>LPNX010510363.1:172451-333229 GCA_001517045.1 Pseudotsuga menziesii
GCCCCCTTCCCCCCCCAAAACAAAAACATGAGAATTATACTTTTGGGGGTGGTTATTATGAAACTGCTTGTTGGAAAAAACCCACCAACAAAGCCTCATCGATAGGGCTTCTCACTCTGTTGATGTCCGACCAGCACGATCTCCTTGAGCACCAGCCAGACAGGTTTGAACCTACGGGGAACACCTGTAGAGCGGACGAAGTCTCACCCGAGATTTTGAGGGAGAGGTGTCGGAACCAAGTTTCCAATAGTAAGAAGGGAGGGCAGGGCATCAACAACTAAACATCATAATCTTCAGATACTTCAGAGACAGTTAATCAGAATCACATCATTCATCACACATCTATCAGCATAACTAGTGGATCACTAACAAGTCGCATCATTTACTTATTCATCATGGCGATAACATTCATTCGTATAATAGATTCGGTAATTATTCATCATTGACATCGCAACACATAAAGACAGGAAATAAATAAGAGACAAGATTGATTTAGGGCAACATCCATCATGTCATTTTACTTTTGTGCAACTTATCGACATCATACAATACTTCTCCACAGCAGGAAACTGATCACAACCCAATATTCAAAAATTGCTCAAGAACAAATTGAAGCAACAAGATCACAATCAGATTGTAAAATGGATCGATCGATTGATCTTTCATCTCTGTGATGCTACTCTAGAATATGATACGGTCCTCTTACAATTGCAATTATAATTATATTTATAGGCTTGCTCCTTTACATCCAAGGTCCACTTATAACTAAGTTCTAACAAACTAGTGACCGATATCCACAAAATGTGGTCAAACGGTACAAAATTGCATAAGAAATTCCAAAAAAGGTAATTATTCTACCTATCGTGCTAATTTGGTCCTGCATGGTGTCGCATGAGCTTGCACAGCCTCTGCAGTGCTGTGCAACTCACTTACCCAAACCCCTACCAATAGGCCCCCAACACAGTCTTGTGGCTCGTCCTTGAGCCACGTCAGGTAGAAAAGGTGTACTTTGTTGTCTTGGTCTTAAATTCCTTGAACTACTGCGAGATATCTCAAACATGGAGCTGAACTTGTTCAGCTATATCTCTAAAATTTAGCAAGTCCTTCTTTAGTGGGTGCACCTCCCTAGCCTTTCTATCCACCATCTTCTTGCCTTCTTGTACTTCCTGCAGCATAGTGATTGATTTGAAAGCCAATGTCCTTGAATTCATTTAGCTGGCTATTGTGCTTGCGCTAACATTCTTGGGCTCTGGAAGCTCTTTGATGCTGGTCCTTCAACTCTTCAGAGCGCATGATCTGAACCATGAGATTCGTTGCTTTTAGTGACGTCTTTAGCGTCGTCAACTGGGCATCAATTTTCCGTGCTTGCTTGGTCAATTGATCCAATTGGTCATCGTGGATGACACTTTTCCAGAACTTTGTTTTTGCTTCGGTGATCATATTTTATTCCTGCTCCATAGCTTCAAACTGGGTCGCGATCTCTTCAATAGTCTTTTTTTGCTCGGTAATCTGCTTAAGCGGTGTCTCAGGGTAAATAAGGGAATTCAACAGATTGTTGGTCAATTGGAGCTGGGAAATAACTTCACCAAGTCATTTGGCCTTGGAAACTGTAGTGAGTTTCATCATTCTCTCATAGATTTTTTGACAGGATTCGTTGACAGCTTGCTCAACTGCACCGTAACTAGTAGAGAGCTATGCTCTCTTGACAACGATGCGGTCTTGCTCCTTTTTTAACTCGGTGATTTCTTCCATGGATTTTTGTTGCAGCTCTTCCTGCACTTGCTTCAATGTGACAATATCCTGTGCCTTTTCTTTCACAAGATGCTCTTTTCCCTACCGTAGCACATCAAATTCTTCCTACAACTTCTTAGCCGCATCCTGCGACTATGCGTACCCATCGCTAAGCTCCTTCTGTCTGTTAGCCAGCTCCTGGCCGACACCCTGCTGCAACTACACTAGAACCAGAGTTGATAACTTTTTGAGATAAAAAAAAATGCTCGGTAACGATTTCAGCAATGATTTCACTTCAGTACTACCTGCGTTGATTGCAATAAGGGGGAACTTGAACATTCTTGGCCCATGGCTCGGTGCTAATCGCCAAGAATTCCTGCATCACAGCCTTCTTTGATGTCATTTTGGAAACATCAACATAAATACAATCTAACTTATCTCTTACTGTGGTGAATCCTTCTTGGTTGGATTGACGCATGGCTTGCGCTGTGGCATCGGATGAGTTTGTTACATCTTTGATGAGCCACTGCATTTGGCTCTCCATCATAGAGCAAGAGTTGCTTCCCGCGTCAAATTCCATCCTCCTTTTGGTTCATGCCTCCTCCAACATGCACTGTGCTTCCAGATCATATTCCGTCGACGACTCTCCATCGAAGTCATGGGTACCTTACCCTGCTCGGACAAGCTCGTTAGGGGAATCTGTTGGTGGTCCCATAGATATCTCCTCTGCAATCACAAGTCCGCACCATGCAACCAACTACTCTTGAATGATGGCATCCAATTCTTTGTCTGTAATTTTGTAGGCCATAGGCAACCATTACTTGTCAGGGTCTTGTTGCACATGGATATAAATGGAATGAGGCCTGATAGAAAACCGAAGTATCCTTTGATATTTGGATGCAACAGGATTGGATAAATGGGCAACCTTGATGGCTGTGGCCTGTAGTGCTTCCCAAATAGACCCAAAAATGGATCGCACAGTCCATCTATCGACTGGGTTCCGCTACCCACCATAATTTCTGATACCGTGCACCTTTGCACACCTTCATAGCAGCGACTGACATCGGCTGGTAGTCCTCTGAATCCATCCAGGCCACTAATGCAATGAGAATCAACAACCAACTATAGGAAAAAGGTCGTTCCTAGGCCTGAGTGATGATAGCATATTATAGCAACTGGTTTAAGATAAATAGGGACCAGTTCATTTGTATGCCCTCGGTGCATTTTTTTGCACACACAACCATGTCTGAATTGCATTGGATGAGCTGATTCTTCCTGATGATCTTGTTGGAAAAAATACGTGCCCCGATACGCACTGCTCACTCAGTAATACTGTCGATGCGATAGGCATGGCCATCTCACTGCAATCCAAATCTCTCGTTGTACTGCTGGGCAAGTTTTTTGTAATTGTCTTGCCCTCGAAAAAATTGCACCAGATCTTCCCCAGCCTTTGGTAACCTCGTAATGTATGAAATTAGGTCAATCGTGACTGGAATAGGGTCATTCAACCATAGCATCCCACCATGAAATCACATCAACAACTATTTGACACATATGTGTACTTCGTTCAATCGCCCAAAATGAGGCATGTTAATGAGCCGCAACAACCCAAACTTGTCCAAGCCCTACACCCATGGGTGAGGAATCCATAGGATAGGTGCACTGGGCACCGTAGGAACCAACTGGTAAGGTTCATCTACTATGTCCTTCAGTAGCAACAAATCATGGTCTTCATACTTCATCTTGACCAAGGCGGGTATGATGTCCATCATGCAAGTCATCCCTTCTAGTAGTGGCGGGAACTTCGGCGGATACTTTTGATTCTTGGTGAGATTCTTTGGCTTCATCCCAGGACGCGTTGGAGTGACATATCCAAGGATATCATTGATAGAGACACCCTTGGGCACTACAGACACGATAGCTCCTGAACTTGATGGTCTGGTCTGTGTTGTTTCCTCCCCTTGCACCCTAGCAGAAGTGCATGTGTATCTCTTCTGCGGTGGTGTGGAACTAGGCTTCTAGGACTTCCGCTTCCCTCTAGGGATCGAAGAGGATCCGATTGGCATTCTCATGACTTCCTCTTCAATTTTCGTGGGTCATATGGGTGATTCATGCTCGCTTGAAATCTTGACTGTGTCGAGAGTGATCAGCATGCCAAACTCTGCAATCCTCACAATGCAAACAACTACACTGCAATTTCACTCCTTGCCTATCACATAAATTTCTATTACTACACTGATCTCAACACTTCACTTAATTCAAGTCAACAATTCCTTTCTCCCACATCTTGTGCCTTCTTATAGCCAATTTACCGATCCAATCTCATCATTGTTAGATCTACCATGTCCATTATTACCAAATCTGGCATTAACGACCTCAAATCCATCGACAATCCCATCTCACTAATGGTCGAATCTGTCGTCAATGCGCGTTTCTTCACTAGGCACCGCCAGCTAACTTCTTTAACTATCTGTATTTATTGCTGATTTGACCAATTCACAACCCCATAGCTGTCGCAGGTGGTATCCCTTACAATGCTATGGATTCCTATCCTTGCGTAGCCTCTTCCACTGTGCTCGCCTTGCTGCTATCTACCTAATTTACTGATTTTTTTTTTTAGTCTTGCACAGTGCCTCAAGTAGTGTGCAAATCAAGCCCCATCCTATAGGGATTCAAGCGACCACCATTCACAAGTTTCAGCAGCATCACACCATCTAATTGATGTAATTGAACTGCACCCCTAAAAGTAATTGAATGAACAAGATACGGGCCTAACCAGTGCATCTGTAACTTACCTGGATGCTTCATGAACTTACTGTCATATAACCACACTAAGTATCCCTATGTAAATTTTGTATTCTTAATGTGGCGATCATGCCATGCCTCTTGTCGATCCTTCTCGACGCACTGGTGGAAACCTGTGATAAAGCGGTCCTCTTCAAGCTAGATCAACTGTATGATGCGCTCCTCTAGTGCTTCTGCATTATCCATGCCAGTAACGACAGCAATACAGAAACTAGGAACAATGTATGCCACGGGCATGACTGCCTCTTTCCCATATACCAATTTGAACGGTGTCTATCCCATTAGACTTTTACAAGTGGTGCGATATGCCCACAATACTGCTGGAATTTTCAAATCCCAGTCATCGTGATTAGCATTACATGCCTTTGTAAGCATGTTTTCCAATATTTTGTTGAAGGCCTCGACAGTCCCATTCGCCTATGGATGGTATGGTGTAATTTTCTTATGCTACACCTGCAACTCCTCGATTAGTGCTCTCACCGTTTGATTGATAAAGTGACTACCCTGGTCACTTATCAATATCCTAGGACATTCAAACCTTGTCACAATATTCTCGAATATGAACTTTGTTGCTATCGTAGCAGTGCAATCCGCAACTGGCACAACCTCTACCCACCTTGTCAGATAATCAGTTGATGTAATGATGTACTACGCACCAGTCCTCTTTCCTAGTGTATTAATTGGACCCACAAAATCCATGGCCCATTTATCAAAAGGTTGTAGGGTTACCTATGGCACAAGGGGCATCTCATCACGTCGTGATGGTTTTTAGACATGCTGATAGATATCGCAGCTCCACGCATAATTTGCCGTTTCTTTATGTAAAGTAGTCCACCATAGCCCAGCATGCAGCACCTTACCTGCAGTATCCCTTCTTCCATAGTGGCCTCCTGCTATTCCTGCATGCAATTCTTCTAAAATAGGTCCTTGCTCATGTGGTAAGATGCACCATCACAAGATTTCATATGGTCCAAGTTTGTATAATTTCCCAGCAATCAGCTGGAAATTCAAAGCCTTAATTACCAACTACTTCTTCTGACTAGTTGACAGGTCCTCCAAGGAAATTCTAGTTTCCAAGAACTAAATTATTGTAGCATAATGGTCATCTGTGATCTCTACCTAGAACAACTGTGCATCATGCAATTTGTCATCAATATTGGTAGGTTCTTCTCCTATCTCAATGCGAGACAGGTGATCAGGTCGAGCATTTAACTACCCTGGATTCACAATTATATCAGAGTCAAATTCTTGAAAATGTAGATATTCCCCCCCAACACAGGCTTATTGACCAAATATTGCAAAGCAGAGTGGTCTGTGAACATTTTGAAGTGACCTCCCAACAGATAGTGCTTAAGCTTCTGCAACGTGTAAACCATAGCCAAGCCCTCTTTCTCAGTGGTTGTGTAATTCCTTTCAGCAAAAGACATTTTCCTACTTGCAAATGCGATTGGATGATCTAGATCGCCCTCGCCTGGTTGCACAAGTACTACCCCAAGTGCAACAAAAGAGGCGTCGACATGGACATGAAACTCCTTGTTCCAATCGGGAAATACAAGTATAGTCACCGACTCCATATTGACTTTCATTGTGTCGAATATTCCTTGACACTCTTGATTCCACTCAAATGCAACATCCTTTTTTAGCAGCTTCTCCATAGGGGTAGTAATCGCAGTGTATCCTTTGATGAACTTGCGATATTACCTCGTGTGTCCCAGCGTCGTACGAAGCATATTCACATTTGTCGATGCCGGCATACTAAGAATAAGTGCGGTCTTCGTAGGGCCGACCAACATACCTTGCTTGCACACTATGTGCCCTAATAGAATCCTGAATGGCATACAAAAAATACACTTCTTTGAATTCAATGCAATTTGATGTTGTGGACACCTTTCCAGCATCAATTGTAGGTTTCCTAAATGATCCTTAACCAGACCATAAACTGTCCAATCATTCATGTATACCTGTAGGAACTTCTGAATGAAATATTTGAACGCAGCGACAACCACCCGAGAAAATATTGCTAGTGCATTCTTCAATCCAAAGGGCATGACTATATATTGAAAACAACCCCATTCAGTGACAAATGTGGTCTTATGCCGATCTTCCTTTGCGATTAGGATCTGGTGATACTCCGTAAATCCATTTGTGAAGGAGTACATCTCCTGACCACCTACCCTTTCAAGGACCTCATCTGTAAAGGGAGTTGGAAAAGGATCATGCAGGCATGCATCATTCAGCTTTCTCAGGTCGACACAAATGTAAACCTCTCCATTATTATTCTTCAGAACCACCATAGGGCTTATCCATTCTGATTCTTCAACAGGCTTAATGATTCTAGCATCCAACATCCAGTCGAGCTCAGCATTGACAAAGTCTTTGTATCGCAGGTTCAGTTGATATGGTCTCTGTCGCATAGGTTTTACGTCTGGTTTCAGTGGGATTTTCATCTCTCCTAAATCCCCTAATATCCCTTTCATTTACGAGAACTGTGTCGAAAAGAGATCTTGGAAATCATGTAGCAGATCTGTGATATGTACCATTGTTTCATCGTCCCAATAGTCCCCAACAATAGCAAACTTTGGATTCTCTTCTATCCCAATGTTAAATTTTTTGATCTTTAGCCGCTGACTCATGGGGTTAGTTGGTATGCCTGGTGCTGCAACATCGCAACTTCCTTCTGATTCCAAAATATTGACATTCTACATGTCATCATCATATTTAGGTTCACCAGATTGATTGTAACATGTCATCATGGATTTCATATGATACTGCACATGCGGATCTACAGGGTATGCAACTAGTACAACCTTTAGTACTACATCGAAAATGAGTTAGATTGCATTTTGGACCTCAAGTTTAGCATACCATAAACTAAAAGTATGCACAAAGAAAACTGACAGCTCCTCCCAGGTAGTTATGGTTCTGCGCAGTTCTGCTGCTACATACTGGGATCTAGGAATCTCATCCAAAGTATGAACAAAACCATGGACCCACTCATCCTTGGGTCGTGATGCCCACAAGGCCTAACATTCCATCAAATAACTGGTGGGTCATTCTTCCCATCATATCTGCCAGTGAGATAGATATATGAATCACCGAAGCACACCATCATCAATCATTGACACTATGCCCATTCATGGATTGTCTGCTTGTGATTCTCCCACCAGTGTGCTGGGGTGGCCTTCAATGCTTCTTCCAGTGCCAACAACCTCTATGGTTCATACACTTTTTCTTCAAATTCTTTGAGGAATCCGGACAACTCTGGTAGCCCCTCATAGATCGCCAATTCGAGAACCTTAGTTGCAATGCGATGTAGGTATTGTGTGACTAGACCATACTTTCTAAAAGACACCTCATGCAGCTGATTTTTCCAATTTTCTAAAGCATCATCAAAATTGGAGGACGCATAGCTAGTTATGCGCCATCCGAGTTCGCCATCGATGGTAGGGTGGATATAGTCTTCGAAGATATTTTAGGCATGATCCCAGCCTCTACAAACTTCATCCTTGACAGGTTCAATATACCGACGTCCTTCATGAGGGTCCATGGGAGAAATGACCCTGATATCTTGGTTTTCAAATGTCATAACCTGCTTCTTGAAATTGATAATGTCCATGCTATTATTGGCCCATCCAATCCCTAGCAGCGTGGGATAAGAGCCTTTACCTTCAACTACTTCAATAACACCAAAATCATCATATGTCTTCATACCTTTGACATCGATGACTAGGTTAGAGACACGATCAATAGGATGAACCTTGACCGGATTTCCTAGTCGCAGTTGCATAGAGGACCATCCCAACGTTGGATTTCCCATCAGGTGCCAAGTCTTCTTGGTCAAAATATTCACATCCGACCCAAGATCCAAAATAACTGAGTTGACTTCATAGTCCCAAATCTGGATTTTCATTCTCATCTCTTTACATGTCTTTCTCTTCTGGAGAAAATTCACTGCAGAATCCGTTAACATCTTGTTCTAGTGGTATAACAACTTCTCAATCTCAACGAGAGCCTCGGGATCTCCAGTTAGCGACAAACAACTCTCAAAAAACTATTTCAAGGTACCATGCTGTCGCGATGGTCCTGCCTTTACAGAAAGATCAAAAGTAGATGGAATTTCAACAACATGTGAGTTACCCGGATTTCTCCCGATTGCATGCTTGGCCTAAAGGAAGGTATCTTTTGCTGTGACAATATCAATTTCTGCATTTTTCTTCTCAAAAAACTAAACTTATTGACGGGGTGCATATTCTCTAGTTGTCGCACCTAGATGAGTGATGACAGCAACGTTGACAACCTGGGCTCTGGGTTCTGCTAGAATCGTTGCAACCGTTGGTCCTTGATTCTAGTTCTGAGCTTGGTTCATGGGTGGATTTTGATTCGGCGGGGGATTCATAGGATGATTTTGAGGCTGATTCTACACTCGTTGTTGGTTCTATACTTGGTTTTAGTTTTGGAACTGGTTCTGCAACTGAGGGATGTTCCTGACCTACCACTTTGCAATCAACTAAGGGCAATTTTCAACATTATGCTTGCTTGCTGTGCACTATGTGCACTATGCATGAGGACACTCCCTCTGGTAGTGCCCAAATACTCCACAGGTGTAACACTGGATTGACTCTCAACCTCGTACTCCCCCTCGTCTGAAGCCTCCTCCTCATCCCCTAAATCCTCCCTAGAATCCTCCTTTCCGCTGGTACTATGGTTGAGTGGCTTGTTGATATTGTGGTTGGGCTAGGTGCTATGCAGGATTTGGTTGTTGTTGAACGTAGTGTGATGCTTGAACATACTGCGGTTGAGGCTGAGTGATCGATAATTTATTATACTATGGTCATGGTGCAAACTGTGGTTGTGCTATAAATTGCGGCTGCGGTGCAAACAGTGGCTGCGACTGTGATGGAATAAACTAAATTTGCAAAGGTGCTATATACTGCACCTAGGATGTTGACTGCACCATCTGCGGCTAAGGATGCGATTGCTGGATCACGTGGGGATCCTTTCCCTTCACAAAGTATGAATCATATGTTTTCTCTTGAAACAAGTCATAAGCTCGGCAATCTTTATCTTCGTTCCCCATTGAATGACAAAAGGAGAAATACAAACTTTTTTCCTTCGTAACCATCTTCTGCATGTAGCTATAGTTTTCGTGTCGATGCCCATATACCTTACATACGCGATAGCATGGCACACCAGTGCAACTCAAGGGGTTCGGTGCTCCTGAGAAAAAATAATTTTGGAAAGTCAGACAAGTTTCCTTCATGTGTCCATCCACATGACACCATGTGCACCAAAGGTCATCATGTTCTTGATATCTTGTAGTTGGAGTGTCAAATTTTCTAGCTGCGCCTGAATCTGTTTCATGGAAACTGTAGTCTCCCCAATTAACGAAGCTTCTAGCTTCATCGCGATCTCTAGAGCCTCACTTTGTGTTGCAATATTTTGTTGCATTAATGGTTTTCTGATGTGCGAGACTAGTGTAGTGATGAACCTCTCCTTGTGCTAAACATCGCTCATTTTTAAGATAACTCGGGCCATCAACGTCTTAAACTGTTGATCAAAATCCCAAACAGTTTCACTCAAAAACTGCTTGATCTCCTTGAGTTCTGTAATATATTGGGCCTCATATTTAGGTTTCTTAAATTCTTCAAATAGCCCTTCCCAGACCTCATTCAGTGTTTTTTCCGTAGTCCCCTGAGGAACCTGTCGCGAATCTCATGTACTAGTCAACCGCACGACCCCTGAGAGTGGTCGACAACTGACTTTTCTTGATATCATTGTTCACACTTTGTCTGGTAGTCCAGACTACTTCACACAAGAACTAGTACTGCTCTGGTTCATCAGTCTCATCTCAATGGAATATTGGTAGCTTCATCTCATCGCCCGCCATTCTGGGCCTTCTTCCTCCAAATGGTTCTCTGCTACTAGACTGCTGCTGGCACGTCGGACAAGTCGACGTAGAATGCGCTTTTATACCTGTTGGTGGAGTAGTGCACGGAGGTGTGGACACATTACTGCTACCCTAGGCACAGCCTGGGTCTGGTCGTCCTCATCGTCACTATAGGTTCACTTCGTCCCGTGTGGTTGTTCTTCCCGTCCTTGCATCTCGATCGTAGCAGGACCTTCCCCTATCCTCTGCCTCTTCTCTTGTCGAAACCTTGCTCCTCCCCTTGTACAACCACTTGTTTCCTTAGAAACCATCATAGTCTCATCAGAAATCATTCCCATCTACCCCTTATCTTGCCATTTTCCTCCCAGATTTCATTGCAGTGTCCACGGCCTCCACACACCAGAGTTCCACTACTCGAGGTGCAAGTCTAGACTACCCTTCTCACAAATAAGCATGTTAATAGATAATTGTATAGACAGTAAGAAACTACCTCATGGTCCATTGAAGAACTCTCTTTCTGCTTCATTATATGACTTGTTGGTATCAACTACAAAATCAATGATGTATCCTTCCAAAATATTATCTAGCCATACTTCGACAACTCACAATGCTTTGTTGTTAGTTTTTCACAATTCCTGGATTAGTTCAGGGGTCGAGGAAGTCGGCTCCCCTCCTTGTTGGTTGTTCTTCTTATAAGTGAACCTCACTATCCACTCATACAATATTATTGGAAATTCATAGAAAAACCATTCATAGGCACTGTCGTAGACATATCTTGCCATCCAATCATTTTTCAGCAACTTTGGATGCTGATTCTCTGCTTCATCAAACTCTCATAGTTTTAGGTTGAACCAATATTCGATCTCCGATTTAGTTGATGCCACAACATATCCTCCCTTCAGTTACAATGAGGTCCCAGCAACAGAACCATTTTTTGGTGAAAACCCACCAACAAAGCCTCATCGACAGGGGTTCTCACTCTGTCAACATCCAACCAGTGCGATCTCCCTGAGCACTGACCCAGATAGGTTTGACCCTACCTGGAAACACCCACAAAGTGGATGAAGTCTCACCCGAGATGTCGAAGGAGAGCTGTCGAAACCAAGTTTTTGGCAGGAAGAACGGAGGGGAGGGCATCAACAACTAAACAACATAATCATCAGATACTTCAGATATAGTTAATCAGAATCGCATCATTCATCACCGATCTATCAACATAACTAGTGGATCACTAACAGGTCGCATCATTTACTTATTCATTGCAGCAATAACATTCATTCATATAAAATATTCAATAAACATTCATCATTGACATCGAAACACATAAGGACAAGAAAGAAATAAGAGACAAGATTAATTTAGGGAGACATCCACCATGTCATATTACTTATGCGCAATAGATCCACATCATACAGTACTCCTCCACAGCAGGAGACTGATCACAACCCAATATTCAAAAACTACTAAAGAACAAAATGAAGCGACAAGATCACAATCAGATCGCAAAACGAATTGATCGATTGATCTTTCACCTCTATGATGCTACTCCAAGATATGATATGATCCTCATACAATTGCAATTCTAATTCTATATATAGGCTTGCACCTTTACATCCAACGTCCACTTATAACTAACTTCTAACAAACTATTGACCTATATCCACAAAATGTGGTCAAACAGTACAAAATTGCATAAGAAATTCCAAAAACGGTTATTCTTTCGCCTATCGCACTGATTTGGTCCTGCACGGTGTCATGTGAGCTTGCGCAGCCTCCACGGTGCTACGCAACTCACTTACTCAAACCCCTTCCAACACTACTCCCACAAGTCATGAGAATTAGACTTTTGGGGGCGGTTGTCTTAAAACTGCCCCCAAAATTTCAACTCTCTTGACTTTTGGAGGGGGATTTTAAAGACCCCCCTAAAGATATTTTCAAGGCGGTTTTACCTTGCGATAGAGTTTTTCTAAAACCCCCTTAAATTTTTTGTTAGGCCATTGTGGGTGATTCTTAAAACCCACCCCCTCCCCAAAGTCCTGAGAGTTGAACTTTTGAGGGTGGTTCTTAAAAACCCCTCCAAAAGTCCTCAAAATTGAACTTTTGGGGGTGGTTGAACTATTGGTGGTGGTTCTTTTAAAGCCACCCCCAAAATTCATAATAATTGACTTTTGGTGGTGGTTGTTTGAAAGCCGCCCCCAGATGGCATGATAATTGGGATTTTGGGGGCTGTTGTTTTAAAGTATCCCCCAAAATTTATGGGAATTTTGACTTTTGGGGGCGGTTGTGACAAAGCCTCCCTCAAAAGTCCAATTGTCATGAATTTTTCTGGGGGGGGGATTGAATCGAACCCCCCTAAAGGTCCTTTTTAAGTCGATTTAAAAAAAAACTCCCTTAAAAGTCACGATAATTTGGACTTTAAGGGGAGGTGGTTATATCACATTTGAAAATCCCACAACATATCCCATGCATAGGAAATATTTGGCATGTGATTGAGATGTGGTATCATATTTTAAGGTTTAGTACACCAAGGATGGTTCACATGACCCAATTCATGTTATAGGGTAAAGATCCAGAGTTTTAGTCTATAACATGCGGCTTTTGGGGTTCTACATAGGTCATCCATGAGGCCCTAGTCCACCTTTTTCCTGTCAGAGGGATATGGTGGCTATTTTGAGATTCGTCACATTATGGATTTTTCTTTTTCACTAATACTTTATTTGATAATAGAACCTATTTTGTTGGGATAAAACATTTTCCTATGGTGTTCATGTTCTTTGCATAGTAACCCACATCATTGCATAGGTCCTGTGTAGGGAATCCTTTTCCTACATGTGAGATATGGACAACAAGTTGAGGAGGGGTACATTAGGGATGGAACCTGAGGACCATTCTACAGTGTAATAAAAAATCTATGACCAACTTACATTGTAGCGTTTTACTATGGAGATGTGTTACATGTGTGTGGTCACAAACCACCATATTGGCCCTCCAAAGGGAATCTTTGGCTTAGAAGTGGGATATGGTGCTAGTTTTGAAATTGATTAGAACACTAGACATGGTTCTTGGTTCCTATGATGTGGTTCAATGCAAAAATGTAGGGTATTATATCATAATGTTTGTCTATGCAGCTCATGAGACATCATTATATCCCTTAAACACCAAAAAAGGTCCTGTAAAGGGAATCATTGTCATGTGATCAAGATATATTGATGGTTTTTTTGAGTTTAGTACATTAAGGATGGTTATAATAGGTTTATACACGGTCCAAGGTCAAAATAGATAGTTTGAAGCCATAGTGTTTTTCCTTTAGGACTCATGGACTATGTGTGGGCCCCATGCCATTAAATGTGCCTTTGCATATGGATTAATTATTGGACTACGACAATGTTATGGTGTCCATTTCAATATTTTTGATACCCTTCCTCCTAATTTAGGTTCAAATATTTCATCGTTACATTACCCTTCAAGCATACCCATAGTAAGTCAAAAACCAAGCATAATGGTAATGTGGAGTCCAAAAAGACCGATGGGGTGAAGACAACAAATCCACAAGGTAGCACATGGTAAAAGGACAAAAGACTGCAAATATTTGGACTAACATCATAAGATTGCAAACATTTAGACTAATCACATGAAAGATGTAAAATTGTGTCAACAAAATTGTATAATTAAAAAGCCACCCATTGTGAAGTCACCTTCTAAGTTTATATTCATAGGAACTATAGACAAAATTATTCATAAACTACTTTAATTTCATATATGATAGATACTAGCTCAGAATAATGTATGATAGATATCACCTTGAAACACCCCCCATTTCTCAACAAGCTCCTCATATGACCTAAACACAGACTGCATGATGACATCATTCCCATCCCCATAGTCTATTAGATTTATTTTGTTTCTCTCCCTAAAGCTATAAGTTCTCACCCAATGAAATATATATATTTATAACCACCTCCGTCTTCCCCTTCACCTCCTTGGATATTACCATGTCTTGGTAATGATGACCCTAAACCTTAGGTAGGATGCTAATTTGGAATGTCAAGTGTCACATGGATTGGTGTGAAGGGGTCTACCAAGGGATTAGGAAACAAATGTTATTATGTGAATGCAATTATTTGAGTGTGGTGTTGGGTATCTAGTGTTCAAAATTTTCATCATCTAATCAAGTATTACATGTCAACATTGAAGTGTTCAATGTTTGTGATGGGTTTAAGGGATAGAATTTTTAATGGCTACATTCAACCATAGTTGCTATAAAAAACATTAGTTATACCAAGTTCTAGAATGTATACACATAATTCATCACTTTGCATGCACATACCTTAACAACATTTGTTTATGCACATTTGTAGTGTATAAAAAAGAGTTCCAATCATCAGTAAAGATGTCATGAAAGTGTAAAACATGCAAAATATTTAGAACCATTTGTAACCTATGAAAGCTTTGAAGATCCAAATATTTACATTTGACATATATACAATGGCCATTAGTCCCTATCATCGAGACTTTCCTTCAAAAATAAAAATCTTAACAAGCCTCTAACGTTTGACCAACCCTGAAGGACAAATCTAAATATATAATAGATTCTAAAATAACATACATTAATGAGACTCGACATACATGTTGACAAGTTTTTGGTTGGATTTCACCACTGAGGTCGATGTTATGGGTGGAACACCATAAAAACCTTGTAATGTTCTATTTAAGAGTGTATATATGTCATAATATACACCATCAAAGTGTGACAAGTCTAAAACTATATATCCTAACATACACTCTCTTTAAATGTTGCATTGAGAGTATTATATTTTTTCCCTCTTGAAAATTGGCATCCATGATTTGCACAATGGGGGGTAATTTGCTTTGTTTTGTTGGTCAATATTATAAAGGTAAATCCTCATCTAGACCAACATTCAACTTAGATGTAGAGTTGAATCTGTTTCAATTGAATATATGTAGCATATTCAAGGTTTGTCTCAGTACTATATTGCATGGGACCTTAAGATGTCATACATCTTGTTTATGATAGTTTAATGCAAAGGCATAAAGAAAGAGAAATTAAGTTTAAGATTGAGTGTTAACCCAAAAAATCCCTCACTTAGCTTTGCATAGCCTAAACCACCCAAGGACACCCATACACTACCCTCATTTGATCCCATTTGACCCCCACACCCTCAAAAAGGCTCAAAAATATGCAAAAGGGCTTAAAATCCCCTAAAAAGAGCCAAAATAGCTCTCATAGGGGATAAATCCTCCAAAAAGGGGCTAAAACCCCTCAAAGGATCCTAAAACCCCCAAAAGAGCTAAAGGTTGAGTGAAAGGGGCTAAAAGCCCAAAAAAGGGGGCTAAAGCCCTGACCAGGGGCTTAGAACCTTAAAAAGGCTATAAATAGAGGGGAGGGGGTCACTCTCAATTCATTCCTTTCTTGCGTACTTTTATGCTACCTGAGTGAGTGCCTTGAGACCATTTTCCTCTCAATCCATTCACTCTCCCTCTCATCAATCCTCCCATGAAGCCATAGCTCCCCCCATTCTCAAGAGAGGTGCTTCTCCAAGCTAGGGCATGGTGGCCCATTTCCACCCATAGAAGGTATAATATTTATTTTGTGTTGTTTATTTCAGTTTTTATAACACATATTTGCTTGCAAGTTTCATGGCCTAACATGTTCTTGCAGGTCTCCTTTGTTTTCTTACAGGTCTTTAAGTTTTCTAACAAGTTGTTTGCAGGGTATTAGAGATAAACCCATAACCTTGTGTGCAGAGGGGTTTCTTTGTTTCTGTTTCGTTTTTCTTGCACAACCACCAGGAATCCTACCCTTCCATCTTATAGATGGAAGGTAGCCATTCCTGCCCCATAGTAAGGGAGAAATCCCTGCTACAGAACTGGCGACCATACCAGGTCGATCCCACAGGATCCCTAGAGTGTTTTTACAAGTTTTAGTTTTTAATTCTGTTTTTTTTCCCTAGTTTAAATTTCTATCAAATCTAGCTTAGATATCTATTTTTCTGCATTTCTAGTTACTATCGAGCCTCCTCAAGGTCAGTCCGAGCCCATTTGGCCATAGTACAGGTTATTGTTGGCCAAATCTAGCTCAGGATAAATAAAAAACGTTCACTTTCTGGAGCAGGTTGCTCTTATCAGGCTGAAAGAGGGGACCAGGTCGCTCATTCAAGCCTGACAGGTGTGACCAGGTCACCCATTTTCCCCTAAAAGGTGCGACCCCCTCCCAAAAGTCAGCCCACTTCTATCTATAGGTTCTGAGCGACCCCCTCTCCTGTTTTTGGGAAAATTTGGTGACCCCCTTACCACATTTGACCCAAAAAATATGTTCTGTCTCTCAGAGTCTGATTTTTTAAAAGTTAAGGACTTTCAGTGCGGATCAGCCGCCTCTGTCCATCCAGTTTGTTTATGTTTCTGTTTAGTATTTGTTCATTTTATTTGTATCATGTGTAAATCAATGGTTAATGGATTAATGAACATGAACAAAGCTTGATTAAAAATTACTGTAATTAAAATCAACATCTTGCCTAGCCCTTCCTTCGCTACCTAGTCATCACCCTTCGGGGTATTCTGGGATAAGATGAAGGGTGAAGCTTGTATAGTAATAGGCACTTCACCTATCATTTTTCAAAGCCACTAAAAATGGGTGACTTGGAAGGTAGAAAGGGTAGAGAAGGAGGGCTTCTCACGGTGCTTAGCGTCCTCCCTGTTGACCGGCCTTGCATTGGGAGGGTGACCTATGGATCTACGGATGGGCTTATTCCCATTGTGTTGAGAGCCTAGCACCCTCTCCTATTTGAAGAGAAATATAGATGCAAGGTAGTCACCTAGTCAGGTTTTTATAGTTCAGAAACACAAATGGTACATGTGTAAATTTTTTTATTATTATTTACTGCTTTCATTAACAATGTTATGAACTCTGCGGAATATTCATAAACCATTTGAGCAGCCACCAGGTATAACAGAAAGAGAAAATACATACACACAAACCATACCATATAAACCAACCCAACTCACTTCATGACGCTGAGTGAGCCATTAAAATTTATAATTTACACTAAATCAAACATCTGCAGTCTTTGAGGACATAAGTCCCTGACTGCCTTAACCGTGGGAAGTACTTGGGCTCAGCCCAAAGACTCATTGTGAGGAGTACCATGGGAACCCCAAAGTAGCTGGCTGTTGAGAGGAATTGCCAAGTGAAATGGGCAACGACCCCCATCGATTGACTAGCACTTCCATGAGGAAAAATCCAAGCATTTTCTTCTGGCAGTCTTGGTGGCCGAGTCACCACCTGAAGCAAATAGGAAGCCATTAAAACTGGGGTCCAAAAATCATCACCATATTTCACCATTTTGACATACAAATTAGACACGATTGATCCCCCATGTTATTCCTCATGCCTGAGAGGCGATCCACCACAGTTTAGGTCCTTGAACCAACACCGTTGAGACCATTCACGACGACCCTCTACACCATCATAAGTCCACACAACCTTTGATTCAGACTCAGAATCATACCAATATGAGCCAGAGTTGCATACTGCACCATCAAGCCCCATGGCTAGTGCAAACCTGGATCCATTTTTCGGCATAGTGATTGGTAGTGGACCCATGTCCACACCCCACACCACCACCACCACCTCTACTGGTGGCCCCAGCATGATCATGCAAATCGTCATAAGCCAGCTACCACCACCCACATTGACCAGTCAAGTGGTCCCACCTGTAATACATGGGGGCAGTATTCCTTCCATCCACATTGTCCCACTTGGGACACATGGGGGCAGTGGTATTTCCACCTACACTACCCCTCCTGTCATACATGGGGGAAGTGGCCCTTCAACCTACACTTCCCCTCTTACCACACTTGGGGGAACTGGACCATCCACAATAGTGCCACAAGAACCCCCAGTTATGCAGGTGCATCATGTCCTTGCAAATCCCACCACCATGGCTACCCCATATCACATCAACCTTGGGTCAAACCTTCCTTTCATGGCATGTCTCAACTTTTCTGACTTGGCTCGGTTAAAAAATGACCCTATCCGCCATCAAACTTTTTGGCCGTCATCAAACTTTTTGGCCTCCCATGCCAACCAAACTTCCCTCAGACATTCCCATGTTTGAAGGGAAGGTGGGGGAGTGCCCCCAAAACCACATCATGACATTTCATCTATGGTGATCCTCAAACATCATTGTAGATGATTCAATTAGAATCCGATTGGTCCAATGCAACCTCATAGGTGTTGCATCCAATTGGTACATTGAGCTACCACAATCCAAGTACCCGGATTTCAACTCCTTGGCTTTCATGTTCCTGCAATATTTCCAAATCCCTATCAGGTACGAAGAAGGGTCGGATATCTTGTTATCTTGCCACCAGAATACTATGACCCACATAACCGACCACATCCATGAGTGGTGGTGACGCCATAGCTTGTGCAAGATCCAACTTGATGACAGGATCTTCCTAGATTAGTTCCTAAAAACCTTTCTACCACCTATAACAAAGGACGTCGTATCCAAACGTCCCCAATCCGAAGAGGAGGCCATCTTGAAAGCCCAGTAGTTTGATCTGATCTATGCATAGCATGAATACCTTTACACTGTCATTCCGAATGCTCCCCGTGTAGGCACCTCCTACTAGGATGCACCAGGGGCATCCCATGCTGTAGATGGCATCATAGGTTCTGTCTCTCACAAACCACAACACCGTCTAACACCACCTGCAATGCCACCACAACCAAGCAACAGCCCTATTGTTGCGTACCAAAACCAAACTCTAGACTATGTAAGAATTATGTCCCAGTCCAGAGCCACAACTTCTTATCCACAACCTGCACCACCGCCGCAGGCCTAGGCCTTGGCTTGGCTGACACAGCAATACGTGGGACAAATGCCCACATTTGTGGCACCAGCACCCACCCAAGTCTACTATGCACCACTGGTGCAAGCCGTTCAAGCTCCTGCCCTTGCTCCACCTGCTCCATTGGGACATGTGTTTGCACAGCAAAACCCTCCCAACCAGCCAGCCCCCAATAACAAACAAGGGCAAGCCAGGAATAACCGAGCCCGGAACCAAGGAAACAACCAACTGTAGCATTCCCACTTTGGCTCGCCTTTGTTCAGAGTACTCTGTAATGTGTCTTCCTTGGATCCCATCAGTACCAAAAATATCTACCTCCCCCAAGTATTTCCCATCTGCAGTGACATTCTTGGTATTACAGCTATGATCCCATTCCCATGAGTTAGTTTCATTTGCTACCTGGTCCACCCTGCCGTCATACTCTAAACAAAGGAATTTTGAGTCTACTACACTCCATCTGCCCCTGTTCAACTCTTTCCCTTCCCCCCCACCCCCCGATTCAGTGGGTCAATCCTCATATTGTCTCACATCGTTTGGTTATCTCCCTCATGCTTCTGGTCAAGGAAACACCATTTCCTTGACTAGGGGTAGGTCTCCCTCTATCGAGAACAACACACATATTCCATAGGATAGACCCAGAGGCCCCTGTATCTTGGTTTCATTAACCTCACTGATGAGTTCCTTGGACCACTTCAGAAGAGTCCTTAATCCCTCTCGGGATGGTTGTTTCTCACATGCTCGACTCCAACTACATCATTGCATGGTTGAGATTCGTACAGGATATTGGTCTGTGCAGTATTTGGTCGAAGACCCCAGATGTCACCTGACTCTAACACATTGATGAGTCTATTCGAGGGACCTAAAGAGGTTTAGGTCCCTTGTGATTTCCTGGTTGCATCGAAGACATTGTTCAGAAGCCCCAGCAGTGCTTCTATATAGATTTATGATTGATGTAGCATACTTGTACCACAGAGACTCTGACTCTCCATCAGTGAGTCCATACAGCTATGTATCGTTCGAGATCCAACGGGATATCAGTCATGAAGATATAGAATTCCATCATAATGACATGGGTCCAATGTAGCAGGTCTTCACATCAGTGTTGTATTCAACCTCTCATTGAGGCAACCACTATGCATCATCAGTTGTACATGATCGACTCTTGTATTATAGAGCATAGATCAAATTATTCTTTTGACATTGTTACGAGCATGGGGATGGCTGCCTCTTCCATATACATGTCACACATTATTTGTATCTCATCCATTGATGGGAACCATATTAATACAAAAACCAAAAGCCACCATGCCCCAGCCTAGGAAGCACCACCTCTCCGTAGAAAATCCTATGATGTCCATCGGCCATATGATGAGCTCCTTCCCTCACACATTAGGGGGCAATCTGCTAACCCAAAAAATCCCTCACTCAGCTCTACATGGCCTACAACACCCAAGGACACCCTTACGCGATTCTCATTTGACCCCATTTGACCCCCACACCCTTAGAAAGGCTAAAAAATATGCACAAAAGGGCTTAAAATCCCCTAAAAAGAGCCAAAATAGCTCTCATAGGGGATAAAGCCTCCAAAAAGGGCCTAAAACCCCTCAAAGGAGCCTAAAACCCCCAAAAGAACTAAAGGTTGAGCGAAAGGGGCTAAAAAACCAAAAAAGGGGGCTAAATCCCTGACTAGGGGCTTAGAACCCTAAAAAATCTATAAATAGAGGGGTGGGGGTCACTCTCAATTCATTCCTTCCTTGCATACTGTTATGCTACCCAAGTGAGTTCCTTGAGACCATTTTCCTCTCAAGCCATTCACCCTCCCTCTCATCCATCCTTCCATTTGAACCATAGCTCCCCCATTCTCAAGAGAGGTACTTCTCCAAGCTAGGGTATGGTGGCCCATTTCCACCTGTTAGCACGGGAATTGAGCCCCAAGGTCGAGCAGGGGAGGCCCACTCCCGAGTAATAGCAGAACCACTTTAGACTTTGCCTCCGGCCCTGCGCAGTCAGAGAGGGATCTCTCGTTTTGTCTTCGGAGTCTACTCCATGTAATATTTTTAGTTAAGAGTACCCCAATTATCCTTGACTGAAAATATTACATGGAGTAGACTCCAAAGACAAAATGAGAGATCCGTCTCTGACTGCGTAGGGCTAGAGGCATAGTCTAAAGTGGTTATGCCAGTGCCAACAAACTGGTGGCGTTGCTAGGGAAAATATTGAAGATCCTCCCTGGGAAGAACGACAAAGATTTTAGATCTGGTTCTTGATGGGGAACAATTGACCAGACATCAAGAAGCTTGAGCACTTTCACCTGGTGACTCCACTCTTGAAGGATTCAGACTTCAGCAACTCCACTGGTGGTGTGACCAAGAAATCAAATGGCCGAGGAAAGATGGCAGAATCCGTCTGGAAAATGGACCCCTTATAAAGCTTAGCAATGCATGGCAGAAGGTCAAGATACTTGAGTCTGCATTTCTTCTAGTATGCCTTATCCTATCTTGTAAGTTGCTCTTATCTTTTCCCAGATTTATCAAAACATCCTTCTATGGTTAAGTTCATTCTAAACAGACCTATGAATATATTCCTGTTTATCCTTCTTTACGAACCGAAAGCGTTGTGTCGTCTTGTACATATGATTATGGCCTAGATTTTTATCCAGGGGATCACGATGTCAAAGGACACCCATGTGAAATTCATGAAACCTCAGATGATAGCTTAGCTATTTTGCCTGACCTTGTCTCTCTTATTTCTCTACAGATACCCCCCATCCTCCATGATTTTCCCACGAAATATTACAAGTACCTCCCCAAGTTTGACAGAGAATCCCAAGAATTGACCACTGAGAAACATTTACAAGCCTTTGAGCATTTCTCAGACCTTTTTGAGATAGATCATGATGATGTATGCATGCAGGCCTTCGCCCTGTCTTTGCAAGGATATTCCAAAGTATGGTTTAAACACTTGCAACCTAAGTCCATCAACACTTGGGAAGAGTTTTCTTGCACCTTCTTAAAGTTTTGGGGTAGGAGAAGGCCATTGGAGCAAATACTTTCAGATTTGTATTCCCTAAGGAGGCATGAGGATGAGGCCATATCTAGTTTTAATAGAAGATTCACAAGCTTTTATTATAACATGCCTAAGGAAGTCCAACCTCTTGAGAACGCTACTAAGATCTATTATGCAGCCGTCTTTTCTTCTAACATGTCCTTGTTTCTTTTGGAGAGAAAATCAACCTGGCGACTTAAGAAGCTTATCATCCTTGTATTGTTTTCTTCCTCCTACAAGGAAGGTTCTCCTGTGAGCCATGGAGCCAGGTGTGCATTTGACCCTCTCCTCGCCCACGACCAAGCAGCCAAATGGAGATCCTAGGGGTGGTGTCGAAGCCTCTAGACCCACCTGATCCCAGTATGAGCATTCACTTTAACAGTTCTGCCAACACTGTGAGTTGGGACTTCGGAGGTCGTGACTACAACTGGGAGTGTTGGAGGGATGTCGCTGGGATGTCAAAACCCATGCACTGCACACCTAGAGACTAGGTTGTGTAGAAGTTGGTGAACCTCGCTTGGTGTTTAGCATCTGTGCCCCAGTGGTTGGCGATTTTCTATTATGGATAACCAAAACACATATATATGTTTTCCTACCAAGACTAGCCTTTGACGAACTAACTTCTTGAACCACACAGCCATGGTTTTCTATGAAGGAACTTGACACTCCTCGGCATTCAACCCTATACTTCTTATCATCTACACATTTCCATGTCTCAAAAGCTCTTTGGAAGATGGTGGTATATAGGGTGATTTGAAACGGCCTAGAAAAAGCTATAGCCTTAAAATATTAGTCGTTGTGATAGCCGGCAAGTGTGATGCCAGGATGGAGCTCCGTCCTTCTGATGTTCAATCATATTATCTGATATGGGAAAGACTCCCAACAATTCCCATGTGGCTACCAAGCTGGTTTCAAGGGCTGTGGATTTGACCTTTATTTCCCTTTCAATTACCGTGATGGTGGCATTGGGTTATTTTAGTTCATCACTCCCTTGGCCTCATCTAAGTGCCAAGTCTGTCGCCTCAATGAATCAAACCTCTATATCTCTCATGGCTCCCTTAAAAGTGAACCACATGCCACACTTGTGAATCGAGGAAATTAGCATTGCTTGACAATAATTCCACCTTAGGCTCATGTCGAATGGCATCGGAGAAATCGGCTAATCCGCAAGGATGTAGATTACACGCATGAATGTCTCCTCCGCTGTCATCTCAGCACTGGATGTGAAATTTGTACCTTGGGAGCCTTCTCAGCCATCTGATCTGAGGAATCTTTCACTTCCACCATCCACATTCCATTCTTTCTGCCACCAACATTTCTCTTCTGAACACCACAAGCAGTTCTAGATCGTGACATGTTCTCAACCATCGATCACGACTGACCCTTCATGCAGCCATAAATCTGAGTGATCCCCATTATCTTTCGCAATGAGAATCCTTGGCATTCATCCATGCTAGTCCACTCTGCGAAATAAAATGTGGCCATATATTTCTTTCCTTTCTTATCGCGGTCGTTGATCTTCGCGATGAGTACCCCTCTTTTGCGATTTGAAATCATGGCTTCACCCGCGCAAGTATGGCTTGCAAAGTTGATTTAGGACGTAGATCTGACTTAGATTTCATCTCGACTGTAGAATATTTCTGACCTTTAACACATTTCACAATCATGAAAGGAGGCTGTGTTCGAGCATGCCCACTCATGCAAAATGGTTTGGAGCCCTTCATCCACCTCTGATCAATCTTGGCCTTTGATTTTGAGTCTCACTCAATACCTTCAGTGCCATCTAACACCACCTACAATGCCACCACAACCAAGCAACAACCCTATTGTTGTGTACCAAAACCAAACTCCAGACTATGTAAGAATGATGTCCCAATCTGGAGCCACAAATTCTTATCAACAACCTGCGCCACTACAGTAGGCCTAGGCCTTGGCTTGGCCGACACAGCAATACGTGAGACAAATGCCCACATTTATGGCACCAAGACCCACCCAAGTCTACTATGCACCACCGGTGCAAGTCGTTCAAGCTCCCACCCCTGCTCCACCTGCTCCATTGGGACATGTGTTTGCACAGCAAAACCATCCCAACCAGCCAGCCCCCAATAACCAACAAGGGCAAGCCAGGAATAACCGAGCCTGGAACCAAGGAAACAACCAACCGCAGGGAGGCGGTCAACAACCAAATCCTCTTCACAATGCCTCAGCAAACTGGCCAGCCCAAAATCGTCAACGACCAAATGCACCAAGAAACAAGGCTCCATTGCATACAAACGAACCGTGCACATTATGCGAGGTCTACGGGAACTACACATACGAGTGTCCCTTCATGGGTCACGCTAAATAGGCCATTAGAAACAAGGTTCAACATGCCACCAATACAATAGACCAAGCCCAAACAAACCCGGCACCACCAGAACCTCCTCCTATGGTGCTCTAAAACCCATTACCAGTCCAAGGATTGGTGGCAACTGGACCCCCTCCATAACCCAATCCCAATGCTCCGGGGGCACCTCCCACGAAAGAAACAGGTGTCCACCACCTACTAGCTATGACAACTGAAGAGGTCAATTTACAAACCAGACGAAATCAGTATGGAACCAACACAAAAACCACTGACACATCAGCGACATCTACGTCTAAAATAGCCAATGCACCTCTTGAGTTACCCCTTTCATGTGCCCCCCCATATGTCATGTTGCCAACAACGCCACGGCTAGAGCTCCTATCAGCTATAGCATCATGGATGATTTGGCCCAAACACCTATCGCCATGTCCACTCTTGAGGTACTCAAAACTTTCCCAATGCAACGGAAAGCCTTACTAGCTGCCCTTAGTGCCATGGATCCCT
Source organism: Pseudotsuga menziesii (assembly GCA_001517045.1). Lineage (NCBI taxonomy): Eukaryota > Viridiplantae > Streptophyta > Pinopsida > Pinales > Pinaceae > Pseudotsuga > Pseudotsuga menziesii. The sequence goes on from LPNX010510363.1 coordinate 197,645, forward strand.
ATGACACCAAGTTGATCACATTCGACATGAAGAATGGAGAACCATGGATGCCATCAACCATTGCCTTCCAAATCCCGGTGTCTATCTAGAATTTGGTCGTACACTAGTGCATAGTGGATGAGGGGGCATCCATGTGTGTTATATCTACCCTAGTCTGGAAGAATCTTAGATCCCCAATACTGCAACCATCCTCTACATCTCTGCGGGATTATGATGGCCATCCCACTAAAGCCCAAGGAATCCTCCCCCATGTCCCCATCACATTAGCCAGGAAAACAGTACTGATTGACATAGATGTTGTCAATGCTCAATTGGACTATAACCTTCTCCTTAGAAGAAGTTATATGCACGCCATGAGAACCATAACATCAACGTTTTTCCATCTCATGATGTTCCCCCATGAGGGGAAAATCATGACGGTTTACCAACTGACTTATCATGATCCACAAGGGCTAAGGACACCCACCAACGTTATCCCTACGATCAACACCATTGATCTGCAAGGCCTGACCACACTCGCCAATGTTATCCATGTGGTCAACACTATGGTTGACAACATAGCAGCCTCCCCATTGTTGAATGTGAGCCCTGGGTTGTTTTTTGATACCACCATGACGACTTCTTTCCCCTTTGTGTCACCTCCACTAACACCAAGTGACACTACAGATTTGTGCATGCTATTATCTAGCACCAGTACACCCAAACCCCAACCACAGTCACAGCTCCATGTGTAGCCGCAGTTCAATCTGCAGCCGCAACTCTAGCCACAATTGTAGCCTCAATCGCAACCTCAACCTCAGTTACCATGGAAACAGTGGGGTTCATTCCCACTCAAGACAATCCTTTTCCTTTTCCTTTTCCTTTTCCTACATCTGGGATTGTGAGTAATTTTTCCTTGGAAACCCTCAATCTACAGGATTTCACACCGGGAGAACCTGTGTGGTACCTTGAACCACCTACCCTACCTCTGAGACCCCAGGATGTGTTGAATCAAGTCCAGCCAATTGAGATGATGTTGCACCTACCTCCAAGTCCATCAAAGGCTCCTCCCATCTCTAGGCCTTCCCCTCTTCCTCCAATAGAGAATGGGGGCAAGGCCACCAAAACCACAACCAATACCATTTACATGATCACTAGCACCAGTCACCCTTCAATCTCATCCAGTGTGGAAGATCCACCTGATTTATCCCGACACCACTTACCCGATGATAGAGATATATGTAAGACTACCTTCGGTTATACCCCATTCATTTTAAACCATAGTGTGGAATCAGTTCTTCCCATAAAAGACCAGATTTCATCATCCCTACTTTCCAATGACCTTCGTCTTGGCAAGGGGGCATACCTATTCACTGACTTAGACAGTCGACTCTTGAAGAAACCGTGCAACAGGATCCACCTCAAAAGAGTCTATGCCTAATATAACCACTATGAATACCTTATACCGTAGTTTTTTCTGTTTTTGTTTTTCAACATTTCTTTTCACCACAAGTCAAGGGTAGCACCATTAGCTTCCATTTCAGATTCACCCGGAGCCTGTTCGAGACACCTCTCACACCTCTAGGCTCAAATTTTTGTCCTCTATCTTTTTATGAGATCATCACCTCATGTTTAACAAGTAATTTTCAGCACCACTTCCTGGAAGTTACCTCGATTTACGATCCATGTCATGGTGATGCAAGTGCCTTCGTACATGTACTTGCATCACACTTGCCTACCGCCAATCATGCAGGTTCTCGGGTCACTGCTCGTAAGGCACATCATTTTTATTTTTAACACATATTTGTCTACTCCATCCACCACACCTTATGTAGATCTCCAGACCATCGTCCAGAGGATGAATCATTTCTTTTGCATGCATTTGGCATATAAATGCCTCCAAACTCACACTCACACCACATGTAGTCAAGTCTGTCCATCACAATTCATACATAGCTCTCCTGACCTCTGTCCAAGATCCACTTCGGTTTGTGTGCCTCTGTCGCATCGACTCGCGTGCCTCTACCACGTTCTATCCTGTGCATGTATTGGTATGATTAAGATCCACCTGCTCCATCCATACTACACGGATGACCTTTGGACCACTGTCTGTCATCCCGACATAAGAGCACCACCTGTGCCACCGCAATCAGTTGACCATACTAGAGTTTCTTTTAAGCTCTTTTCTGACTCCTAAAAGAATGAAAAGATGGCCGAGTGCATCTTCTTCCTTTCCTTCTCGTTAAAGTATAGGAAAGGGTGTCTACATCGTCTCGTTGATCTCCTTTTGTGGAATATCTAGACCATCAAATGAAAAGGACCATCTTGGCACATTCAACCCAAGACTGTTCCCCTCTGCATACTTTTATGCTTTCTCAGGTAGAGGGGCCGAACTTTACGAAAAAGCTCACCACGGGCTGTCGTTAAGCTCTTTTCCAGCCTTCTCATCAAGAAAAAATTGTTGAGAAAACTTGGTTTCATTCATGCTCATAAAAGTATCTCAATGACCGTCCATTCAGTATAGGTTTAATCTTTTCCAACCTGATTGGACTACCAACGGTAAAGAAGTCTCTCATCCCCTAAAGGATGGGTGAGCTCTCCTGTGTATACTTTTCTCCTTTTTTGGGCACAAGAGACTACCAATGAAAAAGAGCACCCACTGGAGTCTTCTTCATGATTTCAGATTCTCTAAAATTGAAATCACCATAGAGCATTTACTTTCTTGGACTCGTAAAAATTCCATGAGATCGTACCACAATGGTGTCTCTAGACACCACCCCATAGATAACACTTTGGTAGCATTCCCACTTTGGGTCGCCTTTGTTCAGATTAATCTGTAATGTGTCTTCCTTGGATCCCATCAGTACCAAAAGTATCTACCTCCCCCAATTATTTCCCATCTGCAGTGACATTCCTAGTATTACAGCTATGATCCCATTCCCATGAGTCAGTTTCCTTTGCTACCTGGTCTGCCCTACCGTCATACTCTGAACAAAGAAATTTTGAGTCTACTACACTCCATTTTCCCATGTTCAACTCTTTCCCTTCCCCCCCCCACAACCCCATTCAGTGGGTCAGTCCTCAGATTGTCTCAGATATTTTGGTTATCTCCCTCACGCTTATGGTCAAGGAAACACCATTTCCTTGACTAGGGGTAGGTCTCCCTCCGTTGAAAACAACACACATATTCCAAAGGATAGACCCAAAGGTCCCTGTATCTTGGTTTAATTAACATCATTGATGAGTTTCTTGGACCACTTGAGAGGAGTCCTTATTGCCTCTCAGGATGGTTGTTTCTCATGTGCTTGACTCCAACTACATCATCGCACTGTTGAGATTCATACAAGGTATTGGTCCGTGTAGTATTTGGTCGAAGACCCCAAATGTCACCTGACTCTAACACATTGATGAGTCTATTCGAGGGACCTAAAGAGGTTTAGGTCCCTTGTGATTTCCTGGTTGCATCAAAGACATTGTTCAGAAGCCCCAGCAGTGCTTCTATATAGATTTATGATTGATGTAGCATACTTGTACCACAGAGACTCTGACTCTCCATCAGTGAGTCCATACAGCTATGTATCGTTCGAGATCCAACGGGATATCAATCATGAAGATATAGAATTCCATCATAATGACATGGGTCCAATGTAGCAGGTCTTCACATCAGTGTTGTATTCAGCCTCTCATTGAGGCAACCACTATGCATCATCAGTTGTACATGATCGACTCTTGTATTATAGAGCATAGATCAAATTATTATTTTTACATTGTTACGAGCATGGGGATGCCTACCTCTTCCATATACATGTCACACATTATTTGTATCTCATCCATTGATGGGAACCATATTAATACAAAAACCAAAAGCCACCATGCCCCAGCCTAGGAAGCACCACCTCTCGGCAGAAAATCCTATGATGTCCGTTGACCATATGATGAGCTCCTTCCCTCACACATCAGGGGGCAATCTGCTAACCCAAAAAATCCCTCACTCAGCTCTACTTGGCCTACAACACCCAAGGACACCCATACAAAACCCTCATTTGACCCCATTTGACCCCCACGCCCTAAGAAAGGCTAAAAAATATGCACAAAAGGACTTAAAATCCCCTAAAAAGAGCCAAAATAGCTCTCATAGGGGATAAAGCCTCCAAAAAGGGGCTAAAACCCCTCAAAGGAGCCTAAAAGCCCCAAAAGAACTAAAGGTTGAGCGAAAGGGGCTAAAAGCCCAAAAAATGGGGCTAAATCCCTGACCAGGGGCTTAGAACCCTAAAAAATCTATAAATAGAGGGGTGGGGGTCACTCTCAATTCATTCCTTCCTTGTATACTATTATGCTGCCCAAGTGAGTGCCTTGAGACCATTTTCCTCTCAATCCATTCACCCTCCCTCTCATCCATCCTTCCATTTGAACCATAGCTCCCCCATTCTCAAGAGAGGTGCTTCTCCAAGCTAGGGCATGGCGGCCCATTTCTACCTGTTAGCACCGGAATTGAGCCCCAAGGTCAAACAGGGGAGGCCCACTCCCAGGTAATAGTAGAACCACTTTAGACTATGCCTCCAGCCCTGCGCAGTTAGAGAGGGATCTCTCATTTTGTCTTCGGAGTCTACTCCACGTAGGATTTTCAGTTAAGAGTACCCTAATTATCCTTGACTAAAAATCTTACACGGAGTAGAATTCGAAGACAAAACAAGAGATCTGTCTCTTAATGCACAGGACTGGAGGAACAGTCTAAAGTGGTTATGCTATTACCCGGGAGCGGTCCTCCCTGCTCGACCTTGGGGCTCAATTGCGGTGCTAACAAACTGGTGACGTTTCCAGGGAAGAAATTGAAGATCCTCCGTGGGAAGAACAACAAATATTTTAGATCTGGTTGTTGATGGTGAACAATTGACCAGACATCAAGAAGGTTGAGCACTTTTCACCTGGTGACTCCAGTCTTGAAGGATTCAGACTTCAGCAACTCTGCTGGTGGTGTGACCCAGAAATCAAATGGCCGAGGAAAGCTGGCAGACTCCGTCTGCAAAATGGACCCCTTTTAAATCTTAGCAATGCATGGAGGAAGGTCAAGATACTCAGGTCTACCTTTCTTCCAGTATGCCTTATCCTATATTGTAAGTTGCTCTTATCTTTTCCTGGATTTATCAAAACATCCTTCTATGGCTCAGTTCGTTCTGAACAGAGCTATGAATATATTCCTGTTTATCCTTCTTTATGAACCGATAGCATTGCGTCCTCTTGTACATATGATTATGGCCTAGATTTTCATCTAGGGGCTCATGATGTCAAAGAACACACCTATGAAATTCATGAAATCTCAGACGATAGCTTAGCTATTATGCCTGACCTTATCTCTCCTATTTCTCTACAGATACCCCCCATCCTTCATGATTTTCCCGCGAAATATTACAAGTACCTCCCCAAGTTCAATGGAGAATCCCAAGACTTGACTGCCGAGAAACATTTACAAACATTTGAGCATTTCTCAGACCTTTTTGAGATAGATCATGATGATGTATGCATGCGGGCTTTTGCCCTGTCCTTGCAAGGAGATGCAAAAGTATGGTTTAAACACTTTCAGCCTAAGTCCATCAACACTTGGGAAGAGTTTTCTTGAACCTTCTTAAAGTTTTAGGGTAGGAGAAGGCCATTGGAGCAAATACTTTCAGATTTTTATTCCCTGAGGAGGCATGAGGATGAGGCCATATCTAGTTTTAACAGAATATTCACAAGATTTTATTATAACATGCCTAAGGAAGTCCAACCTCTTGAGAATGCTGCTAAGATCTATTATGCAGCCGTCTTTTCTTCTGACCAATCCTTGCTTCTTTTGGAGAGAAAATCAACCTAGCAACTTAAGAAGCTTATCATCCTTGTACTGTTTTCTTCCTCCTACGAGGAAGGTTCTCCTATGAGCCATGCAGCTGGGTGTGCGTTGGACCCTCTCCTCACCCATGACCAAGTATCCAAATGGAGATCCTAGGGGTGGTGCCAAAGGCTCCAGACTCACCTGGTCCCAGTACGAGCATTCGCTTCAACAGTTCTACCACCACTGTGAGTTGGGACTTCAGAGGTTGTGACTGCAACTGGGAGTGTTGGAGGGATGTGGTTGGGACATCAAAACCCATGCACTACACACCCAGAGATGGGGTTTTGTAGAAGTGGGTGAACCTCCCTTGATGTTTAGCATCTATGCCCCGGTGGTTGGCGATTTTCTGGTATGGATAACCAAAACACATATCTATGTTTTCCTACCAAGAGTACCCTTTGTCGAACTAACTTCTTGAACCACATAGCCATGGTTTTCTGTGAAGAAAATTGAAACTCCTTGAAATTCAACCCTATACCTGTTATCATCTACACAATTCCACGTCTCAGAAGCTCTCTGGAAGATGGCGTTATATAGGGCGATCTGAAACGGTCTAGAAAAATCTATAGCCTTAAAATATCGGTCGCTGTGATGGCCGGCAAGTGTGATGCCAGGATGGAGCTCTGTCCTTCAGATGTTCAATCATATTATCCGATAAGGGCAAGACTCCCAATAATTCCCACGTGGCTACCAAGCTGGTTTCAAGGGCTATGGATTTGACCTTTATTCCCCTTTCAATTACAGTGATGGTGGCATCGGGCTATTTTAGTTTGTCACTCCCTTGGCCTCGTGTAAGTGCCAAGTCTATCACCTCAACGAATCAAACCTCTATATTTCTCACGGATCCCTTTGAAGTGAACCACGTGCCACATTTGTGAACTGAGGAAATTAGCGTCGCTTGACATTAATTCCACCTTAGGCTCATGCCGAATGGCGTCGGAGAAATTGGCCAATCCGCAAGGATGCAGATTACATGCGTGAACGTCTCCTTCGCTGTCATCTCAAAACTGGATGTGAAATCTGTACCTTGGGAGCCTTCTTAGCCATCTTATCTGAGGAATCTTTCACTTTCCTCGTCCACATTCCATTCTTTCTATTGCCAACGTTTCTCTTCTGAACACCACAGGAAGTTCTGGATCGTGACATGTTCTCAAACGGCGATCGCAACCGACCCTTCATGCAGCCGTAGATCTGACTGGTCCCCATTATCTTTCACAATGAGAATCCTTGGCATTCATCCATGCTAGTCCACTCTGTGAAATAAACCATGGTCGTAGATTTCTTTCCTTTCTTATCGTGATTTTTGATCTTCACGACCACTACCCCTCTTTCGCGATTTGAAATCGTGGCTTCACTCGCGCAAGTATGGCTTGCGAAATTGATTTAGGTCATAGATTTGACTCAGATTTCATCTCGACCGTAGAATATTTCATACCGTTAACACATTTTGCGATCGTGCAAGGAGGCTTTGGTTGAGCATGTCCACTCGTGTGAAATGGTTTGGAGCCCTTGATCCACCTCCAATCAATCTTGGCCTTTGATTTTGAGTCTCGCTCAATTCCTTCAGCACACCTTCCATTTTCTCCTTTGCCTTTCACTTCTAATAACCTGAAGGGGATTTCACATGAATTTCATGGGGATGGGACCCTCATCGAACTCCTATAAGGCTCTCAAATCAACTATTAAAAATGGAGTTTTAACACCACCCATAGAAGGTATATTTTCTGTTTCATATTGTGTTTATTTTAGTTTTTCTAACATATCTTTCCTTGCAGTTTTTATGGCCTAACATGTTCTTGTGGGTCTCCATTGTTGTATACAGGGTCTTGGAGCTCAACCCATAACCTTGTGTGCAAAGGGGTTTTCTTTTTATTTTTGTTCTATTTCATTTCTGTTTCATTTTTCTTTCACAACCACCAGGAACCCTACCCTTCCGTCCTATAAACAGAAGGTAGCCATTCCTTCCCTGTAGTAAGGGAGAAATCCCTGTTACATGGAGCATACAAAAATCCTTGTTTTTCACTTTGAATGATCCCAAATTATATTGTGGGATAAAAATCTTGTTCCATTCTACTATAACTATTTAATGGGCCTTTAGAGATATCATTGTGACCACAATTAAAATATCTAAAGTTATCCTCATACTTCATGGGGACAAAGTGGAGACATTAGTTAGTTGGTTTAAATGGGTCTTGTGCCACTCACGTCAAGCACTAACAACCCATATGTACCACATAACCCTTATACCTTTCTCTCTTGGAATTCCTATTCCTACCAATTATCTATATTTTAAAATAAATAGAGCATGTCAACACCATCATTGAACTCCAATTAATCCTGGTTGATAATATTAATGCTCGTGAAATTTACATACCTAGTATAATTAAGAATCTACCTCTATTGTTCTAGTTGCACCTTTATCCACCTCGAATATGGCTATAACATGGGCCTTGAAAACCATCCCTTCCATGCCCTTCCTCAAAACGTTGAACATATCTCACATGTAGGCTAATATTCCCCATGTAGGCTTTGTGTTATAATCCAGGCCTCTATTCATGGGCCATGAGCCCCAAGGTAATTCATATGGCCTTATACCCTAAGTTTAGGCATTGGTCCATGGTCGAGGCCATATAAATCATCTTTAGTGTTAAAAATATGTAAATAGAGACCATATCTTGCATATAGTTCAAATCCAAATGTTATGGCCTAAGGCTATGTCTTTTGACCTTACCATTACCTAAGTTACAATAAATATCCATGGTTAACTAAAATTCATAAAAAGAGGTAATATATATTTCTCACATGCCAATATTCCCTTTATAGGGATTTGTGGGGGCCTAAGGCCCCACACATAGTTCATGATTCGTAAGGAAAAATGTTTTGTCCCGACAACTCTTTTCGCATCAAATCATGGCCTAGGGAATGAAAGTGATACTTGGTGCACCAAACCTCAAAATGGTTGACATGTCTTAATCATTAGGTAAATATTATATATGTAGTATATAGGGCCTTTGAGGTGGTTTAGGGCATCACGCATGACCCATGAGCCCCTTACCCTTAGGTGTTATGTTTTGACTTGATAATATGGCTCAATCAATGATAATAATTCTTGGTCGCACAGAGCTTGAAATGGCCATCTATTGCTTGTAAGCCAAATATTTCCCACATAGAGATGACATTATGGACTAGGGCCCCATGTGTGGGCCATGATCCATTAAGGAAAATTTTATGGCATGGGACTTTGTATGTTTAGCCTAGAACATGGACTAGGCCATGAGAGTCATCCTTAGTGTGCAAAACTTGAAACGAACACTATATTCCACTTACATGATAAATATTCCCTTTATAGTTGGGCTTGTGTGGTGGACATAGGCCTATTAATGTCGCATGATACCTAGAGACAAAATGGATTAAGGTAAGGTTGATGCAGAAAAAATATCCTTACTTACATGGAATATTTGGATGTGTGAGGTTTTGAGTTTAATTAATGTGTCCTCCCACCTTGTAAATGGCCATTTTTTGCCTTGTACTTGTCCCTTTTCCTTGACACATTAATCACATATTACATTCTTTTACTCCCTCAAATTCCTCACAAGTCATGTCTTAGACAAATGAAGGTCAATGTCTGAAGTATGATGATAATATTAAAATGTATCATGATGGAATGCCCTCACCTTTTTTAATTTTTTGTTTGTAATTGTAACTGGTATGTCAAATCCACTCCAAGTATCTATTATTTCCACATAAAGAAACAACAATACCAATGCAAGAACATATATCCATGCTTGAAATGATGCATATCTCCATTGTAAATCTTTAAAATAGGATTGAACACACATGCCCAATATCATGGGAAACCTTGGTTTAGCTAAGCCCCTAGTGGGATTAAATGGCCCCTACTTACCCATAATTGAATCAGTATGTGTTTCAAGTCTAATGGTTAAGTAACACTACATGATGGGTAATACGAATATCTAGATCTTAAAAACACAAAGATGGCCCGAAGGACTAATACAACAAAGTTGTAAATTACAAACTTTAAAGTTTTTACCTCAAGGGAATATCAATATCTTTAATGAAACATTAAAATCCATGCACATAGAGTTGTTATTGCTATGGGAGTTATATGGTGTGGTTGTTGTTTTTGTATTTAGAGGGTTGTTTTGGCATATCCATTTCCACGTTGGGGTGTGTTAGCACTTGTGCTAAATTTTTGAATCAGCACCTGCGGTTATCGACTTGAAAAAAGGGGATAAGATCTTTCTGGGACTAATAATTTTGAGAATGTAGTGCTAGTAGAGAAAGACAAACAAAGAACAGATCCTACCACCACAAGAAAAGGTATCTAGGATCAGGGGGTATCAAGGATTTTGCAACGGAGGACAAGCGCAGAAATTTTAGTCAAGAGGGCGCGCAAAATCCATGGCTTGGTTTGGAGCAGATCAGATCTTCGGCAGAAATGCGTCCTCACAATGGAAGATGCAAGGAGCTTAAAGGCACATCGAGGACATGATACTTGGAAGGTCCACATAACTCAAAACGGTCAAGATCTCCCCCTCAGAGAATGTACGATGGAGAACCATTTTTTCCACCCAACCTGCATGATGGATAGGGCAGAAGAAGGCCGCGAGATGGGGGGAATGCCCCACATGTTTGGATGGTAGTGAGAGGACAAGGATCATATCGACGACCCTAGGTTTGGTCGTAGTAAGAAAGTGCACAACGGATAAGCGAAGGAGACAAGGAGAAATCACATAGGGCCCTCTCATTTTCTACGACAGAGATTCAACGAGGTAAGCGATCGATGACCTTAAGCTGTATTGAGATAGAAACTTGCGAAAAGGTTAACTAGCAAGCAGAGTGTGAAGTGTGGTAAGGGCCATCTAGTTGAATGGCTGAGATCACCTACACATGAAATCCACGATGAATACACGTTTCGCTCATTAGAAGGTGTGGGTAAGGAGAAGAGGGAAAAGGACCGTGAAACAGGGGATCAGGGTGGGAAATATCGACAGCTAGGTCGCTTCTCAGGATTCTCATGGCTATCGTCAAGCATGTGTGATGATGGGGGATTCCATCAGCGAATTAGACGGTGGAGGGCAGGTGTATCCTTTACACAAGGTACTACGAGGAAGAAGGGACTCTCAGAACTAGGGAAAGACATGATGCACAGGGAGGATATCAACAGAGCGCAAATCGTTAAGTCCACACATCCCAAGGGGATCTGGATCCGATTATAGGTGAAGCTGGAGGTCAATTCAACCAATCATATCAGGAGTTCATAGTCTTAGGGGCAGCGTAGTTGGAATCTTCGCATGAGGGGATTAGATCAAGAGCCTATGTGATCATCTATGTTGTCATCATAACTCTTGGTGATGGCACGTGTGAATATTTGAAGAAAACACATTGGAGATTAACTTCCCAGCTCGATATAAATGCCACTATCAGAGCCATTTCAAGATGTAGAGGGTCTGCATGCTGATAAAAAATAAGATGGCTGCTATGACTATGCTAAGGGTCTTGAGGAGTTTCGATGGGAGAATGGCTATGAATTCTGTGCTTAAGACACCTGTTGTCTGGGGCCCCTTATTGGCCCACTGATGTTGTTAGGAAACCCAACTTCCATTTGGGAACGTGCATCAACATCTCCAACCATCGAGGTAAAGACGTCTCATTCACTAAAGAGAGTTTCTGATGCAGGTGGAGACTATGTTTTCTTAACAGATCACCACACCACTTTGGGAGCAACACCTAAGGTTCCCAATCCTGATAAAATTCTGCCAAAGCCTCCAAATAGGAACACAAACCCCATTACCATGGTACATAGTATCCATTGCTAAGGGTGGTTAGTCTGGGCGAGTGTTCGGACTCGGGGAGAGAGGAGAGGAAGGCTTCAGCATCAGTGTCTTGAGCTCATATTTCTAGCTTCATATAGAACCATGAAAAGTCTTAAGGAGTGTTGCACTAGCACATCCTGTAGGGAGGATACAATCCCAGTAAAAGAAGCTAACATGAACGATGAGCCTATTAAAGGTTCAGAGCTGTCAAGAAATTAGACTTCCCTCTTCAAGTATACAGAAAGAATGGCATTCCCAGAAGACCTAGATGCTAGATAAGGGTCCAAACACAAAAGCACCATAAACCTCTCCACCAGCTGCGAACATAGAAAAAACATGTTTCTGGAGCATGAAGAAACATAGAGGAGCAGAAGTAGAAAGGGGTCACCGGGCCAGTTCAAGCATGTACGTCAGAAGGCGTGAAAATTGAATAAATTCGTTAGTGCTAAAGTGTCACTATGAAAACTAGCAAGCCTGCACCTAGGCATCGCTATGTCATCCTGATCCAGTGCACGTGATATATATCGTGTATCCCATTTTGGAAGTAAGTAGTGGTTAATCTGCCACCTACTATAGTCTTTCGGGATTTTGATATGATTATTCTGGGTTAATCCCATATTTTTGTAACCACTTTGATACCTCATTTTGGGATGTATCCCAGGGGGACCTTACATTATAAATAGAACATCCCCATGGGAGGATAGAGGTTGGACTGATTTTCATTTTTGAGGCCTCAGCGTCAGTTTTGTAGTGCTACAACATTTTTCAGAAGAATTAATGAATATATTTCTTTGCGTTTATGATATTCATTATGGTGCTTGTATTTAGTGTGTGTTTTCTCTATTTATTTCATTTTCATATGTGTTATTCTACCAATACATTTCTAGATTAGCATGCAGGAATTCACTCTCAATTAAGCACTCCTACATCAGAAATCGTGTTTATGATGTGACTGTAATAGCTTTGACAGAATTCATCCATCAATAGGTGCTCTATTTTAGTTGTTTCCCTTTGTCATTTTCTGCTAAAGGTGTTGCAAGGGATTCATCCATCGATAGGTGCCCCTTGTCGTGCTAGGATTTTCTGTTTCCTCTCACTGCTAATTAAAGATATTTCGCTAAATGTTGCACTTACTTTTCTTCATATCGCCGAAGAGAAAACCATTGTTCATTGCATGTTGTAATAGCCTTAAATGTTTTAGGTTGTGACTCCATCGCCCAATGGTTTTGATTGTGTTTATCTTTCCATGCTTTATTTTGTAACGGTCTTATTACTAGTAGAAATATAGTCTTCTGCGTGGTTGTTTAAAGATAAATGTGTATGTGAAGGTTAGCATGACAAGAGATATCCTTATCTGACTTCCTTGGCTAGAAGGAACTCTAAAGATGGTTTTAAATGGTCACCCCTGTGACTTCCTACAACAACCATAGGAAAATTACCGAATGCTAACATGGTGAATATCTATGTTTCCATTCCTGGAATTTATGATCAATTGGGGTTCACCTGCTAACAATTCCCTCATATTTTTTGGTGGTCCAAGGAGTACTATGTGAGTGGTAACAATTGACAAGCACAACCATGGTGGAGCGAAACCATCTATGGAACAAGTGGGCGCTCTCACCAGGCGATGTTGAAGAAGACAAAGGGGAATAGCAGAGGCGGTGAGAAAGCCCCTCACTTTGGTACTAAACCTATTCTGGTCATGAGATTGAATTAATAAATTTTGTTTATATATTATTGCATAGGTTAGTGCTGGAGGAGATGGCATTCTTGCAAAAGTAGCAAGAGAGAAAGGAGGGAATAACTGCAAATGAGACCAGTGAGGAAGCAATAAATAAAGTACGTGATAATAATAATAACAACAATAACAATAATAATAAGGTGGAAGAAAAAGGGGGAAAATGAGGAGTTCATTATACAAGATAGCTTCGCTTAGGAAATGAGGGTTACAGTCGAATACCCTAACATGTATTTCTTCATCTTTAATCCCTACATTCACTTTCCCTTACATTTGTATTTATTTGCATTGATACCAGTGCTTTTACACAGGCTCAAATATGTGGAGCAGGATCTCGAGTAGAAAAGGGGAAAAAATGGAAAAACCAGCGAGGAGATCAATCCTCTAGAGGATGACTTGTATTTTGTTCCTGACCATCTTAAGGTCATTTTCCATTCCTCAACTTGCTAAATTTTCCTAATGTTAGGGTTTACTTTCGAACAAAAAATTAATTTTCAAAATATGGAAACATTAGGGGATTTTTGAGGTAAAAAATGGGTCTCAAAACAAAAATTGTACCATTAAAATTCACTTTATAAGAACCAATAGGATTCAAGATGATGATGTCAACTATAAGGGTAAAATTTGTAGAAAAAATGGAGGGAAAAAAAACTACTTTTTCTTATCATATTTTTTGCATATCTCCTTATGGGTTCACCCAAATTTATAGTTTTGGGACTCGTTGGATGTGGAATTAAATTCCGCATCCAATCCATACCCACATTTCATACTTTTGAGGTTTCCACGACACCAAAAAATGAAAATTTCAATAAAAAAACGTATTTTAATATTAAAATACATTTTTTTATTGAAAATTTCATTTAGGTGTCATGGGAACCCCAGAAGTATGCATTGTGGGTATGGGTTGGATGGAAAATAAAATTCTACGTCCAACGAGTGCTCAAACTCGAAATTTGAGTGAACCAATAAGGAGATATGTCAAAAATACAATAAGAAAAAATAGTTTTTATTTTTCCTCTCCAAAATTTAGAAGTTTTATTTTATTATTATAATTCTTATTTTATTATTTCCCTTATGAGACCCATTTTAGACCTCAAAACTCCCCTAATGAATCTATATTGCAAGATAATAATACTCTAGTACAATATTATGCAAATGTTGTAATAGAACTATCAAAGACTATGCAAATGTTGTAATAGAACTATCAAAGACTATGCAAATTTTGTAATAGAACTATCGGAGTGTATTCAAATGCTATAATAGAGTGACTAGAGGGTTGGATTTTGGGGTAAATATAGTCTTCTATATTTTTATTGGTTTGTTTGAGTTGTTAACGAAAAAACATGTGTCTAGGTGTTGCATGATACAGAGCAGATGTAGAATGGAAAATATACAAATGAAATAGAAGGTTCTCTTCATTCACCAAAGAACCAAACTTCAACATACCAAATAGCCTCATTCATATAGGCATAGGGAATTGTGCACCCACTTAATATTTTGGTGAATATACGTTAGCGATTCTATCTAGGGCATGCATAGGAAATTTTCCTCTAGGAAATAATTTGTGTGCATTTGCAACGTTTTATTTTCATAAAGGAGAAATTTTTGTGTGTAAGTTTGTTGTATCATCAAGGCGGGGTCTTTCTATTCTTTTTCCATTCTATTTATTTATTTATTCTATTTGGTGAAAAAGTACAAGGGGATTTGTTGTTATCTTGGAATGGAAATTTTTGTGTGTAAGTTTGTTGTATCATCAAGGCGGGGTCTTTCTATTCTTTTTCCATTCTATTTATTTATTTATTCTATTTGGTGAAAAAGTACAAGGGGATTTGTTGTTATCTTGGAATGTTGCAAATAAGGGGCCATGCCATCTCTTCTATCAAATTCACCCAGGACTTGAAACTGGTCTTGATTGCTTTGATGTTGAGCATGTCCATACAAGATAGAAGCTAGGTTGTTTGTGTTGAAGATACTCTATCTTACACCTAGACTGCAGCGCTCCAAATCTTGTTGGTTAGAGAAATCCTAGACAAAAGAGGGACCAAAGATGGGGAAAAGTGGGGTTGAACATGATAACCATGACATAAACATAAAAAAAAATAGACTTACAAAACCATGTATAACTATATTACAAACGTAGGGTCACCTCCATATTCTATTAAGGTCTACCATTTTTATTGTGAAGGGCATACTTTTTGTCTACAATATTCAAAGATAAACTAATAAGATTTTATCATTCACCCCCAGCTAGGGCCTAGTTTTTCTCTACAATATTCAAAGGTGAACTAATAATCTTTTATCATTCACCCCATTTAAGAAGGTAATGAGCAAGCAAGTGTATCAAGTCATTGAGATCCGCACAAGTGTAATTGTGAATGGATAAACAATAACAACCAAAAATTTGTAAACATAACTTATAACATTGGGAGACAATAACCATTGTGACCATATTATGAATCCAAATCACCTCCATACTCTATTTGAAGTTTGATGACCTTTTCTATAAAGCACATAAAAATAAACTAATGAGACTTTAAATTCATCACCATTTTAGGGAGGTATAAACACATGCACATATCATAGGTCAACACCCAACTAAAACATTATTCCAAAATTATTTACGTACCTAAAATCCAAGCACTCCAACTAGAAAGAGACTTAGAGAAACCTTAAAAAAATTTAAAGTACATGGAGTTCTTTAAATTGAACATATGATGGATGAAATAAAGAGAAATAAATAGAGAAATTTATATTATTGAAGAAAAGAAAAGAAAAAACGTTAATGCCAAGTATCCAAAGGGAACAAGACTCACTCCTTGTAGAAAGATACAAAATCATCTTTGAGACTTTAATCCAAAACTATTCCCATGGACATAAATCCTTTTCAAAGAGGCATACGCCAAAGCAAGCAATACATACAAATATTTGTTGCTTCCTTGATAAAAAGAAAAAAAGAAACTCAACTACAAAACATAATTTCATATGCAACTTAGGAATAGGACAATCTTACTTGCAACAACATCATTATTCTCAGTTAAAAAGAAGCATCCATGATAACAACATTATCTGCGGGCATCTCTTCAAATTTTTAGCTACATCATTGTGTGTCTGTGACTACTATATTGATCTAACTACACGATTTCATTAGGAAAGGAATAACAAATTCTGCTATAGTTAACAAGACTATCTAAGAACTCTTTTATTTACTCATCCTTAGGCCACTCCTAACGCTATAAGCAATTTATAACTCTATAAGGATAAAGACTGTATTTTACATCCCAAGACTTCCAACCTTAGGATATTTTTCAACTCATTCTCTCTTCATCAATAGCTATCAAACTAGCCTTCATAACCTTCCACTTTTACACCCCAATGTCAGCCATCTAGCCATCACTCTAATTCCTCACAAAGAGCTCATCTACCTAAAACACTAGTACTAAGCCAAAAGCTCACTTCATAATTGGCTTCATTAAAAAAGGAGAGTCTTATAAAATTAATGTTATCACTTAATCCTAGCTTGATCGTGGTGCTCATAATTAGCTTGTTCAATTAACACCTTAAGTGTTTAGTCCCACGCCACCAAAAATAAGATTCATTAGTACTTTGCTTTGTTCTACAGTGCACTCTAGTTATTTGTAGGAATCCTAGTTATATACTTATCATCTATGTACTCTATGGTGGAAGATTTGGTTTTCCTTAGATATGATATTTCTATTATGGAATTATTGTGCATATGTGACACTCTAGCTGGGGCAATATACTTTATTCCTATATCTTCTTAGAATGCTTCTAGTATACCAAAACGTTTTAGTAAATGAGATAGAATCTACTTACTTTATGGCATAGAAATACAAAACCACAACAAGTGTACACTTTTCCATGTGATCATTTCACTTTTTATCTTACCATGATGCCATCTAATTTTGAAATGATGGAAACTAGTGATCCATCCCTTTATATTTAGTACACTATAAGAGCTTGTTATGTCAAGAGTGTGCTAGTTGATTACATATCTAGGATGAATAGCATGTCATCTGATGTTTTATTTCGCTCACATTATATTGATGTTTACATAGAAGTGACAAGACACACATGTCAAGTATATGATTCTAATTTAATAGTTGTGGATGATATTAATTTTCCTTTCATTATTGGACTAGTTAGCCTTATCACTCCATTATTTGTTATCAACAAAGAGATTAATTCTAATTTGTTTCTTGGTAAACCCTTGATTCATTGTATGCACACTGTGCCATAATCATTATATCTATGTATTTATTTATTGTTTAAGGGGAAATTTTTCCTTATAAATTCAAACCCCATCTTACCTCTCTTTTATTGTACTTAACACTTTTATTGAGAATCCTCACCAAAAGATAATGCCTCATTGTAGTGTTATAGTGACATTATACTCACTAAGCTATAACTAGTCCCCTGTATCAAGAAAAGTAAACCACTATTATATTTAGGATTCTTAACCTCTAATTTAATATCCTTTGAAAATAGTCGTTATTCCTCAAATTTATAACCACTTTATAAATAGATACATTTTCCCAATAGTGTTAAACATGAATTTCTGAAATCCTTGATCAAAGAGTTGGCCCTGAACCCACCCTTTAACCCTTATAGCCTTAGTGATTACAAGTACAAGGTTGTCTATAATGAATGGTCTTTCCCTCTAATGTTTTAAAATGGTCTTTCTCATGAATCTTTGTCATAGGAACATGGAATATGACTCGTGGTTGAAATTTTTTAGGGATTTTATTTGTTTTCATTTTTTGCGTGCGGAGTATCGATGTAAATGAGTCAAATAGGAATTTGAGATGGATATCAAAATGACATTCACATACAAGGGTTTTAGTCAGTATAGAAGGATGACGACACTAGATAAATCCGTTCTCCAGATGAATATCAAAACCACATTCAAATATAAGGGTTTTAGTTAGGAGGACGACACCAGATAAATGCATTCTTCAGCATCCCTAATGATCCCATTGTGCAAAATTCTCTCTACATTAGACTCATGGCCATAATCAACTATACCATGTCTATACAGATTCAAAGTTAAAGCTTGGAAACTCATACTGAGGTGCCAAGATGTCTCGTTCAACTTTTTATATTGGGATTCAGGGCCTCGCTAATATTGATTTCTACAAAATTATTAATGGGAAGAGACATATCACCTCCATTTATCTCCACAAGAATTTATTTCTATGTATCTAAATTTATGGCTGAGTTCTCTTGTTCACAAGGGTCATCATATTTCAAATATTTAATGAAGGTATTACTTCATTGTACTCAACCCAACACTGACACCAAATCCTCAATATCGAATATGCTTATTAGGTTGGATTCTTCATGCCAACAAACAAGTTTCAAAATAATATAGATCTGGAATAACTCGCTTGAAGTTTGGTGCTGAAAATTCTTCCATTCATCTAGTTCATCCACTTGGAGCATTTGATCTATCTTAGTGACCACACAAACATTTTCATTGATTTTCCTCTCCATATCATCAATTTGCAAATCGAATGGTCAATCTTATTCTCATTCTTTCGACTTCATACAAAAAAAGGTGTAACTTATCAAATGTTCTGTCAGCTAACAAAAATATATACTATCAATCAAAATGCTTGTCAATGTCTATTTCAATAGCGATTTAGCAAGGAATGTTCCCCAAAATCACCCTTCATAAAAATGTGTAAAAAATAAACCCTTTTCTAACTCAAACATCAAATACAACCTTTCTAGAAAGGGATGTATGGAAGCAGCTTCAACAAGAGTTCGTCTCCACATTCTTTCTTTCAAGTCCTAGCAGTCAAAGGAAAATATTGAGTGAGACTTTCATTGGATTAGTGATGTAGATAGTTTCATATCTTTGGCTATATTCAAATTTCTACATTGGTTCTTTTATAATCAATCAGATCTGAGTTATCCCCATTCTCCAATGGACACAACTTGAAAAAGAGAAACCCGAAAGAAGAGTGGTCAATCTCAAGTCTGGTTTGGGAGTTTTCCCTCTCATCTCTGGAATCGAATTAGGTTGTTGGATTTGTGCCTAGGCCCCTATAAGTCTTTTGTTGAGTCTTCATATCTTAGAGGTTTCTCTAATAGCTCTAGTTTGATCTCTCCTTGCGAGTGATCAATTGGGAAAACACTAAGGTATGGAAGATTCTCTCTATTATCATCGAGTAAACTATGGAAATGGAAGGAAGGGTGTTGGGCACTTTAACAAATGAATATGTCAAAGAGACATACAAAAGGAACAATTACCATTCCTTGGAGCAAGGGTTTCTAGGGCATATTTGGCTATTGCAGAATCTGTGTATTGAAGATTCAAGCTCAAGGGAGAAGGATCTTCTATCATATATCACTACCATAATTTTCAGTTCATTCTATCTTCTAGGTACGCCCTTTATTTTTCTTGTGCTTAGTTTTATATTCTTGCATGTTAAATCCTTAAGATACTACAAGTGCATGCAGGATGAAACTTTAATTTTCATCCTTGCATGCTCTCTCTACAGTGATATTTCTTTCTATTTATTTGTCAATTTTCTATGAGCAGACCCAAATCAATACAAATAAAAGAAAAAATAACAAATGGATGTAAACAATGTCCCTTCTACCTAGGACAAGGAGTGCAATAAAAAGAAATCTGATACGGGTCCCCTTTACTTAATAAATCTTGGGCAGTTGAAGAAGCAAAGTTGTAGGAGAGATCCAAAGGCCCTCTCTTTGTTTAAAATACCTGCTCCTCCTTCGTAGGTCATTTTACAAACTTTACCACAAAGAAAGCTGAGCATTCCTCAAATTCTGATTGAACCCTTTGGAAGGACCAAATGCTAAGTGTCTCCATTTAAAATATGGGCATACACTGGAAGCTCCTTTATTTATCAATTTGTTCCATACTTTTAACCCTCAGTACTACTATACAATGTTATAGATATGAACCAGTGATGTAATGATTCCATACAAGTGCAGCATATACTTTTGGATGCTTCTATGATGATACTCAAACCTGTTTACTAAATACCATTTCCATAAAAGTCTTATTAATGTGTTGAGAGTCTTCATTGGCAGTGAGCTTGTGTGATGTTAAAATCTCTTCCCCCCTTGCATACAAACACCTCCAAACCAATGATCTCAATGATGAGGACCTGATACCCCAACACTTAAGATCTGATATGTTAAAGTGATATCCAAGGATGGCTCCAGAGTATTATTTTGGCTCATAACCTGAAGATACAATAGTCCATTTATCATGGCAAGAAAGAAACTGCTCATAAGACTTCCATATAGTTGCACATAATCATGAAATAAGCATATAAAGGAGCGAATGGAACCTTGTAAAATCCTCCTTTGTCATATTTTTTATTATACTGAGGAAAATATGAAATACTTTTACACCCCTGAATCTGGGTCTAAAGAACATTCATAACACACCCATACAAAATAAGTAGATTTGAACTAAAACACTGGTGACATTGGGACACAAGTTGCAGACAGATTTTCAGATAACTCCTATTTTGCTGAGGAGAAGACCACCATGATGCTCTCTTATTTGATTTGTAAGACACTTATTTTGTGGCTTAGCTGTTGAAGGAAGGAATGGATGAGAATGATCTTGAGCTTGAACTCCCTTAGGTTACCTATTTCAATCAGAGAGATGCTTAATTTTCTTGTGTTTTTATCCTCAATTATAACTTATATTGAATTTGACTATACATAGTTAGTGAATTATTTATTATTGTGTCTTTATTAGTATATTAAAACTCTATTTTGAAGTTTTGTATGATTTTTCCATAGGAATTGCATTTCGGGTGACAAATAGACGAGGTCCTCAATTACTTGGAGCCAATGGTCATGATGATGGTCCAAGGGTGAGTTTATTTCTTTGCATGCACTTCTATTATTCTCTATAACAACTTTTAGTTGGAAAACCTTCACTGTTAATGTTTTAGATTTTCATAACTAGGTACCTGGCATCATTTTCCGAACATGAAGATTTATGTTCACTTTTATCTTGAGCTACACTTTTCAATAATATTATCTAGCATTAATCCTTTAATTGAAAAGACAAGATGCCTTTGCTTCAATAGACATGATTAACTTTGATTAACCTTATTTACAATACACTTATGATGGAATGTTGTTAATGTTAAATTTTTTATATGTTGTATGTATTTCACCGACGCTTTGTTTCTAGTTAGTGTGTGGATTGAGTTGATTTTGTGATCTGGTCAACAATTCACATAAGTGGATTTTTTTTTACAGCAGTTTGGAAATAATAGACAGTGATAATTTGATCCTTGATTTGTTCATCTTACCTTCAATTATTTGCTCTCTGTATTCAATAGTGCTTATCCCTATTCATCCTTGTCTTGTTGAAATGATATCTTTTCAAAATATTAACCTTCTCATATCCATTTTGTTGTAAATCACGACATGCATTAGGGAATGGACGAATATAATATCATTGCAAGCATATGATTCCCGACCTTTTGTTTTAGGAGTAAGAATCATCTGACGCCGGACAGTTGAACATGTAGTTTTTTTCACTTCTTTTTGAAATCATGTTTAGTGATATTGATACGGAGATATTTTACATCATTCTAGTAATTTTGTGGCCATTTCCTTGTAATATCCAATAGAAAATAGTATGTATTCTGCTTAGAGTTATTTTTGCTTAATATTTTCCTAATATGCTTGCACTTTGATAACTATTATATTGTTTTCAATGATTTCACTGATGTTTCTAAATCAATTGCATTGTTATTCTTTGTATTAATTCCTTTATGTCGATCTCTTTTGTTACTTGTAATACATCCTACAAAATCAACTGTGTCAATGATTTTCTATTCTCCTTTTTTCCCGCGGTTCTCTCATATTCCCCCCCTCAAATCATCTACTATTTTAAAATAATTTATAAAATTGTTTTTTTGTTTACTTAGATATATAGGTTCCTTGAATAAAATTCTTTTGATTGGTATCAAGACAAATATAGCACATGCATTTTATACAAAAAGGGGTTGCTACAGTGGCATTCACAAGCATAGGGATGATAATGAAAAGTGATGTTCATCTAGTAAAAATGTTTCCATGCAGAGCTAGAATTAATGAGATCTATTAAAGCTGAGCATTAATTTGTAGGTTGTAGCATTAAACCAATATTAAATGAAGGCCAGCTGCCCATCACACAATGTCATATAAATTAGATGAAGAAATGAATCCCATGTTAGGAGGGTATCTCTCATTAGGCTTTAGTCCTCATACATTGGATGCAGGCTCAAGATCATCCTGGATTAGTTCCTATCCATCGTGGCCTTGCTTGGGCTCTGCTGGATGCTCCGGTTCAAAAATGGCACAAGTTATTGTAGGGTACTTGTTAAACTATGCTTGTGTACTTATTATTGATATTAGACATTGTTTATATAGTTATTTACGTGTTATGGTTTTTTAAATAAGCTAGATCCATATGGTTATTATTCAAACTCACGAATGGCATTTCAGTTCTTTGTATTTCATGGTTTTAGTTTTTGCATATGTATGCCATATTCTAGATTTATCATATTCAAAATTTTCTGATTATTTTCTTTCTATGTATGCATATCCATGCAACTCAGTTTTTGGCTTTAGGGACATCTAATGTTTCTCCACCTGAAAATTGATTTAGGTCCTAGGATATCACAACTTTGAAACCAAGTGGCTCAAATTATCTTGCAAATGAAGAGAGTTGAAACAAACTTGGGGATGTCAAGGTGTTAGGGCTCCATTGTTATGGATGGGTAGAAACATAGTAGTTAATGGTCACTTATCAACATTATTTTGACATATTCAATAAATACATACATTTTTAGGGCAGTTGGTTGCTTTAATAAAGTGTATGTATTTCACATTCCAATTTTGGATTATGAGATATTTTATTGAGGTTGGAACCTCCAATTTGGTGCTAGGAGTGATGACGCAACATATGTTTTCCGATATTGAGTTGTAGGTTTGAAGTAGGTATAGGTATATCTATTTGACACCTATTTTTCATAAAAAAAAAAGCAATTTTTTTCCAAAAGAGGGTTGAAATTTCTGCATAATGCACTTGGAATTTTAGATAGATAGATTGTTAAAAAAAATAAAAATTATGCTCAAAGGTATTGAAAGATCAAAATTTGATTAGGATCTCAAATGTATCCTTGTACCCTTCTAGAAACTTTATATACACACCATTCCATAGAAAAATACCATGTCCAGTAATCCAAAGTATGTTCTATAAAACAATATTATCACAACAACATTTGTAATAGATATACCATTTTAGAGTGCAGTCCATAAAAGACTTAAAACTGGTAAACGTATCAGAATCAAACTCCTCCAACTACCCCTCTTTTCTTTCCCATACATGCCACTGACCAGGTTCCATTTGAAGGCCCTCTTTTGATAATTTATCGCCCACACAATTTCTCTCATTCTAGTCTGTACACATGCAAGGAGACTTCTTCAAAAACCTATTGTGATGCCTTTACTTCCTAAAAGTGATGCCTGAGAAGAACGTTCTTCATGGCATCCACATATTTGTGGCACATCATAGCTAACATATTGACACCTTCTGTATCTATCATCCATTCTATCCCAGGAGTAAATCCATCATTCTCATTAAACTTGTTGATTTTTCCAGACTTGATAAAAACTTTATTAATATTTGGAATACCCCTAAGAGTCATTTTTGTAAGCATGCTACTTTCAATTTGATTCAAAAATACATAATTTTCATAAATTTGGTCTTGTGATTCCCCTTTAGGACCCTCTTCATTCAGAATGCATATACAAAGAAAACGTTTTTCTACATTATTATCATTAAAAAAGCATGTCAAATCATCATCAAACTAAAGGTTGATCTTTTTGCAATGTCTGCGATACTCAGCTTTTTATCAACCATCATCTCTATGTTCAATTCTATGTAGAGCTGCCATGGATTAATTTTTTCTGGTGCAATATCCTCATCTCGCATTTCATAATATGATTTGACAAATTCAACATTCTCCTCTATGATAGTACTCATTGGATCCTAATCATACCACACTTAAGTTTCCTCTGTAACACTTTGCAAGGTTGTGTACTCTAAATCACACTGCACATTACTTGCACTTTCCTTTGTCTTGTCAACCTCAGGTTTTAGATACACAGAAAATGATGACATTTTTATTTTCTTTGCCACATTTATGATTTCCCTCAACCTGGGGACACCGAGAGTAATATTCTTAGCACTGACATTAGCATAATTGAAAGTATCCAATGTCATCTGAATAGTTGGTTCATCATTTGATCCAAATTTATGCAGGAATGCAATAGAATACACAAATAACCATAGAAACAAATATGCAGTGGAAATAACACTTCATTTCATTAATCAATAACTGAAACTTGTTTACATACAGAATGGAAATAAACTAGCTAGAGTGTTGGTAGCTTATCTCTGAGAAGAGATGTGGCGGTTACATGCCTCTAAACTCCATGTTACAATGAGGCTCTGAGGCCTATATATTATTGAGAAACATTAGAAACCCTACACATCCAAAAATCTAACCCTAGGAGGTGAAACACCTTAATGTGGGCCCCATTGGATAACTTGGTACATCAATTTCTCGGGGTCATAACTTTAGCATACTACCTCTGTTTGACACGCATGATACATCGTTAGAAAGATCTATTTAAGGAATACATCTATAAATGGAAAATATGGAGTCTGGAATAGACTCATATTTTCCTGACCATTCCATGCCAAAAAAATGTCGTTTAGGGCCTCAAAATGGCTCCAGAAGTTTAGGACCCGAAAACTGCCAAAAATATTAAATTGTGCTACATAGTAAGGAAACTAGAAAACTGAAAGAAACAATGGTGAGGGTCCAAGAGGAATAGGTGGGTGGCCACCAATATTCTCTTGGATCATTCCTCCCCCCTTAGGAAGTAATGCTCCCCAATGCATTGAGTTCCTCCATGAGATGAGGAAACTTCTGTTGAACTTGGTCCTTGGTGAGCCACTTTCCCTGGTGAAGAAGTTGGCCTACTTTGACAACTCGATATAGATGGATCTTCTACTAGTGGGTGTTCTTGATCTGTGTGTCCATAATCCGATCAGTTGTGGCTTGTTCCATGCAGTTGGGGTTTAACTCTGTTGGTGTGAGTCGTTCTGCCACGTCTGATGTGTCCAGTAGAGGTGGAAAGTAGGGCCGAAGGCGGTCCACATTGAAAACTGGGTGCAAACCAAGGAATGGTGGAATAATGAGCTCGAATGCATTGTCCCCAATAGCCTTGGTGATGGTGTATGGCCCATATCGGAGCGGGCGAAGCTTGCGGTGGGGTCCTGTGAGGTGCTCCTTCTGCAAATGTAGCCACACTTTGTCTCCCACCTGAAAGTTGTGTTGCAGCTGATGCTGATCATGTCGCTGCTTGTACTTAGGATTGGATCTATCCAATATTTCATGAACCTATTGGTAAATGTGCTCAATGCACTCAATGAATCTGTTTGCCTTGGAAACTTCAAACTGGATATGACCTGAATCAGCCTGAGGAGCTGCAAATGGCATGGCTACGTCAATGGGACATAGTGGCTGGAATCCCAAGCCCACTTGAAAGGGGTTGTGGTTTGTTGAGCTATGGAGGGCCTGGTTATAGCTATGTTGTACATGGGGGAGGCTCTCATCCCATGTGCATGGATGCTTTGAGTTGTACATGCGCAAAATGTGTATGATCATCCTGTTGATGACCTCTGTCTGGCCATCAGTCTAGGGATAGAAATCTATGGACTTTGTGAGCTTGGAATCTAGCATTAACCATAGGATAGACCAAAATGTACTAAGGAACCTGCTGTCCTGGTCTAATATTATAGACTGTAGGATCCCAAAGTGTACCCACACTCGTTCAAAGAAGAGTTTAGCAGTGGCTTCTGCTTTGATATTCTTCTTGCAGGCCATCATTATGGCCATATTTGAGAATCTGTGAACGACCACAAACACACAGTCATTGTCGTGCTTAGTAGAAGGAAGGCCTGAAATGTAATCCATGGAGATGGATTCCCAAGGTCGACTAGGGGTGGGAAACAGAGTATAGAGGCCTTGCTTCTTGATGGATGCTTTTGCAATGGCGCAGGCAGTTCAGGATCGGATGTACTTCTCAATGTCCTGTCAAAGGTTCGGCCAATAGAAATACTTCTGTAGTACTACCACTGTTTTCTCGACCCTGAAATGCCCAACGACCTGACTGTAGTGCGGTTCCCAAATCATCTTAGCAAGCTCGCTTGAAGGAACACAAAGGTGTCCCATGTGACATAGTAGTATATCCTGGAGGTGAAATTTCAGCACTTGGTTTCCCTCCAAGAGCATCTAGTATGTGTGGCTGAATTTTGGATCACTTTTGTAGAGAAGCGACCAATCAGAAGTCTCGTTCCCATAAGAGTTGAGCACAATTGTTATCGCCATGATCGTTTGTTGGATGAGGCAGTTTGCAACATTATTGGTGGTTCCCTTTTTGTACTTTATGTTCAAATGAAACTGTTGTAGATATGTGGACCACTTCTGATGGAAATAATTCTGTAACTTCCCTTGTGTCTGCATGAACTGCAGGGGTTGATGGTATATGTGGATGATTGTTTCCTTCCCCAAAATGTAATGCTTCCATTGTTGGCAAGCCTATACAATGGAATACATCTCTTTGTCATAAGTGAGATATTTGCAAACTGTGTCAGACAGTGTCTCACTATGATATGCCACTATATTCCCTTGTTGAGTAAGGACTGTCCCAATAGCAAAGTCAGAGGCATCTGTCTCGATCTCAAATGGTTGTTGCAAGTCTAGTAATGTGAGCAATGGGGCACAGCAAAGGCGATGTTTCAATTCTGCAAATGCCTTCTTCTAATTTTTTGACCGAAAGTATTTTTCTTTCTCTCCTCCCTTGGTGACTTGACTCAAGGTCTAAGTGATATGAGAGAATCCCAACACAAACCCATGGTAGAAATTAGCAAGGCCCAGAAAACTACGAAGCTTTGTTAGAGTAGTTGTGGCTAGCCAATCCTGAATGACTTGGATCTTGGTTGGATCCACATGTACCCCACATTCATCAATAATGTATCCCAGATACTGAACCTAGGTCATGCCAAAAGTGCACTTGTCCAAATTGGCACACAACTTGTGCTACCGCAATGTTTGGAGGACCTGTCGAATGTGGTGGAGGTGCTCTTCCCAAGTCTAGCTGAAGATCGGTATGTCATACAAGTACACTACTACAAATGAGTTGTTGAATGGCCGCAAGATGTTGTCCATCAGTCTCATGAAGGTTGCAAGAGCATTCGTCAGCCCGAAAGGCATGACCAACCATTCAAAAAGGCCCTCTTTGGATTTGAAGGCAGTATTCCACACATCAGTCGGTTCGATCAGTATCTGGTGATACCCGAACTTTAAGTTGATCTTGCTAAAATATTTCACCCCTTTAAGCTAGTTCAGGAGGCCATCAATCCATGGGATCGGATACCTATTCCAGACAGTGATCTTGTTCAATGCCCGATAGTCAATACAAAGTCTCCAAGTCCCATCCTTCTTTTGTACCAACACGATCGAGCTCCCACAAGGTGATGAACTTGGCTGGATGTGACCCTTTTGTAGCAGCTCCTAAATTTTCCTCTTGATTTCATCATTCTCCATAATAGAGCATTGATAGATCGATCCATTGGACAGTGGCACACCTGGGTTCAGATCGATGGGGTGCTTGACATGAAAATGGAGAGGCACCCCGCTGCGTGAGGTGAATATGTCTCGGTACACCTCCACGACCTTGTCCATTTGTTGTTGTCATGTAGAGGGTCCCTGTTTAGAGGTTGTGGCCATGATCTTATTCTTTCCTTGAGGGTGGATCATCAAGAAAACAAAATTCCCGTTTTTGGAAATGATCTTACTACATTGTTTTGCAATAACCAAAGAGATAGTGGCAGGGGGTGGCACCTCTGGTATCATGTACACATTATTTCCCAACGCAATAATAACAGTGCAAGGCCGGGACTCATACAAAGCATGTCGCTTCCATAAGTATGGTTGACCTAATTATACATCACAAACATCAAGAGGATCAATATCACATAATACCTCATCGGTAAAGGGCTTGATGCTGTAGGGAAGGTGGCACTGCTGGCTAACACAGAGATCTCCTCCTTGGTGAAGCCACCCGATGGTGTAAGGCTATGAGTGTTCTGTGGTTGGAAGAACCAACCACTTCATGACCTCTACTACAATTAGGTTCTTTTGGCTCCCACTGTTGACAATGAACTGTAGCAGGGAACCCTTTACCCACATCTGGGAGTGGAAAGGATGTTCCTCCTCTGAATCTTTTGGTTCTTCCTTTTGGATCTTTGTGGTGGCAATGGTGGCCTTGGGCTCTGCATCAATAATATTATTCCCTTTGTCATTCCCCTTCTCGAGTTTTGATTCAGTGTCAGAGTATGCATCTGATTCAGAAGCCTTTATCTCGGCCACCAGTGTCTGCTTAGCCTGAAACTCACTTATTTTGTGAGTGGGGCTCTTATGGAACTCGCACCACTTTCCAGCTTCCTTCTTCAAATTTGTAGTGTTGCTCTTTGCTTGTGGATTTGGAAAGTTTTCTTGAGTTTCCATGCCTTGGCTGTATCCTTATTTTTGCGGTTTAGGGGCACCTTTCCTTTGCTTCTGATTCGCAGATCCAAAGTCTCACTTTTTCTGTTTGAGTTTTTGCTCAATTTTGGCAACATACCGATATGTCGTACCAAGCGAGGAGATGTCGAGGAACTCCATTTCCTCCTGAATGTATCTGTGTAGACAACTGCGGTACTTCAAGACCAATTTTTTCTCTGAATATTTGATACCCAACTTAGTGCGCAGGGTATGGAACATATTCATCAGCTCATGCACATCTTGATCTCTTTGCTACCGCAGTGTAGTCCATTGGATGTACTTATCCTCATAGCTCCCCACCAAATAATATTGTCCCTTTATGGCATCTTGGAAAGAATTGCAAGTGGGTACGGTTGAGAACAGAGAGGGTTCCTCTTTGTCCTTTTTGGCACAGTAGGTTTCCCACCAGTCCTTGACATGGGGGCGGCTTTGAGTAGATAAAAAATAATCTTTTCCTGGCCAGAAAAGTCATGAACCGAGAAATATCCTTCTAATAGATTTAACCATCTATCTACGGTGTCTACATCTATGCGAACATCAAATATGGGAATGTCGAATTTTATTTGTACCTTAAAAGGGATTGCGCCTCCAGAGTGGCTGCTAGATGCAGATGCACCGACAGTGGGAAGTCATTGAAGGATCTTGGCGAAGTTATCCATCATTGTATTCCTTTGTTTTCAAGGGCCTCCTTGAGAAACATTTTGATAGGATCTTCTGCACCCTCATCTTTCTTTTCATCCCCCATGGGTGGCCCTCGGGATTTGCAAGGCTGATCTTGCAAAGGTTCAACCAGATCGAGCCCTAACTCTTTATACCCCACCCTCATTGGGGACATGCAAAGAAGGATCGAGAAAGAGCAGATTGCTTTGAGACCACTGATCCATATTTATGCAAGAATGCAACAAAATACACAAATAACCATAGAAACAAATATTCAATGGAAATAACACTTCATTTCATTAATCAATAACTAAAACTTGTTTACATACATAATGGAAATAAACTAGCTAGAGTGCTGGTAGCTTATCTCTAAGAAGAGTTGGGCGACTACATGCCTCTGACCTCCGTGTTACAATGAGGCTCGAAGGCCTATATATTATTGAGAAACAATGGAAACCCTACACATCCAAAAACCTAACCCTAGGAGGTGAAACTCCTTAATGTGCGCCCCGTTGGGTAACTTGGTACATCAATTTCCTGGGGTCGTAACTTTAGCATACGACCTCTGTTTGACGCGCATGATACATCGTTATAAATATCTGTTTAAGGACTACACCCATAAATGGAAAATAATGAATTAGGAATGGACTCATATGTTCCTGACCATTCGATGCCGAAAAAACATCGTTTAGGGCCTCAAAATGGCTCTGAAAGTTTAGGACCCGAAAACTGCCAAAAATAGTAAATTGTGCTACAATTAAGGAAACTAGAAAACTGAAAGAAACAATGGTGGGGGCCCAAGAGGAATAGGTGGGTGGCCACCAATATCCTCTTGGATCATCATTAGACTATGCTGCAACATAGCCAATCATCTCACCTAGAGCTACTAAGGACTGCAGGAAACGAGATTCAATATCACCAACTACCCATTCAAATTCTTCCCTTGCAAGGTGGTACTCCTTCAAGACACATTTACTAGAAAATGTACTTCAAAGAAGAATGTTGAAAAAGAGAGTGGCATTCTTCTGTGCTTCAATATTCATTGGGTCATCACTAGGAACAACCTTAAGTCTTTCCTGAAGCCTTCCAATTGCTTCTACAATCTCCATGGGATGCATATCTGATGTTTTTCTCATATAAATTTTGAATGTCTTATGACCATTCCAGATAATCCTCTTAATATTTACAGGCAGAGACCATGAGTTGTCTCCAATGGGTGCAATTTTTGTACCTAGTTGTTGTCTATTTGACTCCAGTTTATGCACTTCTGCATGAAAAATGTTCTGAAACTCCTGTATTGTTTTCAAATATCCCACGTGCTTTGGTAACATGTAACTAGGATTCCTATTTTCTTGATCAAGCTCATATTTATAAACATTTTCAAACTCCTTATTTTTAATCTTTAGAGAATCATAATTTTGTGATTCAATCCAAACAACATCCATACCATCTTCTCCATATACAAATTGAATAACATCACCAGGTGAGTTCCTAACAGTCCCATCATATTTAACCATGATATCCTCCATAGCCTCTACAAGACGCCTTTGTATGTAACCTATTTCTGAAGTCTCCACGGTTGTATCTATCAAACCTTCTCTACCTCCCATTGTGTGAAAAAACAACTCCTTGGGGGTTAGGCCACGAAGATAAGAGTTCTCCACAAAACAATGACTTTCTGGACCTTTGTCATCCTTTGTAAAGTGGGGAAGCGTTCGGCTATCAAATCCATATGGAATTCGTTTTCCTTCCACATTTTGTCGTCCGACATAAGCATTCATTTGTGATATGTTAATAAAAATTCCTTTTTACCCAGTCGTAACCATTTCCTTCTGATAAAAAAAATTGAGCACTACTTCCTGCATCATCATGGTCCTTGTTAAACATCTGATTGACTCTGTTTTCAAAGGAATCCATCATTGTCTAGTCAGGCTCTGCCTCAAATTGTTTATCCTTAGCATCCTTAATAAGTTGTTTGACTTCATTCTTTGCTTTTGATATTGGTTCATTGATTAGCTCCATGGTTGCAGAATCAACAATTGCATCTAATAAGAAGGATTTCAAGGTGTCATGTAAAGGGTTGTAGATGCATAATCATGCTGCACCACTTCCATGCTGAAATGCTAGAAGAAGCCCCACTGCTATGTCATATTTGGATCATACACTTTAGATTGATCAATGAGTTCTGGACTAAGCAACCTTGGATTCAAAATGCATTTGTTTTGGGTTTTGGATGATCCTGCATCATATTCTGGTCCTGCATCATATTATGGTCACTCCAATAGCCAATGCAGAACCACAACTAAGTTGCATTAAACAGAGAAATGGAAAAAGGGTTGGAAACAGAAACAGTTTCAAAAACAAGCCTTGCCAAATTTTAGAAAATGGGTAAGCAACAACAAATAAACACATACATTCTCATACATATATAATATGTATTATGGTGTCATGCACTTGTGAAATAGATAGAGTGGCACTGTATATATTATTATGTATTATTCTAAGCATATAATACATATAATAGGATATCAAGTATAAATACATAATGTATAATAGATACGGAGTATCTCAGTAAGTGTTCTATATTGGTGCACATAACAATAAGTACATATAAACCGTAAGCGCATTTTCATGTTGTTGTTTCCCATTCTTATTGATTTTTCCAGATGATGTGCCCTGATTAAGTATCTTACATGGGCCAGCATCAACCACTGTTCCTTGCAACTTTCCAAAACACAATCTTTATGTCTGGAAATATCACAAATGGGGTTAGTTCCTAGGAAACGACCGGAAGCATTTTCCTAAACAGAAAAACTTTAGAAATTTTTGTCCAGAAGTTTCCCCAACATTTCCAGGGTGCTTCCTTTTTCAGAAATGATTCTTCTTTATAAAGGCCTCAATGAGGTTTCACATTTCCTGCTACGTAGAAACACAGTCTTCAATCATAATACACGGCTTCTAAAAACTACAGACACGAACTACAATTACAAATCCCAAGGAAATTGTCAATGGCTAACACATGTTTCATGGTGGATTGTGCCTATGCCTCCATGTTAAATTCCTCAAGAATCCACAAACTATTAGAGTATCCATTACATGGGACTAATATTCCCATATTTTATTACCTATTTATTAATAAATATTCCATTTTGCAATGCAATATTTTTGAATCATTCCAATATGGCTTGAGAAACTAGGTCGTGAAAGAAAATATAAAATGGCCTTATAAAATGTTCATTTGGTTCCCTGCACTGACTTTTTATATTTGTGTCCAACAATATGTTATTTGGATTTATGTTATCATTTTCATTGACTCTTCGAATTGGCCCTTTACTCTCATCATGTTTTCTCATATTCACATACTTTGTTGACAAAGAGAGGTATTTTTTTAAATTGTAACATTTTTTGTGTAATCTAACTAATTATCTATGAAGTATATACAAAATAAATTACACACACACTAGACTGGGTGGGTAGTACTCAAAGGAGACTATCCCCACAATTATAAAAAAAATCTGAGCAATTGTTTGGTGTTGTGAGTATTCTCCCTCTAGAGATTTGCTTATGCACTGTAAAATGAACCTATGTCCAACAATATGTTTTTGGATTTTTGTTATCATTGTCATTGACTCTTCGAATTGGCCCTTTGTTCTCATCACGTTTTCTCATATTCACATACTTTGTTAAGAAAAAGGGGTATTTTATTAATCTATAACATTTTTTTTGTAATCTAACTAGTTATCTATGAAGTATACACAAAATAAATTACACACACACTAGACTGGGTGGGTAGTACTCAAAGGAGACTGTAGTAGGGATTTTTCCCTAGCTACAAGTAGGAACATCTACCTTCCTTCTATAGGACGGAAGGGTAGGGTTCCTGTGGATGGAAGAAAACCATGCAAGGAAAGGTTAGCTTTGAGCAATGAAACCCTGCAGGAAACTGCTAGACTAAACAAGAAATGGCTACAAGAAATCAGTGGAGAACCTACAACAAACCATGAGTAAACAAACCTACAAATAAACATGAGTTAGAAATCTAAACTAACAACAAAAGAAACATGGTTATACCTTCATCCTTTGTGGAAATGGGCCACCATGCCCTAGCTTTGGAAGCTATGGAATGGAGTCTTGGCTTATGGAGCTATGGAGGAGAGGGGTGAATGGCTTGAGAGGAAAGGGTCTCAAGGCACTCACATAGGTAGCATAATGATAGAGAGAGAAGGAATCTTTTGAGAGTGACCCCCACCCCTCTATTTATAGTTTTTGTTTGAGACTTTAGGGTTTTAAGCCCTTGGTTAGGGCTTTAGCACTTTTTTTGGGATTTAAGCCCCTTTCACCCAATTCTTAGCTCCTTTGGGGATTTTAAGCTCCTTGGAGGGGTTTTAGCCCCTTTTTGGAGGTTTTAGCCCCCATGAGAGATATTTTGGCTCTTTTTAGGGGTTTTTAAGCCCTTTTCATGTTTTTGAGATTTTGCAAGGGTGTGGGGGTCAAATGAGGGTAGTGAAAGGTAGTGAAATATATGTCTTTGGGTGGTGTAGGTCATGTAGAGCTCATTGAGGGATTTTTTGGGTTAACAGATTTCCCCTTGATGTGTGAGGGAAGGAGCTCATCGTATGGCCGATGAACATCATAGGATTTTCTAGGGAGAGGTGGTGCTTCTTGGGCTGGGGAATGGTGGCTTTTGGTTTTTGTATTAATATGGTTCACATCAATGGGTGAGATACAGATAATGTGTGACACGTATATGGATGAGGTGGGCATCCCCATGCTCATAATGATGTCAAAATAATAATGTGATGTAAGCTCTAAAATGCAAAAGCTGATAATGTACAACTGTTGTTACATAGTGGTTGCCTCAATAAGAGGTTAAATACAATACTGATCTGAAGAAATGCTACATTGGACCCACGGAATTCTCCTGAAATGCTATATCTTCATGACTGATGGTCTGTTGGATATAAAGCGGTACATAACTATAGGGACTCGGTGATGGACAGTCAGATTCTTTGTGGTACAATATGCTGCATCAATCATGAATCTATACCAAAGCACTGCTATGGGGATTCTGAACACTATCTCCAATGCAACCTGGAAATCATAAGGTACCTGAATCTGCTTGGGTCCCTCAATAGACTCATCAATGTGCTAGAGTCAAGTGACATCTGGGGTCTTCGACCAAATACTGTACTGACCAATACCCTGTATGAATCTCAACAGTGCGATGATGTAGCTGGATTCGAGCACATGAGAAACAACCATCCCGAGAGGCACTAAGGACTCCTCTCAAGTGGTCCAAGGAACTCATCAATGAGGTTAATGAAGCTAGGATACATGGACCTCTAGGTCTATCCTCTGGAATACATGTGTTTTCATAGATAGAGGGAGACCTGCAACTAGCCAAGGCAATGGTGTTTCCTTGACTAGAAGCGTGAGGGAGATGACCGAAAGATGTGAGACAATCTGAGGAATGACCCATTGAATTGGGGGGGAGTGAAATAGGGGCAGGGGAAGTGTAGTGGACTCAAACTTCCTTTGTTCAGAGTATGACGACACGGTGAACTAGGAAGCAAATGAAACTGACTCATGGGAAAGGGATCATAGCTGTAATACCAAGGATGTAATTGCAGATGGGAAATGCTTGGTGGAGTTAGACACTTTTGGTGTTGATGGGATCCAAGGAAGACACATCGTAGAATACTATGAACAAAGGTGAACCAAAGTGGGAATGCTGTCAAATTGTTATATGTGGGGTGGCGTCTAAAGACACCGTTGTGGTATGATCTCATGGATTTTTGGCGAGCCAGAGAAAGTAAATGATGGATGGTGATTTCAATTTTAGAGAGTCTGAAAGCATGAAGAAGACTCCAGTGGGGTCTCTTTTTCATGGATATAATCTTGTGCCCAAAAAATGTTAAAAGTGTGCACAGGAGAGCTCACCCATCCCTTGAGGGGGATGGGAGACTTCTTTACCGTTGGTATTCCAATCAGGGTGGAAAAGGTTAAACCTGTACTGACTAGATGGTAATTTAGATACTTTTATGAGCATGAACGAGACTAAGTTTGCTCGGTGATATTTTCTTAATGAGAAGGCTGGAAAAGAGATTAATGACAACCCATGGTGAAATTTTTCGTAAAGTTCGGCCCCTCTACCCGAGAAAGCATAAAAGGTTGCAGAGGGGGATGGTCTTGG
Source organism: Pseudotsuga menziesii (assembly GCA_001517045.1). Classification (NCBI taxonomy): domain Eukaryota; kingdom Viridiplantae; phylum Streptophyta; class Pinopsida; order Pinales; family Pinaceae; genus Pseudotsuga; species Pseudotsuga menziesii. Next base: position 233,607 of record LPNX010510363.1, read on the forward strand.
CTTGAATGTACCAAGATGGTCCTTTTTAGATGGTAGTATACATAGTCCTCAAAAGGAGATAAACACAATGATGTAGACGCCCTTTCCTATACTTTAACGAGCAGTAAAGGAAGTAGTGACGCTCAGTAATCTTTTCATTCTTTTAGGAGTTAGAGAAGATCTTAACGGAAACTCCCGTATGGTCAACCGATCAAGGGGGCACTGATGGTGACCCCTTCTCGACACAATGGACAGTGGTCCAAAGGTCATCCGTGTAGCATGGATGGAGCAAGTGGCTCCTGAACATACCAATACATGCACGAGATAGATCACAGCAGAGGCACGCGAATCGATGTGGCAGAGGCACACAGACCGAGGTGGCTCTCAAAAAGAGGTCAAGAGAGGCTTGTGTGAGTTATGGTGAATGGACTGGATTGCATATGCTGAAATAATAAAATGATGTGCCTTCCGAGAGATGGTTCGGGATCCTGCATCATTTCTAGTAGGCAGGTGTGACACAAGTACAAGTCCGGAGACACTTGTATCACAATGTGGTACGTAAACCGAGGTAACTCTCGAGAAGTGGCCCCAAAAATTACTTGTTAAACATGAGACGATGGTCTCCTTAAAAGATAGAGGACTGAATCTTGAGCCCAGAGGTGTGAGGGGTGTCTCAAATAGATTCTAGGTGACTCGGACTAGCAGCTCATGATGTTGCCCCTAGTGCCATGATGCATAGGGGAAAACTAAACCAAATGGTCACCTATGGGTATGAAGCTAGCTCAACGTACAATGTGCAATTCTCATGGTGGTATGCAAATTGATTGGACCTCCAGGACAAGTCTAGGGACCTGATGGTATGCTAGTATGGTGGTAGCTAGTTCATACGTATGACATACTATGTGCATGTGAAAATGTGGTACCATACCCTCCAGTGGGCTATCCTTATGTGTAGAAATATTACTGGAGGGGGGATATGACTTGTGGTAAAAACATTTCAAAACAAAAAAGGAAAAAAACTACGCTATAAGGGACTCATAGTGGTTATATCAAGCATAGACTCTCTTGAGGTGGAGCCCATTGTGCAACTTATTCAAGAGTCGACCGTTTGAGTCAGTGAAGAGGTATGCCCCCTTTCCAAGACGAAGGTCATTGGTAAGGCGGGGTGACAGAATCTAGTCTTTTATGGGAAGAACCAATTCCACACTATGGTTTAAAGGGAGCAGGGTAAAACCGAGGGCAGTCTTATAGATCTCTCCATCATCACGTAAGTGGTGTTGAAATAAATCAGGTGGATCTTCCACAGTTGACGAGATGGGCAACTGGTGCTAGAGATCATGTAAATGGTATTGGTTGTGGCTTTGGTGGCCTTGCCCCCAGCCTCTATTGGAGGAAGAGGGGTAGGCCTGGAGATGAGAGGAGTATTTGATGGACCCAGAGGTAGGTGCAACATCATCTCAATTAGCCGAACAGGAGTCAACACATCTTAGGGCCTCAGAGGTAGCATAGGTGGTTCAAGGTACCACACAGAAACTCCCAGTGTGAAATACTATAGATTTTTGGTTTACAAGATAGACTTACTCACGATCCCAAATGGTAAGAAAAGGAAAAGGAAAAGGAAGAGGAAGAGGATCGTGTTGAGTAGGAATGAACCCCATTGTTTCCCTAGTAACTGAGGTTGAGGTTGCGACTCAGGTTGCACCTATGGATGGGGTTGTGGCTGCGGATGGAGCTGCGGTTGTGGATGGATCTGTGGCTGTGGTTGGTTCTGCAGTGATGGTTGGTGGTACGGCTGTAGTTGGATTTTAGGTGCAGCAGTGATGGATGAGAGCATGCACAAATCTACAGTCTCATTTGGTGTTGACATGAAGGGGAAGGAGGCCATCATGGTGGTGTCGACAAACAACCTAGGGCCCACATTCAATAACGGGGAGGTGAGTATATCGTCGACAATGGTGTTGACCGAAGGGATAATGTCGGTTGGTGCTGTTAGCCCTTGTGGATCAATGGTATTGACTGTAGGGATAACATTGTCTAGTGCATTTAGCCCTTGCAGATTGTGATAAGTTAACTGGTCAACTGTCACAATTTTCCCGTCATGAGGGAACATCATGAGACGGAAAACAGTTGATGCTACGACTCTCAAAGCGTACATATAACTTCTTCCAAGGAGAAGGTTATAGTCCAACTGAGCATTGACAACCTCTATGTCAATCAATACTATTTTCCTGGCTAATGTAATGGGGATGTGTTGAAGGATACCTTGGGCTTTAGTGGGATGGCCATCATAAGCCCACAGAGTAGTGGTGGATGGTTGCAGAATTGGAGACACAATCTTCTGCTAGACTAATGTTGACATAACGCACATGGATGCCCCCTCGTCCATGATGCACTGATGCATGACCAAATTCCGAATGGATACCGAGATTTGGAAGGAAATGGTTGATGGCATCTACGGTTCTCCATTTTCTTTGTTGAATGTGATCAACTTGGATTTGGAGGGGTCTAAAACACCGAGGGTGGCTAGTAAGGCCTTCCGTTGTGTTGGGAAATTTTTAAGTACCTCAAGAGAGAACATGGCCATAGGTGTTTGGGCCAAGTCATCCACAATGTTGTAGCTTATAGCAGCTCTATCCATGACATTGTTGGAAACCCGCCGTATGGGGGGGCGTGGGGGAAAAGGGGGTAAGTGAAAAGGTTTATTGGTTATTTTGGACATGGATGTTGTTTATGGGTTAGCAGGTTTGGTGTTAGTTCCATACTGATTTTGTCTGATCTATAAATTGACCTCTTCCGTTGTCAAGGCTAGCAGATGATGAACACTTGTTTCTACTGTCGGAGGTGTAGTCGCGGCGGTGGGATTGGGTAGGGGAGCAAGTGCATTTGATACCAGTCCTTGGACTAGTAATGGGTTTTGGAGCACCATAGGAGGAGGTCCTAGTGGTGCTAGGTTGGGTTGAGATGGGGCTGCCGTATTGGTAGCATGCTGAACCTCATTCTGAATGGCCTGCTTAGCACGACCCATGAAGGGGAATTCATCTGTATAGTGCCTATAGATCTCACATAGTTTGCATGGTTGGTTTGTGCATAACGGAGTGTTGCGTCTAGGCGGGTTTTGTTGCTGGGGGTTTTGAGCTGGCTGGTTCACCTCGGCGTTGTTGGGAGGATTTGGTTGTTGACCGCCTCCTTGTGGTTGGTTGTTACCTTGATTCCCGGCTTGGTTGTTTTTGGATTTCCCTTGTTGGTTATTGGGAGATGGCTAGTTGGGACAGTTTTGTTGTGCAAACACTTGTCCCAAAGGTGCTGGCAGAGCTAGGGCGAGGGCTTGAGCGGCTTACACTAGTGGTGCATAGTAGACGTGGGGGGCTAGGGTTTCTACAAACGTGGGCATCTATCCCACATATTGTTGTGTCAGACAAGTAGGTGCATGGGTCTGCTGCTGTGGAACAGGTTATGCATAGGAGGTTGTAGCTCCGGATTGGGACACCATTCTTGCATAGTCAGGAGCCTGGTTTGGGTAGGAAACACTAGGGGTGTTGCTTGGTTGTGGTGGCATCGTAGGTGGTGTCGGGTGATGTTGTGATTGATGGGAGATAGAGCCTATGATTCCATCTACATCGTTGGATGCCCCCGGTGCATCCCGGTAGGAGGTGTCTACACGGGGAGCATCTAGAATGATGGTGTAAAGGCATCCAGACTGTGCATAAATGAGTTCAAAGTTTTGGTCCTTCAAGATGTCCTCTTCCTCCATTTGGGGACATTCTGATGCGACACCCTTGGCTATGGGTGGTAGCAATGTTTTCAAGAACCAGTCAAGGAAGATCATGTCATCAAGCTTGATCTTACACAAGATGCAACGTCACCGCCACTCATGGATGTGGTTGATGTGGGAAGGGCCAGCAATGGTGGGTTTTGCAGGAACATGATGTACCTGCATGACAGGGGGTACTTGTGGCAGAGTTGTGGATGGGCCACTGCCCCCAGGTATGGTGAGTGGGATAGTGTGAGAGGAAGGGCCACTGCCCCCAGGTATGATAAGAGGGACAGTGTGAGCGGAAGTACCACTTCCCCCATGTATGACAAGTGGGACAGTTTGACTAGTGGGTGCAGGTGGAGGTAGCTAAGTTAGGACAGTCTATATGCCAGTACTAGGACCACCTGCAAGGGTGTTGGTGGTGGTGTGAGGTATGGACATATGTCCACTACCCATCACCAAGCCGGAAAGTGGATCCGAGTTTGCATGATCCATGGGGCTAGATGGTGCAGTGTGTAAATCTGGCTAAGATTGATATGACTCTGAGTCTTAGTCAAAGGATGTGTGGCCCTCTGGCAGTGTAGAGGGTTGTCGAGAGTGGTCTCAGTGATGTTGCTTCAAGGACCCAAACTGTGGTGGATCACCTCTTAGGCATGAAGAAGAGCGTGGGGGATAAATTTTGTCTGGTTGGTAGATCAAGTGGTGCAATCTGGTAATGACGTTCTGGACCCCGGTTTCAGTGGATTCCTATTGGCTTTCAGGTGGTCACTCGGCCACCAAGACTGCCAGAAGACAGCACTTGGATTTTTCCTCATGGGACTGCTGGTCAATCAGTAGGGGTGGTTTCCCATTTCTCTTGGCAATTACTCTCAGTGGCCGGCTACTTTGGGGTTCCCATGGTACTCCTCACAATGAGTTTCTGCGTTGAGCCCAAGTACTACCCATGGTTAAGGAAGTCAAGGACTTATTTCCTCAAAGACTGCAAGTGTTTGGATTAATGTAAATTGATAGATTTTTAATGGTTGGCTTAGCGTCATGAACTTAGTTTGGTTATCTTACTTGGTGTGGTTGTGTGCATGCTCTGTGTATGAAAAAATTTCCATTTTTATATCATTTTCTGTTATGGCTGCATTTATGGCTTATGAATGCTTCGTAGGTGTTTGCGGTTTGTTATAGGAATTGTAGGATTGGGAAACCTGTGATCAAAGCATTGAATTGTGTACCCAAAAAATTGAAACATGCAACTAATGAACTTGAATTATTGTAGCCTTGCTAGGTGACTACCTTACACCTGTATGACTTTTCAACCAAGAAAGTGTGCTTGGATCTCAACACAATGGGACTAAGCCCATCTGTAGATCCTCAGGTCACTCTCCGAGTGCAAGGTCAGTCAACAGGGAGGACGCAAATGCCTTGAGTCCCCTTGGGCCTACCACCCCCTCTACCTTCCAAGTCACCCATTTTTAGTGGTCTAAAGCAATCACAAGTGAAGTGCCTATTACTATACAAGCTTTACCCTTCGTCTTATCCCACAAAACCTCGAAGGGTGATGACTGGGTAGAGGAGGAAGGGCTAGGCAAGGGGTTGATTTCCAATTTCTTAATTAAGAAAGGAAAACTAACTTACCTAAAACAGATTCAAATCCATTAATAACCAGTGAAATCTATCATTAATTTGCAGAAAAATGTATGCATATGGAAACAGGTTGCTGGACATTGGTGGCTGAGCCGCACTGATAGTCCAAATAGCTTAAAAAACCAAATCTGAGAGACAGATTTCCCTTTTCATGGAAAAGGTATCGAGGGGGTCATTAATTTTTCCCAAAATCAGTTGAAGGGGTCGCTCAGAAACTAAAATTAAAAAGAGAGATCTGGTCACACCTTTCGGGGCTAAATGAGAGATCTGGTCGCTCCTTTCAGCCTGATAATAGCAATCTGGCCTGTGAAGTTGAAAATTTTGGATTTTGAGCAGGGAACGACCGACAACAACTTCTGTTGTGGCCAAACTGGCTCGGGTCGGCCTTAAGGAGGCTCAACTACAACTGTAACTATAAAAAACTAAGATCTAAGCTAGATTTGACAGAAATTTAAACTAGGTTAACAAAACAAAAATAAAACTTTGAAACTTGAAAAACAACCCAGGGATCCTATGGGATCGACCTGGTATGGTCACCAAACTGTAGTAGGGCTTTTGCCTTAGCTACGAGCAGGAACAAATACCTTCCGTCTATAGGACGGAAGGGTAGGGTTCTTGTGGATGGAAGAAAACCCTGTAAGGAAAGGTTAGCTATGAGCAATGAAACCCTACAGGAAACTATTAGAGTAAACAAGAAATGGCTATAAGAAATCAGTGGAGAACCTGCAACAAACCATGAGTAAAAAAACCTCCAAATAAACATGAGTTAGAAAACTAAACTAACAACAAAAGAAACATGGTTATACCTTCAGCCTTTGTGGAAATGGGCTACTATGCCCTAGCTTTGGAAGCACCTCTCTATGGAATGGAGTCTTGGCTTATGGAGCTATGGAGGAGAGGGGTGAATGGATTGAGAGGAAAGGGTCTCAAGGCACTCACACGGGAAGCATAACGATAGGGAGAGAAGGAATCTTTTGAGAGTGACCCCCACCCCTCTATTTATAGTTTTTCTTTGATATTTTAGGGTTTTAAGCCCTTGGTTTTAAAATCTCATTGTTTCGATTACCATCATGTTCCATTGCACATGCTATATGTTCGCAGTTATGTGTCATTAAATATACACTGTCCCAGATTACTTGGTCCCTCTACTCCTTGAATAGGCAATAGCTAGTATTAGAAATCCATGGTGTAATTTTCTCATCTATGCTTGTGCTCAAAGTGTGGTCCCTCTTCACCCTGACCTTATTTTCCATGGCCTCCACATCCTTTTCAACAATATTTGAAAATATACTATGGTATTTCGTAGCTAAAGTGGAATCTTATGGCTCTCTCTTCCTAGACCGATACGGTCCTACCACTATCTATGGAGGATCCCTGCATTGGAAAGGCCTCCCATGTCAAAATTCCTATCCAAATTCCATGACCACAACAACAACTCTTCCTCTCTTTATCTTAGCTACCAACTTTCCAACCACCCAAGTATACAACCAGAGTTTCCTAATTGAACAAATATAGTTTCTTATTTGATTCCTTGTGCCAAATAAAATAGTCCAAACTCCCTACCTTGCCTGAAAAAAATGGTGTTCTTCATTATGAAATTCAAATACATATACTATTGTACTATATGGACTATGGAGAGATAGGAGGAGAAACACGTTTTCTTACTTTAGCTAAGGATTTTTATATGAATCGTGACATTGTATATACTATATATGTTGTTGTTATATTGGTTGTGTCATGTTGTTCATATTTGGTACATTTTCCTTATGAAGAAAATTTAGAGTTGATTTGCAGGAAAAAAAATTGCAATATTGTTTGTGTATTTATTTGACTTGTTATATTTATGAGTTGCACCATAATTTTAAGGTTGTGTATGATGAAATGCAACACTCTGTGATTTGCAACATTCTGTAAGCATACTTTCATTGGATTTTTTTTTTGTATTGAGTGGTTTCTCTGTAAATACCACTTACGTTTTATTATATGAAATATGTTGATAACACAACAACATTTGTGTGGGGGAGCAGGATTTGGTCATTTTGTGGACAAACAAGGGAAAATGGTGAAGATGCCCCAAGTTAGCAACATTTCCTATCAAAGTCTATCAAAACATTTCTTCTCCTATTTTCTATTGTTTGTCATATTTCTAAGGTGTTGATATTTATTATTTAATGCAGTTACTTTACGCCAAAATAGGAAACCGTGTCGATTTAGGTGTCAATGTGAGCATTGACAGGGGCAGGTAAATTTCCCTTAAATTTTTAATTCCAAAAACATTAATTATAATTAAATTTGTATTGATCAGGTTGCATCATAGTACTCTTTTATGTTGGTTAATAGCTTCTATGAATGCTTTTGAATGGTCGTAGGCGTCCTTCTAAATTATTTGCAGTGAAATTACTTATATGTTGTTGTGATAAAGATATAATTTATTGGTAATGGAAGTAAAAGCCATTTTATAAAGATAATGCATACTATCTAATGTCTCATTGGTTTCAACGAACGAGGTATAGAGGTTGGTGATCACACAATGATTGATCATCTGGTTCAAGCACTCCAATTTTCGATGTATGGAATTTATGGGTCATTTATATTGTGAACAATATTTATTTCCCATTAAATAGGATGGATTGTCAATATGCCTCCTTCCCAATATTTTGAATGAGAACGCACTAAATTTACAAGTTGGACACAATGTGGTTATTGGACGTTGACGTTGCATGAATTTTGGGCAAGTTGGTGTTGTAGGCTCTGTGATGAAGCATTTAGAATTACATTACAGCCAAGCCTATTCCCAACCCAAGAAAATTCCTGTAGCAGCAGCATTGAAATTAACCAGCATAGATTCAAATCCTAGGCTCTATCAAGCGCCGAGAGGGATCAAATCTTTGGAGGTGCAAAACTCTTCTTAAGTATTGCACTCAACTATCAGCTTTGATGTGATTCAGACCAAAAGACACATATTTTTATTTAAGGTCTCAATATAATATTTTTATTATTAATATTAATACTATTTATGGCTATTTTTTTATTTTGTTAGAAACAAACATTACAATATCTTCCCCATACATGGTTTTAAAACCATGTGCAAGACCCTCCTAAAACCATGGGTTTGAGGCCTTGCACATGGTCTTAAAACCATTTGCAATGACCTCATAAACCATGTACAATAAAGCCATGGGTTATTTAGGAGGCCTTTTACATGGTTTTAAATCATTTGCAAGGCCCCTTTTTTTGTGGATAATTAATTAATTTTTTTTATTGTTTTGTTAGGTAGGAACATTACAACATCTCCCCCCTATTAGGTTGTTTTTGTGGCTGATATTTATTTTGGAGGATAATTAAAAGTTTCATTTTTTATGGCCGACATTTACAAGAGTAAAGTTACATGAGGAACGTTATGTAAAGTTAAATAACGTTACGTAACGTTACATAACGTTACAAGATCTCCCCCATACTGGGATGTAGAGCGCCTCTCTACGCAATCAACCAAAAGTCATAAAATCCTTGTCCTTCATTATCTTGCTGGCTATCTGAGTTACCAAATTCCATCCTTAAACTAGAAATTCAAATTGAATGTATCAAAGAAAGTGCATTCAAACATGAGTTTACTGTGCTTAATCCTTGTTCAGTGACTATTTATTATCCACCCCATCCTACTCCACACCATCCCAAATAAAAACTGAATCAAAAGAGAAAAGAGAAAATAAACATACCATAAACTTCAGGTCTATCATCAATTGCCTTGGGATCCATTTTACTTAATTATAAAACCAAATCAAAAGACAATAGAGAAAATAAACATACCCTAAACTTCAGGTCTATCATCAATTTCCTTGGGATCCATTTTTAGTTTTACTTAATAAGTTAATTCTTGAAATTGGGAATCTTATCTTGCTTTTCCATTTCAAATTTCCCCCATGTTTGAAATTTATATGTTTTTCATGTCGAACTTAATTTTGAATTTTCTGTCTTTGGTAATATTTTATCTAGGCTGACATTAAGGCACTCGTATACAAACAAGTATTGTTCTGTTTATACACATATATACTATAAGTGAGTGACGAGGGCATGTACTTAGTAACTAGTCCCTGATGAAAACATTGTCGCTTTCAATTATTTTTGTGGGCAACTCGATTGGAATTTCTTAGAGGCAGCAACATCGCCAGTTTATCTGGTAGAATATATTTCAACTTAGGGGTTCAGTAGTCACTTGGGGCATAATATTTCACAATTGAATATTTTGAATGGTGAGTATTATACCATATTACCTTCCACAAAGCTACAAAATTTTGCAGTTTGTTTGTGATGATATCATGGAGGCTGAGGAAGTTCGACCAGAAATCATCATGAGGGTAAACTTTGAACAAGATATAGATGCAAATGTGAAAATGAAATTTTCTTCTGGTGCAACTAGATTGATTTGAAGAAATCCCTGCTATTCGAAAGAAATAGGGTTTCTTGTACCAAATAGGATTTTGGAGGTCGAGTTCAAGACAAGTGAGACTTGAAAACACAAATTTTCATTCAGAAAATTCAATCTCACGGAACAAGCATAGTTACTCTAAGAATGGACAAACTGAGTTTATGAGTCCCAAGGTGAATGATGAAGAGGATTTCAATAGTCAGACGAATGTTTCTTATGTGGAATGGATGGGAATTTGATTTATTGTGATGGTTTCCCTTCTGCATATAATTTTCGATGTGTTAATATTGCCCCTTTCCCCAATTCTTAAAGGCTTCTAGCTCAATGGAAGAGTGCTTGCTTTACACGCAAAAGGTTGAAGGTTTGATTCCTTCGTTCCCTAATGATATTGCAATATTGATATTTTAAATAAAAAAAATATTTTATCATGATTTATTATGGCTACGATGGGGGTTCTAAACTGACTTCATGTGTCACTATGAGGGAAGTTAAAAACTTCCCTTGTATGTTACAACGAGGGGGGTTCAAAACCCCCCTGTAAGTTTATATGATGGGGGTTCATAACCGCCCCCAAAGGTTTGTAAAGAGTTTTAGGGGGGGTGTTGAACCGCCTCCATAGGTACCTACGAGGGGGTTTTATAACCACCCCCAAAGGTTTGTAAAGATTTTGAGGGGGAGTTTTGAACCGCCTCCGTAGGTACCTACGAGGGGGGTTTATAACCGCCCCCAAATGTTTGTAAAGAGTTTTAGCGGGGGGTTTAAACAACCTCTGTAGGCACCTACAAGGGGGTTTTATAACCACCCCCAAATATTTGTAATAAATACTTTTAAGGGGTTTTTTTAACCGCCCTCATAGGTACCTATGAGGGGGGTTTATAACTGCCCCCAAAGGTTTGTAAATATTTTTATGGGTGGTTTCAAACCTCCTCCATAAGTACCTATGAGGGGGATTTATAACCGCCCCCAAATTTTTGTAATAATTACTTTTAGGGGTGTTTTTGTACCTCCCCCATAGGTACCTACAAGGGGGTTTTGAAATCGCCCCCATAGGTACCTACAATGGGGGTTTGTAACCGCCCCCAAAGGTTTGTAATAAGGACGTTGGGGGCGGAGTTGGAACTAACCCCATAGGTGTCTATGTGGGGGGTTTATAACCGCCCTTAAAATTCACTTTTGTGGGGGTTTAGTACCTCCCCCAAAAGTCACTTTTTTGAGGGGAGGTTAGAACTTCCCCCAAAAGTAACTTTTGGGGGGGTTTAGAACCGACCCCAAAAGTCACCTTCGGGGGGAGGGGGTTTATAACCACCGCCAAAAGTCACTTTTAGGGGAAGTTTTGATCTCTTCCAGAGCCACCCCTATAATTCAAAACTAAGTTAGCACTAGTTCTATTAGGGGAGGTTTTGTAAAGACCGCCTCCAAATCCAAATCACCCCACAAGCGACTTCTGCAGGCGGAAGACAACCACCCCTAAAAGTCAAATTTGTTGTAGTGTTATGTGAATACCATTTTTGTCCCAAGATATTCCTGTCATAATCTGATATGGTATCATAGTGTGGTCAGGATATTTGAATCTCCCACAGATATTTCCATTGATGCACCAAAAGCAGCTTTGTTTCCACATAAATACTGTGATATTTTCCTTGCTAACTTTGGATTATGTCCAAAGAAGTCTCTGTAGGTGTGACGAACACTGAAAATGTGTTCTTTGTTGAAATAGAGGTTGATTTGTCTAAGAATTTAATTTTATTTCCAATTTGTATAGGTATTTTTTCTCTCACCAATAGTGCAACAACAGAGCATGGATCTATCTAAAATAGTAACCTTGAATTCATTCAATTATCATAAATGGATAGCCAATATTGAGATACTATTGTGCAACAAATGTTTCTACAGAGTTACTATGGCCTCAGAAATCAATCCTAATGCAGTTGTTGAGAAAGCAAGGTGGCATAAAATGAAGAATGAAGCTTATGGCTTGCTCTCTCTCTCTCTCTCTCTCTCTCTCTTCAGGAGTTCTTTTCCATATTTATGCCTTAACAGGCCCTAATGAAGTGTGGATCAAACTTTAATCCCTCTTCAAAAATAAATATGATCTTAGAGGACATCAATTGGAGAATGAATTGATCTCATTGAGACCAAGTGAATTCGAAACCATTGAGGAGTTCATATCCAAGTTTAAGTCACTAGTGATTTTCTCAAGAAGTGTGGGATTGAGAAGAAAGAGGAGCAGTTAATCCTCTCCATTCTATCAAAGCTGGGTCTGGAATACTCAGTTTTTGTGTCAATATTCTATGCTACTAAGCTTGCAGTTCGAAATTGGAGGATTCCATCCTTGGATGCATTCTTAGATTCTCACACTCAAGAGAAGATCAAGTTGATTCAAATGGGGACTCTCAAGACCTCAATGGATCATTTACTTTCCTCTCTTGGAAGGAAGAATATCAAGTCCAAAGGAAAGCTAAAAATGAAGGAGAAAAATCCAAATTCATACTCTGAAGATGAAGGCTCTAACTCCACTAATGAAGGCTTGAATTTCAAGAAGAAGGGAAATAAGAAAGGAATATAAAAATGTACCTATTGTAGAAAATCTTATCACAATGAAAATTATTTCTTTAAGAATAAAATGGACATCATGAGTCAATTACTTGAAAGAAACAACATTGATGTTCCATATTTTGCAAGAAGGGAAAAATCTGTAGATCCTCAGGGGCATTGTAACACTGTGCAATTCAAAGGTAATGATGCTCATGCTTTCGTTGAAAGAATAAAGTATGTTTCTGGTGTATATAATTTTGATACTCATTCTGATATATCAGAATCAGAAATATCTTTGCCTCCCCTTGAAAAAATATTTATCAATCTCCCAAAGCCATCTCCTCTCAATATTAGTTTTTTACCACTATTTTCTGACTTGTCTTCATCTGAATCCTTCAAACTCCATTCATATTCTTATTTATCTGATTTAGAATATGATTTTAAGGATGATATTCAGGTTATAACAGGTCCTCTGTCCCATCCATTTGAAACTCGGAATACCCTACAACTCCCAAACTCCTCAGTTGGTAAACTAGACAATTCCATGGTTACCTATACTGTATCACTGGTGAAAAATTTTATCATGTCTTTGTTTTCTGTCATTTCTAGGTTTTCCTTATCATTGGATGTAGGTGGGATTATTTTAAAAACATTTGGGTACGATATAACCTTTATTAGGTTGAATTTTAGATCCTTATGCTCAACATATTTTCCCATTTGTCAATGTAGACTAGTTGCACCTAGTTTTCATACTGTGACTCAACCAGATTTTGGAGCCACTATACCTTGTTTTCTTGCTGATCCATATGAATTAATTTTTGATATATCAGATCCCCATAATATCTATTACAGAATTATAATTTTTTCGCATCAATTTGGGAAAAAGGCTCATGATCGGGTTCACCATTATGCAACTACACTAGAAATTGAGCATGACGATTTCATTGATGTTCTTTGGTTAAGAGATGATTTCACATATCTATTTTCCATCTCTGATTTTATGTTCATATATGATATTTTATGGTGTCACATCAATAAGCATTCATATGATGCTCCTTCATCACTAGAAGATGAGCTACAAGGGGCTTCTCCTCATGCTTTTTGTCTACACAGCATTGAAAAAGTGATACATGATCAAGGAATCTACAACAACTCTACAAATTTTTTTACCAAGAAGCAGTGCATCCAAATTATTCAAGTGAAGAACAAAGACAGAGTGAATATATTCATTTAAATTTTGTTCCATGTCCATTTTTAAGGAAGGATTTTCCCCATGTGGTTTTTCCATTTCCCTCATTTTCCATGGACAAACAATTTTTGCATTTAGATTGTAATGGGTGACCTTTGGTCTTAGTTACCAGGGCCCAGGTAGTCCAAAGTTAGGATTCAAGGGGGTGTTATTATTATTATTAATCCTCCCTTTTCCTCATTTGACCACATAAAGTCTATTTGTTTAATTTCCCTATCTTAGGAGGTCTCATCACTTCACCAGTTCATGGGGGACATGACTAGTGGACATTTGACACTTACTACACCTATTTTCATGCATTTTGGAGCTCCCAGGATCAATCCCTATTTTATAGGAACCCACTCAAAGTTCCACCAATAGTGTCCATTAGTTCACCCCAGTAGGTCATTAATTATCCTTAGTTAAACTCTGATTCCCATCAATTAGATCACTTCCAGTGTATCTAGCGCCAATTTGCATGATTCGTGGGGATATGGGTGCCTTTGTTCACCTACCCCGTTCAGTTAACTGATTGTAACTAGTTATTAACTAATTTAGTGATTTGAAGTTGCACTAGTTAGCTATTATGGTTATTTTCTCACTCCTAGTTAGATCTAGAGTCAGTCTAGGTTGGTAGATTCAACTGCCTGAGTAGGTATTCAAATTATTCATTGATTTTGTATTGTATATTCACCCATAATGTGAATAATAAACTAATGAAATATTTCTCATATTGTTCTTCAATTATTATTTTCTCATTTCTCTTGTGAAATCTGTGTGAAGACCATTTTTGTCCCAAGATCTTCCTGTTAGAATCTAATACTTTTTCATCTAGATAGATTGACATCACCAAATGAAATATGGGAGAAAATACAAACCTCATTTGGAAAGAAAAATTAAATGAGGGGACATTCAGTAGAGAATGATATTATCTCACTGAGTCCAAGCAATTTCAAGTCCTTACAAATATACTTCTTCAAGTTCAAATCTCATGTTCTTCAGTTAAAGTAGCGTGGTATTGAAAAGAAAGATGAACAACTAGTCGTGGATATGCTTTCGAAGCTTGGACCTGACTATTCTATGTTTTTATCGACCTTCCATGCTACAAAGTTGGCAGTTCGAAACTGGATTATGTCATCACTTGCAGAGTTCATGGAATCTTTGACCCGGGATAAAGATAAGTTGGTCATGATGGGCACCATCAAGCCTTCTAAAGATCAATATTTTCTTGTTGGAGATTCAAATATGGTTTCCAAAGGAGAGAAGAATTATAATCCAAATAAGGCTCATGCTAAAAACAAATACAAATCCAAGTCTCATGAGGAGTCTTCAAGCTCTAAGAAGAATTCCCAAAAGAATAAAGGTAAAGGTGAAATGAGCAAGTGTGCATATTGTGGTAAGGGCTATCATCCAGAGAACTCTTGCATGAAGAAACAAATTGATATGTTGACTCAACTCCTTGAAAAATGATAGCATCTCTCTTCCTAAAGGTGCAAGAATAAAGAGAGTGCATCAAATGTTGAAGACAAGGAGAGATTGCATGGACTAGTAGTAAGGACTGTAAGATATTCTTCCTTTATTATTGATTCTAGACCTTCAAGTCACATGGTTTTGACAAGGGAGGCATTCTCCTCTCTTGATGATTTGAATGGTCCTAAAATTGTATTGGGAGATGATTCTGAAACTAAAAGTAAGGGGAAGGGTAGAATAAATATTGACCATGGTTCCTTCAATAATGTTTTGTATGTACCAGGTCGTGTTTCCAATCTCTTGTTAGTCTATCAGATGACCCATAGTGGGTCTCCTGATAATTTTGTCTTCACTCCTAATGATGTTGAAATCATTGAAATTTTGAATGGTAGAGTCATAGAAAAATGTTTTGTTGATCGTAGCTCCAAAGTGTACAAGTTATCACACTTCATGCCCTTCTCAAACCCCTCTTCTCTCATCAACCATGCTAATGAATCTAGCAAGCTATGTCATGAAAGTTTGGTCATCTAAACTACAAGTACCTATCTGATTTGTGTGACAAATACTTGTTCATATGGTTTCCCAAAATCAAGTTTTCTAAAGGTGTATGCCAAGGATGCATTCTAGGAAAACTCTGAGAGCACAACTATGAAATAGTCATTCATGAGAAAACCTTTGCACGTCTTGAGCTTATTCATAGTGATATAGCTGGCCCTTTCCCTCATATGTCAATTATTCAATCCAAATATGTCCTAAACTTCATTGATGACTTTTCCAGATATTGTTGGGTCTTCTTCCTCAAGGACAAGTCATAATGTTTTCACCTCTTAAAAGGTTTTAAATCCTTAGTTGAGAACCCGCATGGGAGAAAGCTCAAGGTCCTCATATCTAATGATGATCGTGAATATGTCAAATCTGAATTTATAAAATATTGTGAATATTCAGGTATCCAAATGCACCACTCTATTCCTTACACACCTCAACATAATGGTGTTGTTGAGAGGAAGAATAGATCTCCGAAGGAGATGATCACTTGCATGATGGAGTCTAAATATTTGCTACCAAATTTTTGGGCTGAAGCAAACAGCTGTGAATCACTCCTCACAAATATCTTTATCAAATCACTCCCTTATAATCTTGGAGTGGACACAATCCTGATGTGTCTCACTTCATGATTTTTGGATCTAAAGCTTGGGCTAGAATTCCACCAGAAAAGATGAAGTATTTGGAACCCAAAGTCAAGAATTCCTATTTGTTGGAAATTTAGAATAATATAAATGGTATAATCTGGTCAACAAGAGCTCTCAAAAATCCTTCATTTAAAGGAGTGTTCGTTTTGAAGAAGAACCCATGCCAACAACAGAAATTGGAGAATCCTCTTCACCACCACCACCTCTGGTTGTAAGTGAAGACTCTAATAATATTTTTATTCTGATATGTCTAGTAATGAATATTTAATTTAATATCCTAACACTCCTACAAGATGCAATTTGGAAGAAAATACCATCCAACCAGCTGGGGAACTAGATGGGAATCCTAGTGATCCTAGAAGAACTAAATCTCAATTCAAGAGTGCCCTTTCTATCAAGGACACATGAATTGATGAGAAGTGTTATATGATGGTTGAATAATATCCAAAAAAATATGAAGAATCATTATAATATCCAATATTGAAAATAAACATGAAAGAGGATTGCCATTTGCTCCAGAAGAATGTGACATGGGAACAAGTCAATCTTCCACTAGGGAGAAAGCTAGTCAATTGAAAATGGGTATTCAAGGAAATTTTGTTGTTGATGGATATCCTATAAATTATAAATTATAAATAAATTTTAGTGGCCAAGTTCTTCTCCCAAGTCCAAGGAATTTACTACAATAATACCTTTGCACCAGTGGCAAACATGGATTCTATAAGACTAGTTTTAGTCATTGCAGCTTCCAACCAATGGGAGGTGCATCACATGAATGTGAAGATTTCATTTATAGATGGATATATCAAAGAATATATATAGATATATATATGGAACATACAAAAAAATTTGTTACTAATCCATCTCTTGTGTGCAGGTTAAAGAAATCACTATATGGGATAAAACAAGCTCACAAAGCTTGGTATGCCAAGATTGATGGATTTCTGCTATCACAGAACTTTAGTAGATGCAAGTCTGATCCAAATTTCTATTTTAATATGATTCATGGTTCAATAATTTTTTTTTTTTTTATGACCTCTTGATAATAGTAAGTTCCATGAAATATATTTCCTCCTTGAATGATGCATTTAACCATGCCTTCTCCATGACTGATTTGGGATTGTTGAGATAATTTTTGGGGCTTAAAATTTCTCAATAAGCCTTTGGAATAAAAGTACATAAGTCCAAGTATGATTAAGAACTGCTAAAACAATTCAAAATTAAGGATTGAAAGCCAACTAAGAGTCCTTTCCTCTCAGGAGTTAAGCTTGAAGAAGCGAAATCAACTCCTTTGGTAAACAAAACAATGTATAGGAAGCTAGTTGGTTTTCTGCTCTATTTGACTCACACTCGACCTGATATTTATTATGAAGTGAGTGTGTCATATAGACACATGGATAAACCCCATGAAATACATTGGATGGAATCAAAGATAATCTTGTACTTTGTGAAAGGAACAAAGACAGATGGGATTCACTATGTTGCAAAAAAAGACCTAGAGTTAGTTGGCTTTACAGACTCTGATTGGGAAGGTGATAACCATGATAGAAAATAAACTTATGGATATGTGTCTATTCTTGAAGATGGACCAATCATCTAGTGAAGTAAAAATAAATGTTCCATTTCACTTTCTTCTACAAAGGCATAATCCAGAGGAGTTGTTAATGCAACTACTCAATGTTTGTTGTTGCATGGTATACTTGGAGAGTTTGGGGTCGAATCTAACACTTCCAAAGTCATTTATTTTAACAACCAAAGTGATATTCAAATATAAACAGACCCAGTACATAGAAATCTAACCAAACACATAGATATCCATATGCACTACATTAGAGGACTTGCACATGATGAGATCATTGCTCTGCACTATTATGCATCATCTAAGCAAGTTGTAGACATCTTCACGAAGGAATTCTCTAAGAATGCTTTCAACAATCTCAAATAACTGCTTTGTATAGTTGATAATATGGTGAATATGAATTGAAGACAATATTTCACAAAATTTTGCTCATGTCCATGTTTAAGGGAGGATTTTCCCCTTCGTGGTTTTGCATCTTTCCTTGTTTTGTTTGGACAAGCAGTATGTAAAGGGTGACTAAGCCTTGTTGATAGGACCTATATATATGATATACCACATAAGTTAGGATTAATAAGGGGTGTTATAATAATAAAAAACCCATTACCATACTTACGATAAAATAATTAATCTTTTAGATTAATTTCCTATGTCCTACACTAGCTAGTTGGCATCCACTTGCACCATTTGGTCAAAACTTGCCAAAACTTCCTCTAGGAACACCTTCATAAGATTATGGATAAGATTCTGAAAAATGAGAATACTACCTAGTTTAGTAAGTGCGCATTCCTGTCTTATCCTGAGTTTGACTTCTTGTTAGCAACATTTAAGGCAAAAGGTGAAAGCTAGTCACATGGCAACTGCCTTGTTTTTTGTACTACTCATCCTCCATATTTTTCTCTCCTGAAAACATGAGTATATATAATTTCCATCACTTCTTATCTGATACATCTCATTCATCTAATTTGTGGCCTCCTTGACTGGTTTGGAAAGTGTTTTATGCACATAGGGGATATTTTTTACTTTTAGTAAGCCTGTTTCTGTGGGGATTCAACTTGCCTACTTAGGCATTTGAATTTATGATGTAATTATATATTTGGATAGCCTATTAATTTATAATTTTGGATTATGTAAACTTATTCAATGCAAGTTTGTTTTATGCATCAATTTTAGTCTCTGATTTGAGTGGATCTATGCATGTTTTTCAAGCAATTTTGTGAGTTCAATTAGCTTAATTTTCATTGTCCCTGTTAGATGGAAATACTTATATCAATTGAATCTAAAGAACCTGTAGATATCATATCAAAAAAGAAACAAGTAGACATATAAGATAAACTATCAGATCTATATCAATGACCGAAGAGAAAGCTAATAAACAATGAATTATATAAATTTTAGGAAAGGGAAACATTTTGTATTGATAAAATGAATGGAAAGATTACAACCAAAATAGCCTCGGTGTTGTGCTTCTACCCAAAAATATTTTTCCTCAAACTTCAATCTCTTTGCCTCTCAATCCGAGAAGAATTTCAACAACATAAAGGTGCTTTCTTGGTCCTCCCTAAACCATAAAGGTAACCTTCCATTTATAGGCCAAAAATGGATCAAATGGGTTAATGATTACTTGGATAAAGTTTAGGGATCATCCCTAGGGGTTAGGGGATCGACTTCCACCTAATATAGTTGGTTGGAATAAGATTCCATGAGGATTTATTCTAGAAATATCTTGAAACTTCTCTTTTTTCCTTTTAATGGGAACCGACACACTTTGCACGCTAGCAAGTGGCATCAAAAAGGTGTGAATATCCTTGTACAAAGGCAAGGAGTTTCACTAATTCCTTTTGTCCATTAGGAACCAACGTCATCCCATGATGATGTATTTTTTTAAGAGACAGGGTGTGTGAGTGCTACTAGAAATGGGCTTCTGACAAGGAAAAAACTCTCCTAAAGTACTTTTGGAATATATACTCTATGGATTTAGGAAAAAAGAAAATATTTTGGTGTAACAGATTTCCACCCAAAGTACGAAGCTAGAGGGATGTGATGAGTGAAATACTTTAACATATGTAGTTTGGAATATGAGGAAAAATACTATCGATTGAAGACTTTTTACAGTACCATATACTCCAATTTGTGTACTTCGGCTTTATCAAGACATGGTTGTCAACCAATACATTGCAGACTCATGCATAAATGACTAGGTCATGGCTATCAATATACAATGTAGATCCATGACAAACAAAACTCAAATTTGGACATAGATACTAGACATACAATATAGATCTATGTCATCATGAACCAAACTTGAGCGTATCCACTAGACATACATTATGGATCTATGTAGTGAATCAATCATAAAATAATCCATCATAGCCTAGGGAGAGAAAAATATTCAAGTGAATTCCTAAACACCTAGGGTATTCATCCCAATATCGAATAGTATGATTATATCCATGTGAATATATTTCCTGATGTTGAATACATTAGAAACCACTTGATTACCAGTCATTTATGTATACCATCAACAAGTGGGAGGGAAATCACCATTGATGTCAATGATTCCCAAGATACCCTAGTACATTCCTCAGAATGTGAATAAGTGACTTAAATTCGAACAATCAATGCAATATTTCAATCAAATTCTAATGATGGAAGCCTAATGTCAAAAGCGAGGAAACCTACCATTAAGGCATGTAGGCTTCAAGGTACTAACTAGTGTCTAACACTAATTACTAGATAATGTGTTGGTGTCGATGGGAATAGATTCATCAAAGGAGGGCCATAATGTTTCCCCCATTATCAACACAAAGCTAGAACAAAGTGGGTTGAAGTAATCTTGGTTATGGAGAAACCACAGGACTAACTTAAAGATGACCGACACAAAGTAAGGTAAGGTAATTGCATAGGTTGGTTATAGTAAAGGCTCCCCTTGAAAATTGAATAGCACAACAAGTGACTTGGCAACATTGACTCAATGAGGAAAAGACCATCACATAATGCAAAGAACAATTGATGCATTATGTGCGACCTCATGTGAATATAATGAAAATTATCAAGTAAGAGTTTTTCATGCGAGAAATCATGTGACAATTTGTTTGAAATTGCATTAATTAAAACACAGTCATCAAGCAACAAACATCAGTGATTTGAAGTTGGTAAATGACACAAAAATGAACATATGTGACATGAATGAATATCTAACTAGTGCAATATAAGTCATAGAAAGAGAATGAAGCATGAAGCTAGGGAGGTTCCAATACTCAAAAGACAATCCTGTTTCCATTGGTGTCAAAGGGGGATAATGAAGAATGGAGAAAGAAGATTAATGGAGAAAGGAAAATTGAAACTGAATGCTAAGAAAGAAATATCTGTGCAAAATAAAAAATGAAGAACTAAATGGCATGAACACATGCGGAGTATTTTGTGCATAGAAGTAGATCTCACATTCAGGGGGAGATCGGTTTGGTTGGTGTTTACATCAATGCCAAAGGGGGATATTGTTGAACCTTTGTGTTGTCATTGATGTCAAAGGATAAACCAACATGTTTGATGTCAAAGAATAAACAAACAACATTGATATGAAACAAACAAGATGGGATTGATGTCAAACAAACAAAATGGATGTTTTGAAGAAATATATAAAAATGTATGCAAGTATTAGTAGCATGCAAATCCATTAGGTAATGTGTAATATCCCCTCTGTTACTTCAATTCTTCTACAACTGAAAATACAAAGGTAAATGGATCAAGGTTATGGCCTCGTTGCTAAATCACTGTAAGTAATGTTTTGTGATTTTCCTAAGTTGTATTTTTTCTTTGTAGACTTAGGATACTGAAGGACATGACACAACTAAATGATATGGGCATGAATCCACTAGGTGGATATGAAAATGGCTAAGAATCCATGAGTTTATGGAATGTGTCATCTTAGTGCTTCGGGAACTGGAAGAAGAGCCAACTATGGATGTTCACTTGAGATCCTAAAAATTATAATTTTTCTAAGAAAATAACTACCCATGCTAACCTAATAGTGAACTACTATAACCCTTTATTACCATGAAGCTGACTATTGTTGATGATCCTAAGTTATAGTCACTCTTGAGTAGAGTGGTGAGTGATTTAGTATTCACTCGTGAGTGATTAGAGAGATTATATGAATTAAGTATTTAGTTATTGTTAAATAAATTATCACCTTTTTTGGATTATTATTACTCACCATTTTGATCACATAGTCTATTTGTCCATTTTCTTAGCTTAGGAGGTCAAAATCACTCCACTAGTTCATGGGGTACACACCTAGGGGACATTTTCCACTTATGGCACCTATTTTCATGAGTTTAGGTTCCCTAGGGATCAATCCCTATCATTTAGGAACCCACTCTAAGTGCCACAAATAGTATCTAGCAGTTGACTCTAGTAGGTATTCAGTTAAGTCCAATTATGATCTGATTCCCATAAGTTAGCGCTAGTTTCCATGATTTAGGGGAAGTAGGTTGCATTTTCTCACCTACCCTCACCAGTTAACTGGTTGTGAACTATTTTAGTGATCCGGAGTTGCATTCTAGTGAGATCTAGTGGTGATTTTCTCACATTTAGTTAGCTCTGGAGTCAGTCCAGGTTGGTAGATTCAAATCCTATCTTAGGTATTTTAATTCTCCTATATGTATTACATTGTATTATTTAATTTATACCAATTAATGGATATATGATTATTATTCCAATTATTGGTCTCATGAGTGTTTTTTTTATGCTATGAATTATTGATATAAGTTACTGATTTGCTTCTCTCTCTTCTACAATATTCTTCATCATTTGAATTCATGTAGGCCTAAATATCCTATGCTTCATTGAATTTAACATGGTATCAGAGATGGTATCCATGCCAGCAACAAAACTTAGAAGCTTCCATTGATGCACCAGAAGCAATTTGGTTCCACATAAATCATAGAATTATTGCCTTGCTCCCTCTGTATTATGTACAGTGAAGTCTATCCAAGTGTGATGCACCCAAATAAAGTGCACATGTTGAAGTTGAGAGTGTTTGAACTAATTTGATTCGAATTGAACTATTTTTGCAGGTAAATTAAATATTTTTTAAACAATTAGTTGTTTCTTGAAGTTGTGAAATGGATAATTCAATAGTAATGACTCCCAGGAATCCTCACACCTTTCAATTACCTTGATTGGAGGGCTGAGATGCAGATTTTCTTATGCAACAAGGGTTTGTGCAGGGTCACCATGGGAAGAGAAGTCGAACCCCAGTAGTATCTTGACAAATTGAAGTATATAAATAAGCTTAATGAATATTTTGGCTTCATGTGCATCCACATCTCCAGGGAACCGTTGTTCCATCTTGATGGACTCAACACTCCAAAAGAAGTATGGGATAAGCTCAAACCCTTGTTTGGAAAACATAATGAGATGAGGATCCATATCCTATAGAATGAGCTGATAGCACTACATCCCAGTAAATTCAAAACTATAAAACAATTTTTCTCAAGATTCAAATCATTGGTCATGCAATGCAAGGAATGAGGGATTGAGAAGAAGGCTGAGAAATTGGTGCTCTCTATTCTAAGCAATCTTGGCCTAGAATTCACAGTGTTTGTATCTATCTTTTACTTTGGGAGGCTGACTACTCCTAATTAGAGAATTCCATCCCTTGATGCCTTCACAGATTCTCTAATGTAGGAACAAGACAAGCTGATACATATGGGAGCCCTTAGAGCCTCTCCAAATCAAGCTTTCTTAGCTGGTGAGACAAGGGATGCGTAAACAAGGAGGAAGAAAAAAGGAAAAAAAAGAACATTGAATTTGAACCTAAGGATGAGTTTGGTCTAACAGATGAAGCCTCGGGCTCTAGGAAGGACAAACATTAGAGATTTGACAAGGAAAAGTACTCCTACTGTAAGAAAGGAAACCATACAAGGAAATATTGTATGAATGCTACCATAGATTAGATGACAAAACTCCTTGAGAAACACAATATTTCCCTCCCTAAAGACAAAAAGAAGGCTGACTATGGATACAATACTAAATATCATGATGAGTGATTCCATGCACTAAAGGATAGTTGTTCAAAAACACATGCATTCCTCATTGATTTAGGAGCCTCCAATCATATGGTTACATCCAAAGAATCATTCTCTTCATTACAACTTACAAATGGTCCAAGAATTCACATGGGTGATGACACTCAAATTCGAGCTGAAGGAAAGTGTTCATCAAGTTAAAACATGGAGTGTTAAAAAATGTACTCTATGTTCCCTCCTTGGCTGCAAATTTGTTATCTATATACCAGATGAGACATATTGGCCCACCAAAGCGAGTTATATTTGGTCCCGACTTGGTGGAGATCTCATATATCTCAACTAGGAAGATTATAGCGAAAGGTGTTGCAAACCATGCCTCCAAGGCATATGAATTCTCACACTTTATTCCATACTCAGCTTCAATGCAACCTCAGCTGCTATTTGAAAGGGAAGGTAAAACCATCCTACCTAAACCTTTTGCATATAATAATGTTTCCATTGATGTTTCAGGTTTAGAATCCAAAGCAGAGCACAAAGTTGAATCAGTTTATGAAATTGAAGATGAAGTTCACAATGATCCAGATCCAGTCCCTACTCCCAATCCTAGGCCTAAATGGGCTCAAAATGTTATTTAGGAAACTGGGAACATGAATAGAGAGCCATCTGACATGAGGATAACAATATACCAATTTTAAAAAGAAATACTAGGCTATGTCAAGAAAATTTACTTTTTTCAGAGAGGTGCAACAAGCTCCTAGAGAGATGCTACATGAGGGTAAGTTGTGATCAACAATTCTACTCATTAATGAACAAATTTGATCATGTCACTCTTCCTTCAGAAAGAAGAGACAAAAGAAACATTCATTCTCCTATCTATCATCAGATTGGAAGAAGATGGAAAAATTCACATGCATAGCTCCATGAAACTAGTGCACAAAAGAACCATCACTTTGCTTTACTGCTCCACATAGATGTAGCTTGTAGAAACATTTTCACAAGTTTTTACTCAAGAAGAATTTTTCTCTAAGTATGAAATATTGTTCCTTATTTTTATGCTTATTTTGAGTGGGGGGGGGGGGGGGTTTCCCATGAGGTTTTCCCCATTTCCTGGGTTTTGTTAAAGATTTTTTTTTTTCATTTAGATTGTATGGGTGATCTTTGGTCTTAGTTGCCACGGCCCACTTTGTCCAAATTCAGGATTAAGGGGAGGTGTTGGGATTATTATTAATCCTCATTTTGACCACATAGTCTATATGTCCATTTCCTAGCTTAGGATGTCTTCATCACTCCAGTAGTGCATGGGAGACACCCCTAGGGGATATCTTCCACTTAATGCACCTATTTGCATGAGTTTAGGTGCCCCAAGGACCAATCCCTATAATTTAGGAACCCACTTAGTGCCACTAAGAGTCTCCAATAGATGACTCTAGTAGGAGTTAAGTTAAGTCCAGATTCCCATAAGTTAGATCACTCTGAGTCATCCTAGCACTAGTTTCCATGATTCAGGGGAAGTAGGGTGCATTTACTCACCCACCATCATCATTTAACTTGTTGTGAACTATTTTAGTGATTTCGAGTTGCATTAATGAGCTCTAGTGGTGATTTTTCCACATTGAGTTAGTTATGGAGTCATTCTAGGTTGGTAGATTTGAATCCTATCTTAGGTATTTGAATTATCCTATATGTATTACCATTGTATTACTTAATTATATACTAATTAATGGATTTATGATTATTATCCAATTAGTGGTTTTATGAGTGTTTTTGTAATCAGCTATGAATTATTGATCTAAGTTACTGAATTACTTCTCTCTCTTCTACAATCTTCTTCATCATTTGAATTCATGCAGGCTTGAAGATCCTATGCTTCATTGAATTTAAGACTTTTCAAAAGAGGATGTGGGGAAATATTATTCAATCCTTTAAAGGAAAGAAGCCTCTAGTATAAGGTGAAATAAGTAATTCTATATAAAGGTTTTTCTTACAAGTAATGATACACAAATGAATGTTTTTTATATTATGTATATTTACACATAGATAAATAAATAATTATTAATTAAATGAATGGACCATAATATTATTTAGAAAGGAAACTAAAATATATTATACTTTTATAAAAGTTTATATAAATTTTGAAAATATATATATATTTGTGTTAGAAGTGATTATATTAAAGGTTAGTTATTGCACCAAAGAGGTGCACTTTACAGCCAGTAGGGGAGAGATGTGTAACTTTTTCCGTGCTCATTCTAGAGTTGATACATGTCTTTTATAAAAATAAAAGAAAAAAACAATTATTAAAAATAACTTGTTGGCTTAAATTAAATTTAAATTATTTAGAATTGCATATATATAAAACAAATAAACTAAAACCATCAAAATTAGATTACACATTTCCATTTAAAAAAAAGGTTTGCACCTTAAGAGATTCGATTCCTCTAAGTGCTTGGTAGATCATCTTTTAGATAGATCTATGTTGGTATGAAATTAAATTAAGTGACCATTAATTCGTAGATTCCTCTAAGTGCTTGGTAAATCCTCTTTTAGATAGATCTATGCTGGTATGAAATTAAATTAAGTAATCATTAATTCGTAGAGGTTGTACTCCTCTTAAGAATACTGCATTAATTAAAAAGAAGAACCAAATGTTGGTTACTTAATTTTAGGTAGCCTCTTAATGGGAGCCGACCCCTTTGGAAACTTTTGGATAGGGCTTCCCTTGGACGAGAAGTTACCAAGTAATTGAAAACGCTTCTCTTTAGAGGAATCCAATGCATTGTTGGGAGGGATGTGGCACACACTTGAGAAGGGAAGAAGACTATTTTTGTTATGATTGTGTTTTGGGAGAGATTATCGACATGAAGAGAAAATATTTATGAAAGGGATGGGAGAATTTCCTAGCGCTGCGGCGCATAGGAGAATAAAATATTCATGTTGAATCTTCTGGAACTAAAAAAATAGTTAGGTCTAGGGACAGATAACCAATGGCGTAGTTTCTATCAATGTTGGATTTCCCGCTGGCTGTAGACCTGGATACAAATATGAGATATTTGAAGGCTGTTTGATTTTTTTCATGGGTGTATTATTGGTTGGTTTGTTGTTTTAGTATTCAAACGGTAAGGAGATGTGATTACATCTTCCCAAATTGAGATCAAATTTAAAAGCAAAATCTAAATTAAAAGGAAGAATTTGTTTTGATTAGTGACAGTTTACCATGAATCTGCAAAGGGAGTTTCAATCCGGCTCAGTATAAAAATTGGGTACACTCTTCCTAAGAATTGTAAAACCCTTAAAGATTCAGAGTTTTGACAAGAAAACATCCATTTTTTAAATGTGAAAAACAAGTGTTTCTATTGATTTTTGTAAGGTTTCATATACAGAACAAATAGCTAGAAAATCAATACTGAGTTTTGAATCAATATAACTAAGTGAACCAAAGATAAGTTGTTATCAGCCACAAATAAAACATCATATCCATAGGTAATCATCAATCTGCACTAAACTTGAGAGAAAGCAAGAGCTTTGCCTTCTGACATGACAAATCTCATCTCTGTTTAGTTTGATGCAAACAAAAGAGTTGCATTCTGAAATGAATGATCTCCAAGATTCGGCGTTGCTTCATCTAACCATCATCCGTCACGTGTTCTACTTCTCATTGGGTTGTTGTTGTTTATCTTTGTTTTGTCAATCATAATTTGGGAGCAGCACTTTTGCACAGCCGCCTGCTCGTCAATAGCAAGTACCTAAGCATGCTCGTAGTGAAGGGCCGCCGCAATTGACTCAGCCAACCTGGTAGAAATGAGGGTCTTGACCGCCATCAAAGATCAACCTGCCACTCCTCTTCTTTCCCCGGTAATACCAACGTTCTTTCCATGCAGTTGAGAATGCCAAAAGTCACGAAAAAACGAACGAGGGCGTTTAGGTAAGCTCTGATGATTGTTATTACTGCTGATACCTCGAATTTCCTATAGAAAGTACGGAAATTCACACGTATGCAATCTTCATCTTCATCTTCATCTTCTCTTTCTTTGCAGAGCACAAAGGTTTAATTACAATATTTCTGAAGGGAAGATGCAGCTCGTCAATCCTATGCCTCAACGCCCATCAGATCAAAGTGAATGGCCATCTTGCAACAATATCAGTGTTACAAGTAGAAGCATTAGCTTCGGTTTTGGCATTGGACACAAAACCCCATTGATGACTTGTCATAACAATAATCTGTAAGTGTTCAGTGATCCAGTACTTTATATAGATTATTCAATAAAAGTATGGGTTCAATTCTTTAAATCTTCAGCATTTTTGAAGAATAGAAAAGTAATAACAATTGCTTTGTTAGAATGGATAGGTAAATACTCGTGCGGGGAATTAATATGGATCTTAATGCACCATGACTAAGTTGCATATACTTCATAGTGCATATACTTAGAGGAATCTTAGTCATAGTGCTTTCATAGATCTATACTTCGTAGATTCCTCTAAGTGCTTTGTGCACTATTCGTACGACTAAGTTGCATATACTTCATAGTGAAGGTTTTCTCCTGTAACGCGTTTTGAAGATGGCGAAGTCATCAAATATCTTATGGATTCGATGGGGAGATTGTCCATACTCTTCCCTGCCTTCATCGATTCTAATGAAGAATTGAAGAATATAAGGATTTATGTGTGTCCGGAAATGTATTAAACACATTGTGGCAAAGGGAAGGCGAATCGCAGGTAAATTGAAATTGAAATTTATGTATGTTTAGTCGTTATTAATATCTAGAACGAATTAGAAAGGATATCCAGGTGAGAATCGTGATGCACGTATGAATATATTTCTTATTAATGAAACACTTGAATATTTTGCTATTGCAGGCACCTTCACAGTTACGGTATGTTTGGAGGAGTTCTCGGCAGATGGACGTGTGCAGCTGAAAAGCATCCAGGGGTTGGAACAACTGACTAAGCTTCGATGGCTAGATGTTGGACAGTGCTCTGAGTTAGAAGAGCCACCTAATAAGAAAATGTTGACATCTTTGGAGAAGTTGTGGGAAGACAGGTGTGTGAAGCTGAAGAACATACGGGTATTGGAGCACACGACAAAGCTTAGAACCCTAGATGTTAGTGGGTTGTCTCAGTTAGAAGAGATTCAAGTATGGAAACATTGACATCTTTGGAAGGGTTGTGGCAAGAGCAGTGTGTGAAGCTGAAAAGCATAAGGGGGTGGGGCAGCTGTCAAAGCTTCGATTCCTACATGGTGCAAATTTATACAGTTAGATAAAGAGTCATAATTTAGGATGGATAGAACATAAAAACATAAACCTATTTGTTGCTAATAAGCAACAAAGGCCAATCAAGACAGTTCATGAATGTGCATTCATGTGTTTTTGAACATTGTTGAAAAGTTAAAGTTATAGGAAAGTCCATTAATTTAAATACAGTTATAATATACAAGATTTCTACAATCAAAATACAAGAATATTGTAATTCATTTATGACATTAAAATATGGTTGCAATGAAGTAAAAGAAAAACAATAGTCTTTCAGCTATCATATATTGCATTTTTTGCAATAACTAAAAGGAAATATAATAAGCAATATTATTCCAGTATTAGCAATTGTAAAAAACTAAAATCATAGGTTTACACATTCATTGGATACTTTTCCATAGGAGAATACGTTTCATTTTCCTTGTAACCATGCTAGTAGCAAAAAAAAAAAAATGTAAACTCCAATAATAGTTTTTATATCTTAATTGCATATTTTGTGAAAGGAAAATACGTCTCTTTTTTCTTTGGCTCTATGTTTTGGTCGATGCCTGATATAGAAACAAGACACTTAGTAGATGTGTACTTTTTCTTTGGTGAAACTAAAACAAATCTCTAACCATAATCAAATTCCAAGTATCATATTGAATATTCTAAGCAAGGAAGACATACAATATTTCCAATGGCTACACTTAAAATCCAATTATCAAAAGTATTACACCTATATGCTAGAAGAAAAGTAGAATCCCGAAAACAAAAGTTAAAAGATTCTTGTAATAAAGAAATGGTCATATAGATAAGTGAAGTTCATCACAAGGGATCACTACCATACAAATTAACATATAAAAGATGAGTCCCTTAACACAAATTATGAAGGTTAAATAACCACATAAAAAAAACCTAATATTAACTAAATAATCCCACTTCATATGCTTATTTGACATAATCCTCAAATACAAAATAAAAAAACTAGGATTTGAGATTACAAATAGTAATGGATCTTGTTGAAGTTACTTTGTTTTAGAACTTTAAGTGGTGGTGGAAAAGTAAAATTTAAATTACTATATGGGAAAATTATGTTGTAATTGACATTTGATAATCAGAAAGTATTGGGTATTCAAGCTCATCAAGCTAATGTTGGGAAGTTATTAGAAATCAAACATTAGCAAATACCTAACATCACATTGAATTTGAAGCTTATAAACAATCACAATTGAAGATAGGAAGAGGTCAAAGAGCACTTAGAAGGAAAATATGAGTTAAGGGATTTAGAGTTTTGATCACTAAATAATTATGTAAATTCATAAGCCTTTATATACATGGAAATCAATCCTTATACATACATAAGAAGACACTGTACAATTGGGATTTTGGAATTGAATCTAAGCACAATTATTATGGATACCCAATGCACACAAATTTAGAATAAGGGATTACAAAATTACAAATACATAGAAACAAAAGAATGAAATTTTTTACCAAGGCTACATGAATCTAAATAAGAAAAAACTAAGGTTAAGTGAAATGAAAACTAAGCACTAAGTTAACACAAGTAATCAAAATTGTTTTACAGGGCTTTTTGGAAGCTCATTGTCAGTCACACCACACTAACGACACATACAGACTGGTTGAAACTAAGGTGGCTAAAATGTAAGTATTTGGTTCTATATGAATAGTATGTTGGATCCAAATCCATTAGACATGCAGTGCACTAGTGGTAGCCCATCCTAGCTACGCCCTTCGCCGAACATCTGGCCTTGAATTAATTTTTGATGATACTTGATGGTACTTTGTTCTGTATTTCATGGATTGGGCCTCTAATTATCATTCAACTTTTATCCTTGCGGAAAAAAAATGGTGGTATAATTTAGTGAAGAATTATGCTCCACAATGAGATTTTTTTTTAATTCGATTACTCGTCACTCGAGGAATCAATCAACCAATGGTTAAGAACTACAACCCACAGGAACCTAAGCCATCAGAGTCACCCGAGGATCACACTCATCCTAGGCCACACCGACCCTTAACATGTTTGTATTGTGTCTCCTCCCAACTAGCTCACCCCTAAGTGTAACTAAACCCGGGTTTCCCTAGTGAGGAGACCCACACCTTAACCGAAAGGGGCTAGTGAGAATTGACACTTGACAACAATATTCACTATAAATATCTCTAATTTGTTTTCAAGATAATTTATTTATATATAGATACCAAGTGCACAACAGACATCATGGAATTCTTTGTGTATCAGTGTATCACTGATACAATGTCTCCACTTCCTTATTTGCTTTCTCAATCTCAAAGCATTTATCACAGTCCTGAAACAACCACAATTCTCCATCTTGCTTGACCTTTGCACTTTTCATAGCTACAGAATGTTTACTTGACATCCTTATTCCTCCTTCAAGCTTTTCTACCTCTTCCTTTGAGCTTCTCTTCTTCTCACTCACTTGCTTCTACATCTAAGTAATTCAAAATAGAACATTTTTCAAGGTCATAAAACCAATAGTGGTTACTTTTTCACTTGCACATGTCGAGAAAAAATAAGGACAGATCCATTACTAAAGTATTTTAAATCGGTTTATCCCACATTTTTTGCAAGGACATAAATCATATCAAACTCACCCAATTTTCAAATAGGTAATAAATTATTCATATGATTTTGTACATAAAATCCTTGAAGTCCACCTTTCCTTGTCCTTCACTACAAAATTGGTATCCGCTTTATGAGGTAATCAAGGTACTACCCTAGGTCTACACCTCGAGAAAACTTTATTTCATGCACATTTTTGGGGTTTTTTTCCCAAAACATTAAATTGATTTTAGTTTCCTCATTTCAACCATTTCACCCTCCAACAATAACTTGTTGGTGTATTATTGCACCTCTTTAGGGCAATTTCTAGTTATAGTTTTATGAAATAGAATTTTATATTGTGTGAATCCATCGTCTACAGTGAATGAACAAATTTTTAGTTGTTGACCTTGGTTTAATTGTATTATGGTTTGCTTAGTAGTGCATCCTTCCAAGAAGAGAGGGTTAAACTTGCAGTGTGTTTGTTAAGACGTTTTCTCATATCATGACTTTGCTTGGGAAAAGAGCCTAGCTCTTTGAGGCTATGGCGTATTTTTCTTCCTTACATTCTCATTTACTAAAAAGAACAGGCATAATCATACACACATACATACATACATATATATATAGTTCTTAAGACTAGTAATAAAAAGGGCACAGACCTTCGGTCATCCCTCGTTTCCTTTTTCATGAGTGAAGTTGAGAGGGGCACAACCTCTCGTTGAAATCTCTTGATAGTGGTTTGAATTACCTACTATGTTCTAAGTTCACAATCATATTTTCCTTCGTATAATAGCTAGGTGTAGGGTTAATTTAATTTGAATTGCTAGTTAAGTTTTATATATGCTTGAGAAAAGCCAACAAGAACGTAACCCTTTGGCTGGTAATAGTTATTGGTCATTAACTTTAAAAAAAAAATTCTCTATATGTGGAATGAGCCAACAATCTCTATGATAAGATTTTAGGTGAATCTCAAATACATTCTAATAATCTATATATGTTTGGGTTAAAACAATAGGATCATAACCTTAAAATAGTTACATTGTTGTATCTCGGCATAAACTCCTTATTATAAATATCTATGAATAAATTCCTTGAGGGTGTAGCCTTAGATTTGTGTACATATTGTAAAGTTAAAACTTATTATATTGTTAAACTTACCTAAGTTATATATGATTAGTAGAACCAAGTGGGGGCATAGCCCTTGTTTTCATGTCCAGTTGGACTAGGAAGTTGGTTTAAGGTGGGGCATAGCCCCAATAACTTGCGTTACTATATAAATCTATAAACACCTATGCAACGTACACACGTTGGTGTTAATGAAATGGAGAAAAATGGGGATTTTCAGTAAATAACTCTCTACAACTCTAGTGGATTCATGCCCAACTCGGGGGTGCACTATCGGAAGGAAAACATACACTAGAAAGAGAGGAAGTAGGTTGGGAAGAAAGTTGAATTCAAGTCCTCAGTCGCCTTTAGTTGTGCTAGTCTACTCTTTGCAAATAATTGAGTTGTCAATGCTTTGCATTTCTATTCATCAAGTTTGATATATAAAGTTGTGTTATATTGGCTATGGAACTCCTGTGGTAAAATAATTTATGGAAAAGTTGTGCCTAATTGATTATAAGTATAATGGAAGCATGTTGAGATATTTAAATATGTCTGATGTATATAGTTCTTAATTTTTTACTGCTGAAGATGATAGTATCTTTGAAAGAATGAAATAATATGGGTTAGTCTTCTTTAAGAATTGATTGATATATATGCATATATATACATATAGTTTATTATAGTTTCTATGATGGTGTATTAAACTATCATGGTTAAATGACTAAGAGTTCTTGGTGGTAGGTCCTCATTGTTTGTTTACACGTTAATATAGAGTTAGTTGTTATGCCGAAAGAGTCATAGTGATCTTATCTTGATTTTATAATTATTATAAAAGAATTATTTTACAAAGAATACATTATTATTTGTAACACCCTCGGTTGGATAACAATGTTATATTGCTTGAACAGTAAACATATAATTAGACACCTCTATGAGGTTAAAAGTACTCAACTATCATGTAATAAAAGAATAGGTAAAATCATTTTACATGTTTCCTTATATGGAGGAATACAATCGATGGGAACATAATTTAGTTTCGAGGACCAGTAATCATGGAGACTAACATAAGGGTTTTTATGATTGATTGAAAAAGAAAAAAAAATAGACCCCATATCCCAAACGACTATTTCGGATATTGGGATTTTACAAATGGTATCAAAACAGAGTTACAACATTACTTCTTAATGGACTTGCCAATGGACATGTATGTTGTGTACTCTTAATTCAAATTTTAGGGGGAATATGGTGTACATTTAGATATATAAATCATAAAAGCATTAAATGGAGAGGCCACCCTCTTCCATTCATCAGAAGAACATTAAATGGAGAGCCCACCCTCTCCCATCTATAGTATTTTGTAGCTCATGGTTTTGTTCCATGTTATGCTTGCAAGGCACATTGTCCATAGTATTTGGTAGCCCATGGTTTGTTCCATGGTATGGATTCAAGGCACATTGAAATGATATTATATAAAGGCTGTATGCCTTCTCAATAAAGAAAACTATTTTTTCTAGATCCTCTCTCTCTCTCTCTCTCTCTCTCTCTCTACTAATTTATTGTTGGGTTATTGGTTATGAGTGTCTTTGTTAGTATGGTTTGAGATGTGAGGCTCAAAGAACCTCTTTGATCCTCACCCCTCCATGTGGAATATTTACTTTATGTTTCTATGTCTATGCTATTCATAGCCCAAATATCATTGCCATGTATTTCACACAGCTGGTTCATTGTTTGCTTCAAATCCATGACTATATTTTCTCTCCTCCTCTCTCAGCATGCAAGCCTTCTGGATCTCATCCCCCAAGATCTGGATCAATGGTATCAAAGTAGGTAATGATTCCATTGGAATAAGGGCTTGAGCATAGTTTGGTTTCAAAGATCTGCATGAACTTGAAACCTATTTTTTTCACTCTTGGAGTTTATTTGTTGGGCCATACACTGGTTTTTATGCTACATATGTAGGTTCCATCATCTCTACAATTGATCATGTTTCTCTACAAACCCTTGGCAACATACACTCATCACTCTTTAGAGATAGTTTGTGCTCTATAAAACATGTTTCAAGGGGCCTACCATATCACATTTGAAAGGATTTTTTGTCATCTAAAATGGGTGTTTCACGGTTTTTCATTTCGATTCCTAGTTTGTGAGATATGCTTGTTTGAAGCAAAATATGTTAGTACATAGTGTGACCACGCGTACAAAAACTTTGAACAAGTACCACAGACTCCATAGAACGTCTGATAGGATCTATAATAGCTCATTAAAAAGGTATTTTCGTTAGCTAAAATGAGTATTCTGCTGTTTTTCAATTGGATTTATGGCTTGAGAGATAACATTGATTGAAGCAACATATTTCTGCGAAAATAATGTGTGCTCGTCCCGTGATCTTCAACAAACATTTCTCACTCCTTGTTCCACCAAAAACCAAGTATGTTATATGGATTGAAATTCATATTTGATATCTCAAATCGGTATTCAACGAAGTTCAATTTCATCACCTCCATTAGAATCTATGAATGGATTTGTAACAAGACATCAATTGCACCAAAGATCATGATTTTTTTTCAATTTTTGGGTTTTTATTAAATCCTATTGTAATCATGGTTATGGGTTAACCACAAAAATCCCACGGTAATGGGTCAACCACATAAAACCCACATTTTTGTATTCTAATCACAGTTATGGGTCAACCACACAAAACCCATAGTTATGGTTATGGGTTAACCACACAAAACCCATGGTTATGTATTGTAATCATGATTATGGGTTAGCCACACAAAAATCATAGTTATGGTTCAACCACACAAAACCCATGGTTATGGTTATGGTTATGGTTATGGTTCAACCACACAAAACTCACGGTTATGAGTCGACCACACAAAACCCGCACTTATGGGTCAACCTCACAAAACCTTTCTCTTCATTGAAAACTGCCACATTGTAATCATGGGTTTCTTTGTAGCATTAAATGATGGGTACCATCATTTTCTAAGGGGAGGGGAATGATTTAAATTTTAGGGGGCATATGGTCTAAATTCATATACATAAGTCATAAAAGTGTTAAATGGAGAGAACAACGTCTTCCATCCATCATAAGAGCATTAAATGGAGAGGCCACCCTCTCCCATCCATAGTATTTCGTAGCCCTTGGTTTTGTTCCATGTTATGGTTGCAAGGAACATTAAGCATGGTATTTGATAGCCCATGGTTTTGTTCCATGGTATGGATCAAGGCACATTGTAATGATATTACATAAAGGATCTATGCCTTCTCAATAAAGAAAAATATTATGTGAGGATCCCTCTCTCTCTCTCTCTCTCTCTCTCTCTCTCTCTCTCTCTCTCTCTCTCTCTCTTATTCTATTGATTTCTTGTTGGGTTATTCGTTCTAAGTGTCTTTCTTATTATGGTTTGAGAGGTAAGGCTCAAATAACCGTCTTTGAGCTTCAACCCTCCATGTGACATATTTACTTTAGGTTTCTATGTCTAGGCTATTCACAACCCAGATCTCATTGTTGTGTATTTCTCACAACTGGTCGATTGTTCACTCCATCTCCATGAGTATACTTTCTCTCCTCGTCTCTCGATATGCAAGCCTTCCAGGTCTCATCCCCCAACATACGGATCAGTGGTATCAGAGCACATAACCATTCTATCAGAATAAGGGGTTGATCATAGTTCAGGTTCAAATATTTGCATGAACTTCAAACATCCTTTTGGAACTCTCGAAGTCTATTTTTTGTGACATACACTAGTTTCTATACTACATATGTAGGTTCCATGCTCTCTACAATAGCTCATGTTTACGTACAAACCCTTGGAAACATACACTCATCACTATTTGGAGGGAGACCCACTACTACAAACTTTAGAGATATGTTGTGCTCTATACTTGACGTTTCAAGGGGCCTCCCATAGGTCATTTGAAATGTTTTTTCATAATCTAAAATGAGTACTTCTTGGTTTTTCATTTCGATTCCTAGTTTGTGATATATGCTTGTTTGAAGAAGCACATGTTAGTACATAGTGCGACCACACGTACACCAAATTTTAATAGGTGCCATAGTCTCCATAGAACGTCTCAATATATCTATAATATCTCATTAAAAAGGTTTGTGTGTCATCAAATATGGGTATTTCACAGTTTTTCAAGTGCCTTTCTGGTTTGCGAGATATCATTGATTGAAGCAACATATGTCTGAAAAAATAGTGTGTGCACGTCCCGTGATTTTCAACAAACATTTCTCATTCCCTTGGCAACCAAAAAGCAAGTATGTTATATGGATGGAAATGTATCTTTGAGATATCAAATGGTTCTTCAACGAAGTTCAATTTCATCACCTTCATAGGAAGCTATGAATGGATTTGCAGTAAGACATCAATTGCACCAAATATCATGATTTTTTTTCAATTTTTGGGTTTTTATTAAATCCTATTGTAATCATGGTTAAGGGTTAACCACACAAAACCCATTGTTATGGTCACCACATAAAACTCACAGTTTTCTATTGTAATCAAGGTTATGGGTTAACCACACAAAATCCATAGTTATGGTTATGGGTTAACTACACAAAACCCATGGTTATGTACTGTATTCACGATTATGTGTTAGCCACACAAAACCCATGGTTATGGGTCAACCACACAAAACCCAGAGTTATGGGTTAACCTTACAAAACCCTTCTCTTCATTGGTAACCGACACATTGTAATCATGGGTATATTTTTAGCATGAAATGATGGGTAACATCATTTTCTAAAGGGATAGGAAGGTTTCAAATTTTAAGGGGAATATGGTCTAAATTCATATATATAAGTCATAAAAGCATTAAATGGAGAGACCATCCTCTTCCATCCATCATAAGAGCATTAAATGGAGAGGCCACCCTCTCCCATCCATAGTATTTGATAGCCCATGGTTTTGTTCCATGTTATGGTTACAATGAACATTGTCCATGGTATTTGGTACACCATGGTTTTGTTTCGTGGTATGGCGTAAGGCACATTGTAATGATATTATATAAAGACTTTATGCCTTCTCAATAAAGAAAACTATTATTTATGGATCCTCTCTCTCTCTCTTATTCTATTGATTTATTGTTGGTTTATTGGTTATGAGTGTCTTTCTTAGTATGGTTTGGGAGGTGAGGCTCAAATAACCCTCTTTAAGCCTCACCCCTCCATGTGACATATTTACTTTAGGTTTCTATGTCTAGGATATTCATAGCCTAGATCTTAATGTTGTATATTTCTCATAGCTGGTCCGTTGTTCACTTTAGCTTCATGACTATATTTTCTCTCCTCTCTTGGCATGCAAGCCTTCTAGGTCTTAGTACCCAAGATCTGGATTAGTGGTATCAGAGCAGGTAACCATTCTATCAGAATAAGGCTTTGAGCATAGTTCGAGTTCAAAGATCCACGTGAACTTCAAACCTCCTTTTGGAACTCTCAATGTCTGTGTGTTGGGACATACACTAGTTTCTATACTACATATGTAGATTCCATGATCTCTACAATATCTCATGTTGCTCTACAAACCCTTGACAACATACACTCATCACTCTATGGAGGGGGACCCACTACTACAAACTTTGGAGAGATGGTTTACAATATACAAGACATTTCATGGGGCCTACTATAGCCCATTTGAAATGTTTTTCTATCATCTAAAATGGGTATTTATTGGTTTTTCATTTATATTCCTAGTTTATGATATATGCTCGTTTAAAGCAACACATGTTAGTAAACAATGAGACCGCACGTACAACAACTTTGAACAGGTGCCAAAGTCTGCATAAAACGTATTAGAGGCTCTATAATACCTCATTAGATATTTCTTTATATCTTTTAAGATGGGTATTTCATGTTTTTTCAATTGGATTTCTTGTTTGAGACATATCATTTGTTGAAGCAACATATGTCTGAAAAA
This sequence comes from Pseudotsuga menziesii, assembly GCA_001517045.1. NCBI lineage: Eukaryota > Viridiplantae > Streptophyta > Pinopsida > Pinales > Pinaceae > Pseudotsuga > Pseudotsuga menziesii. The sequence goes on from LPNX010510363.1 coordinate 272,284, forward strand.
ATAATGTGTGTGTGTCCCCTCATTTTCAACAGACATTTCTCATTCCCTTAGCCACCACAAAGCAGGTATGTTATATGGATGGAAATGTATCTTTTATATCTCAAATGGTTCTTCAATTAATTTCAATTTAATCACCTTCATCAGAGGCTATGAATGGATTTACAACAAAACATCAATTGCACCATAGATTATAATTTTTTTTTCAATTTTTGGGTTTTTATTAAATCCTATTGTAATCATGGTTATGTGTTAACCACACAAAACCCATGGTTATAATACTATTTAAGAATTTGTTCTACACTAAACGGATCTCTTTAAGACATAATATTCATAATTAACTAACTAATAAAAAGGGAACAATACAATGGATAATAAAAATGTGAACAAGCAAAAGAAACTGAGTTTGGTGTTGATCTTGTTGGCTCTGGAGCACTTGAGTTTGGTGTCCAGTTTGTTGGCTTTGGAGCACCTAAACAATTTATCTTCATTATGCATAATCATTACAAATTGTAATAATTGAGTTGTCTGGCTCAGAAAAATTGGAGCTTTCAGGCTCTGTTGAGCTCTTTGTGATATTCAAGTCCTAGGAAAAGAGCTCTCGGGCTCTATGATATTTGAGCTACCAGGCTTAGAGATATTTCAATCTTTGAGATATTTGATATATCAGGATCAGAGAGCTTCCAGGATCTATGGTATTTGATCTTTCAGGCTCTAAGGTACTTGGGATTCCAGGCTCTAAGATATTCTAGTTTCTTTACAGGAGATATGCCCAAGATCTGTAAAAATATGATTAAGGGTATCTTAAGACCTTGTATTAGATGAGTAAAATATATACAGGTTGAGGAGGCCTACACATGAACTAGTGGTTCCATGGGGAGATGAACCTCATGTATATATATTCCAAAACTTTTGAAAGAGTATTTTAGCCAAGAAATGCTTGGAATATCATTGTCATACAAGAGGTATGTGTGTGAATGCAATGTTTGGTAAGTTATGCATCATGATATGATGAAGGATAAAGCATTGGATGCAAAGTTATATATGAGGTGAATCTTCATGTGATAAATGCAATAAAAGGATTGTTTCTATGTGCATTGGTAAGGCTTTTAAATTAATATATATTTCAGAAATATGTGAGAAAATTATGATTATGCACATGTTATGTTATTTTGATATGATTACTTACGTTGCAGAGCAACATGCAAATGATTAAAGGTACTTGAAAAAGGTAATACCATACATAATATATATATCTCAATGTTAAAGGTGGCAGAGCTATGTTCCATGAAATGAAAATGCATGAAAGATTTTACCATAGATTATGGAATTTATATATGTTATGTATCACTAACAGATGTTGTAGGTACATGTTTGAGGGTAAGACTAAGTTTTACAGGGTTTTCATGATTATAACAACAATATGTTGCAAGAGAAATTATTATGTATGCTTCTCTTGATTTGAAAGAATCATATATATGCATATATTTTGTGATAAATGTTGGAAATAGCTTGCAATGTTTGTGTAAAGAACAGACTGAGAAAGACAAGGAACGTTGAAGATATCAAAAAGATGCCAAGGAAAAAAATGACAATTGAATAATGATATTTGCTAAGATACTAGAAGATGAAGATAGTGTTAAGAGATACAACACTGAGAATAGTGTGCTTTTAAGGGGGTGGGTGTAATATCCCCTCTACTACTTCAATTCTTATACAACAAAAAATACAAAGGTAAATGGATCAAGGTTATGGAATTGTCGATAAAGCACTATAGGTCATGTTTTGTGACTTTCCTAAGTTGTAATTATGCCTTGTAGACTTAGGAAACTGAAGGAATTGACTCAACTAAATGATAGGGGCATGAATCCACTAGGGGGAGATGAAAATGTTTGAGAAGCCATGACTTGATGACAAGTGTCATCTTAGTACTTCGGGCACTAAAAGAAGAGTGAGCTATGGTTTTTCACTTGAGATTCTAAAACAAATTAAGTTCTCTAAGAAAATAACTACCCGTCATAACCTAATAGTGAACTCCTTTAACCTTTTATTACCATAAAGCTGACTGTTATTGATGATCCTAAGTTATAGTCACTCTTGAGTAGAGTGGTGAGTGATTTAGTTTTCACTTGTGAGCGATTAACGAGCTTCTATGAATTAAGTATTTAATTATTATTAAATACGTTATTACCATTTCTAGAGAGGATGTGATGAAATATTCTTCAATCCTTTAAAGAAAAGGAGCCTAAGTGTAAGGTGAAAGAAGTAATTCTATATAAAGGTTGTCCTTATAACTAATGATACGTAAATGAATGTTTTGTATAGTATGTATCCTTACATAGATAAATAAATAATCATTAATTAAATGAATGATTATTTATTATAATAACCATAATATTTAGAAAGAAAACTAAAATACATTATACTTTTGTAAACATTTATATAAATGTTGAAAATATTGTATTTAACTATTAAATCTTTATGTATATTTATATAAATATATATTAATAAAATAAATATTATTAATTATATTCTTTGTTAGAAGTGATTATATGAAAGGTTAAAAAATTAAATTAATTTAAGTGATCATTGATTCGTAGAGGATGTACTTTTAAGAATTTCTAGCTCACGCCTAGGAGGAAAAAATATCTATGTTGAATAACACTGTGGAACATAATAAAAAGAAAAGAGGGAGGCATTCTCCATGGCAAAGAAAAAGAAAAAAGAAAGAGTGTGAATCGACCTTCTTCTATAGGTATGACTTTAGTTTTATGAAATAGCATTTTATACTATGGGAATTATGATTTTAGTTTTATGAAATAGCATTTTATACTATGGGAATCAATCGTATGGAGCGAAGGCACAACTTTTTAGTTGTTGAGCTTGGTGTAATCGTATTATGTTTGTTAAGACGTTTTCTCATATCATGACTTTGCCTAGGAAAAGAGCCCATTTCTTCGAGGCTATGGCATATATTTTTTCCTTCCAAGAAGAGAGCTAGAGCTAGACTTGCATTGTGTATCATGACTTCGCGTGGAAACGAGCCCATTTCTTTGAGGAAAAAGAAGAGGCGTGATCTTCCACGAGTCTATATTTATACACATTTATAAATGTTTTGTTATTGAGGGTAGTAATAAAAAGCGAGTACCACCTTTGTTAAGCCCTCGTTTCCTTTTTCGTCACTAAAGTTGAGAGGGACACAACCTTTCATTGGCAGCTTTTGATAGTGGTTTGAATTAACTACTATGTTCTAAGTTCATACTCATATCTGTCTATGTAAATCAGCAAGGCACAGGGTTAATCTAATTTTAATTACTAGTTAAGTTTTATATATGCTTGAGAAAAGCTAACAAGAACATAACCTTTTGGTTGGTAATAGGTATTGGTCATTAACTTAAACCAGCATAGATCCAAATCCTAGGCTCTATCAAGCGCCGAGAGGGATCAAAGTTTTGGAGGTGAAAACCTTTTCTTAAGTATTTCATTTAACTATCAGCTTTGGTGTGATTCAGACCAAAAGACACATCTTTTTATTTAAGGTCGACATATAATATTTTTATTATTAATATTTAATACTATTTATGAAAAGATATACTATTTTATTTTATTTTTTATTTTGTTAGGAAAGAACATTACAACATCTCCTCCACACATGGTTTTAAAACCATGTGCAAGGCCCTCCTAAAACCATGGGTTGTTTAGGAGGCCTTGCCCATGGTCTTAAAACCATTTGCAATGATCTCCTAAACCATGTACAATAAAACCATGGGTTCTTTAGGAAGCCTTGCACATGGTTTTAAAACCATGTGCACGACCAACATTTTTTTTGCGAATAATTCAATTTTTTATTTTTTTTATTTTGTTAAGTAAAAACGTTACAACATCTCCACCATATTTAGTTTACACATATAATAACTTAAACCCTATCTTGTGAAAAAACATTCCAAAAAAAAATATTATCCATTGCGTAGGATCATTATAATTTAAGAGTACCGTCGTTATGGAACTATGCTTTGTGGCATATATTAATTTCAATTTTCATGAAATGATAAAATACATATATTAATTTCAATTTTCATGAAATGATAAAATACATATATTAATTTCAATCTTTCTTTGTCTTAATCATGAAATGCAAATATACATGAATTCCGAGTTTCATAAAGTTTAGTTCAATTCCTGGTCATATGATAAATCAAAACGAATAACTTTTTAGCATCGGATTATTATTTCGAAAATCAAGACAAAATTTACATGGGAATTTCGAATACGAGAAATCTTCTACTAATTTTATGTAAAAACATGGACTTTCAAATACTATTTGCATTTCATTCGATTATGCAAGGTATTACTAAAGTGGTAACGATGAGATTGTCTAATCCCGATCCCGCCGAGGCAAAGCTGACGCCTATGATCAAGTCTTGTTTTTGCAGATTCAGATAAGATATGCAGGCAACAGCTCTTTGATGCCAAGCCCTGCAACTATATATTCATTTGAACACCAAACCAACATATAATTCGGCCACTTGTTTCAATAAATGTTTTGAAATTTTATTTATTTGTCTACTATTTATACTATTTATAAGAGGTGATGTTTATTAAAAGTGAAATAGTAAACCCTATAAAGAATTGACATATTTAAGCTTAGAATTGACGACAAGAACAGTTTGGTTCTAAGTCTTGGTTAGAACTAAAGCTACCACTGCATCATAACGTCAAACAAAAATTATTAAAATATAATGATAAATAATATAAACGTCGGTGTCATGATAGTATGGTCGTTCATATTTCTTTGGAATTAGGCTAAATGATCAATGATTTTGATTTTTCCAATAATCATTAACAAAACCATAAGATTTTGATTCTATTTATGGCATAAAATTCAAACGCGTTAAGCCAGAATACGGGAATTGCAGCAATCTCGCAGTCCACCAGTCTCCGCATCGACGTGGTCCACGGTGGCGGGAATTTAAGATAAACAAAAAAAATGCGACGACGATGATGGCTTCCAGTTCCCATGTGATCGAACCAGGGGACCGCGTACGGTTAGTCTGTGCTTCCTCACAATCACATGCAGGGAATGAAATGAAGGCACAGGTATCGTTTCCATAAAGCCCGCTCGGGAGGACCTCGGGTGATTATCTCTTTCCCGGAAACCTCTTGACGTTTTGTAATTTGCCGACCTGCTTATTATATGGCCCAGCCTTCTGGGAAAACGGCGACATGGAAAGCGGTCAGTTTCCAACGGATGTTTTTGAGCCGCATGGTGGCTTTACTCCGCTTTGCGCAGGCTCTGAGTTTCAATCTCGTTGTCCACATGAAGGATCGGGGTGATAGAGGCCAGGGATGCAGGGACGACTTCACCAAAAATATTCCCATGCGATGTCTCGCTTGGACCCCTCCGCTCCATTGTCTTCTCCGGTTTTTGAAACCAACAACAACAACAAAATAGTAACACTGCTAATGATAAATTTGCAGTCCCAGTCCCAATTCCAATCCGCCTTAAGAAATGGACGTTGATGGATTCACTTTGCAGACATCATTAATATAGATAGCATTAATGTAGCCAGTGTATTTCAAATAAAACGTTACTACCTTACATTACATTATTAGGCCGACAAAATATTTACTACTTTTTACATTAGTTACTTCAATATTACAAATGTTACAACGCATTACAAGATCTCTCCCATAATATTCACTATCACTATTATTTTTTGCCGACATGTTACAAACGTTACAAGATCTCTCCCATAATATTCACTATCACTATTATTTTTTGCCAACATGTTACAAACGTTACTAACGTTACATCACATTACAAGATCTCTCCCATAATATTCACTTTCACTATTATTTTTTGCCGACATGTTAGTAACGTTACATCACGTGACAAGATCTGCCCCATAATATTCACTTTCACTATTATTTTTTGTCGACATGTTAGTAACATTACATCACGTGACAAGATCTCTCCCATAATATTCACTTTCACTATTATTTTTTGCCGACATGTTAGTAACGTTACATCACGTGACATCACGTGACAAGATCTCCCCCATACTGGGCTGTAGAGCGCCTTTCGGCGCAAAAAAGGATTCTCTATATGTGGAATGGGCTAATAGTCCTTATGGATAAGTTTTTAGTTGAATCTCAAATACATTCTAATAATATATATATGTTTGGGTTAAACAATAGGATCGTAACCTTAGAGTAGTTACATTGTTGTATCTCGACATAAACTCCTTATTATAAATATGTGTGAAGAAAGTCCATGAGGGTGTAGCCCTAGATTCATATGCATATTGCAATGTTAAAACTTATTTTATTGTTCAAATTACCTAAGTTATATGTAATTAATAGAACCAAGAGGGGGCATAGCCCTCGGTTTCATTCCCAGTCGTTCTAGGAAGTTGGGTTATGGTGGGGCATAACCCCATAGCTTGCGTTACTATAGCAATCTAGAAACTCCTATGCAAGGTACACATGTGGAAAATGCGGATTTTCAATAAATATATCTCTATGGACCGAGTGGATTCACGCCCAACTTGGGGGTGGCCTCTTAGTGGGAAACATATGTCACACAGAGAGCCAGTAGTTTGGGAGGAAAGTTGAAGTCAAGCCCTCAGTCGCCTTTAGTTGCGTTAGTCTACTCTTTTCAGATAATTAAGTTGCAATGCTTTGCATTTATACTCGTCAAGTTTGATGTATAAAGTTGTCTATATATTGTCTATGGAATTCATGTGGTAAATGTATTATGGTGTTATATAAAATAATTTATGGAAAATATGTGCCTTATTGATTATAAGTATAATGGAATTATTTTGAGATATTTAAATATGTTCAATGTATTTAGTTCTTAATGTTTTAATATTGAAGATAATAGTATCTTTGAAAGAATGACATCATATGAGTTAGTATTCTTTAAGAATTTATTGATATATAAGCATATAGTTGATTATAGTTTCTAGGATGGTGTACTAAAATATCATGGTTAAATGACTAAGTATTCTTGGTAGTAGGTCCTCGTTGTTTGTTTACACATTAGTATAGAGTTAGTTGTTATATCGGAAGAGTCATAATGATCTTATCTTTCTTTTATACTTATTATAGAAGATTTGTTTTACAAAGAATGCATGATTATTTGTATCACCCTCATTTGCATAACAATATTATCTTGCTTGAATGGTAAACATATAATGAGAGAGCTCTATGAGGTTAAAATTACTCAACTATCATGTAATAAAATAATCGGTAAAATAATTTTACATGTTTCCTTATATGGAGAAATACAATTGATGGAAACACAAGTTGGGTTTGAGGACAATTAATCATGGTGACTAACATAAGGTTTTTTATGAATGATTGGAAAAGAAAAACGATAAAAATTAGACCCCATATCCCAAATGGATATTGTAGGTATTGGGTTGTTACATAATGGCTCTCTATATAGGCAAAGCCAGTTTGAAGAAGTATATAAAGAAGAAGTGTGGAAGTTTAGAAAGTACGTAAATCCCACCAAGACATGGGACTCATATGCGCATATACCACCAAGTCAATGGACCCAAGTGTGCAAAATACCACAAGGATGAATTATCAAATAATGCATGCCAACGTAAGATTAAATGAGGTGGTTAGCTTGACCAGGAAGTAAGAGAGTTGGGGAATCACTGAGTGAAAGGAGTCATAACTTGATAAATGATAGTATAAATAAATTAGAAGTGGAAGTATTGAAGCAAGATTGAAGATGAAGTTGATATGATATTTTGAGTTGGAAAGATTCTAATTCTAGGGTATCAATGGCTCGTTGGTCTATAAGAAGTTTATACAACAAAAGAACTAGATTGTGCAAAATCAATGAAGATGAACAAAAAACTATGCACAAAGTAGAAGGATTCCCTATATTGTTGTGTGAGAATAAAATACATAGTGAATGACATAGATTGCATAAATGTTGATGTAAAAGATGTAGATCACATACTATAGAAGTGACAAAGTGTTGTAGAGTGCAAAAGATGTAGATATCAAAAGATCACAATTCACAAAAGTGCTAAAGTGTTGATATTACAATAGACACTGTCACATATCATAGACCATTGAGACATAGATTCCTTAAGGAAAAGACATATAACATAAAGACACAAATCGTAGGTAATACAAACGTAGATCGTAGTTCTTGATATAAACACATTCTTTTCAGAGAAGCAGGAAGGGGCAAGGAAAGGGAGTTGTAGCTTCCTTCCAGTTGGTGCTGGGGAATACAATAGGTAGTCGGTGCTTCCTTTCAGTTGGTGCTAGAGAATACAATAGGGAGTCGATGCTTCCTTCTAGTTGGTGTTGGAGCATACAATCCATAGTTGGTGCTTCCATTCTGTCAGTGTTGAAGAACACAAATAGGATATTGTAGTCTTCATTCAGGTTAGAGCCTGAACAATGCGAGTTGGAGCTTGCGCAAATAGGAGTGATATACATTCAGGTCAATTCCTGAAATCAACAAGTTGGCTCTTGCATATCAGATAGAACTCCTTACATGGTGGTTCCTGTAGTCTACGAGTTGGTTATTGCAATTATGTTGGTGCCTGAGTGAGTCGGTGCTCACAATTAGAGGTTGGTGTCTCATATCCATGTAATCAATATATATATATATATATATATAAAGTTAGTTTACAAATTCTGTGTGAAATTTCTATCCATTACTGTTTTTGGTAGGGATACTTTTTAAAGTAAAATTTGTTAAGTGAAAATTGTGTAAAATGCACTTTATATTGATTCACCCCAACCTTCTCAGTATAAATGATAATTCCAACAAATGATATCATTAGAGACAAGGAAATTCCATTGAAATACAAACATTATGTGAAGAACTAGGATCCAAACCCAATTCCTAAGGTAAACACCAATTTTTGAACCGGTGGGAGAACATATAGAATTGATCATTTTAATTTACAAGGGCTAGGTATCTTTTCAATAGATGGTGTAAACATTCCATACAGCTATGAAATTTAATTGGTGAACTATGTAGGTCCAAAATATGATTATGAACATTGGATATGGCTAACCTAGAGTTTACAGAGTTTGTGTATATATGATTTTTGTTCAAATTCTAACAAAATGAAAGACAACAATCAACATAAAGGATATTCTATATACATTGATGGAAGGCCAAAAGAATGAGGAAATGTTTTCGGGTTTATAAATAGTTCATGTCCTAGAAGCATGAACAAGATACCCAATTATGTTTTTGAGGAGCCTAAACAGAATCAAGTTATGTTTATGCAATAAAATCAATAGTTGCAAGGAAGGGGTTGTTGATCGATTATAATTTGAATAAAATTAATGATAAGGTAATTGTGATTTATCACATATATTTATTATATACTAAAGGACATATATATTTCATATTGAAATTGCTCTATTTTCAACTGATCAAAATTTGTCTTAAACTGTTGTTTAAAAATTAGTCATTATTTGTGTTGTAGGTTGATCAGAAAAAGGCATTGATACAGGTAGGTCAAATAATATATGTCCAATATTTATATGTTAATTGTTATCATTATTGTTTGTTGATGTCCTAATCCAATGAGATTATTTTGGTTTATCGATGTTGTGTGTTTTGATTATTTGTAGGTTCCTACGCCATTGCATCATCTTGATAAGGACAATGTATACTACTATGATTCTCTCGACCGCACTATTACAAAATAGATCGATAATTGGGAACTTAAGATTGAATTTTTTATGGTTTCTAAAGATAATCCAGAGAAAAAAAGAACAAATATCTCAAATCCTGATATCAAAAATCAATAAGTACAATGTAGGTGTTTTTAAAATTGTATTCCATCAATTGATTTAATGGATATGATATTGTTAATAAATCCAAGTGTTTGCCATAGAGTTTTATTTTTGCTTCTTGAGACAAGAATTTCCTGATGTTGGGAGTAACACAAAAGCATATGTTCCTAGAGCCTCTACTCATGTATCCTTTACTTCAATTGTCACTGATATTACCCCTACTTCAACATCACCTAGTATTGGTGCTTTGGTGCCACATTATCTACAACCCTTTCTAGTTCCATCACTCGCTCTACTCCTATGTGTCCTTCATCGAAAGTTGATATGAAGCTCATGACACCATTCATAACCATCAAGAGCACCAAGGAATTACCAATTTATTCACAAATAGACCATCATCTTGTTCCAATGAAGGGATTGAAACTCCATGGTAGTTTCTAATTAATCCATCAATATATTGTTATTTTATGAAATGAATAATATAATGATATTATCTATCTATTAATAATTATATATGATTTCAATGGAAGGGAATAACGTGTTCTATCTATCATTGCAAGAAAAATTGTTAGCTCTTGATGCACCAACAATTAGGACAAGTTATAAATATCAACCCAAAGAATTGAAAAAACAATTGATGAACCACATGACCACATTGTTTGGTCCTATGTTCAATCAAAAGGTACTTGAAACCATGGCAAGTACTTAAAATTAGTGCGGGGAAGTTACCACACTAATTTTTTTCGCCACCCTAATTAAGAGTCTCTTGGACTAATTCATGTATGGGAGTGGGATTCCCTAATCAAGGATGCCAAGGAGAAGAAGATGAAAAAAGAGGGATCCTCGCTGCCAAGTGTTGGAGAACCACAAAGACAAATTTTGTAATATATCATACCATGAACTTATAATTTATATGCATTTATCCATAATGATTAACTTCACACTTATTGTAGGATAAAAGATGCTACAAAGGCTATAAGGTCTAAATTGGATAACACTGGCCACCATAATCTTTGCCTCGGGATATCTTAATTCAAAAGGGATATTATATGTAAGTACTAAGATTGAAAAGTTGTCGTTGTTGATTTAACAACAGTAATTTAAAATATTTCCTTACTAAAATGCATTATGTTATGGTATGTAGGAAACATAATTTGGCGCCATTCCCACCACCGAAGACTTGAAAGTTTCCTCACTAGATGGTATAATGCCCCAACTAAAATGAAAAGGGGCAATAAAGATAAAAAAATTGAATATTTAAAGGAGTTTCGTGATCCAAGTGGAAGAAGAAAGGAAAGTTGAAGAAATTTTGACAAGGCAGATAAAAGAGAAGGAAGAAATTTGTCAAGAACAAGAACTTGAGATTGTTTATCTAAGAAATGATTTGGAAAATAGCGTTGCCACAAACTTGAAATTTGAGAAAAGTACTATGATATTAGATGAAATTCTCAACCATCAAATATATCCATTTGATAATACTGGTATTGGCTATGACAATAATCAAGAAGGTGAAATTTCCAAGATACTAGAGAAGAAAATTGAACAAAATCCCTGAAGCTATGAAAATATCCTTAGAATTTCCAAAAGAAACAACAAGGAAAAAACTTAAAATCAGTAAAAATATGATAGGAATGAATACATAGGAGTTTCACCACCAAGAAGACCCCTTACATATTGTATCAAAGTCATTTTTTGGTTATTGTTATTCTTGCAAAATTTTGGGCATAAGGCTATAGATTACAAAGCTTATGGAATAAATTATCAAGAAATAGAGATTCCAACATGGATACCTACAAAGTTTAGTGTTACAAATGTAATTATTATGGGCACATAGAAATAGACAGTAGAATAAGCATAACACAATTTTCAGCACATGGATATAAAAAGGTATCGAAAAAGAAATAGGGACAAGAAGAACATACAATTATGCTTGCACAAATTACATAAAACAATGAAGATAAATTGAGTATTGATAATGGAATCTCAAGCTACAAAACAAAGTACAAGTAAAGGGTTTTTACATTACAATAATTTGATGATAATGTTGATTGTTATACAAAAACAATAGTAAGAAGAACAATCAATGGATGTTCAAGACACATGATAGGGAACAAGACCAAGTATTTCATTTTGAAGTAGGAAAACAAAGACAATGTAATGTTCAAAATAAAGGGCTCTCTTAAAAATGATAATGAAAAAGAAAATGTCATGTATGTTAACTATTTGAAAGATAATCCTCTCACCAATTGGATCAAATCTACAACATGAAGAAGACCTCATAGCAAATGAGGTGTAATTTTGGGAAGAAGGAACATAAAAGTCATAACTTCAGCCAATTGACAATTAAAATATCTATTTACAAGACTCCAAGGAAGTTAGTTGAAGAAGATGTCAACAAACGTATATAGTACTACTAGAAAGGTATCATCTCATTTATAAACATAAGAGATTCTATAAAATAAATAGAACCAAATAATTGAATTAATTAGCTAAGCATGACACTGATTAGACTCATCAAGATGTGATTGATGCTCAACATACGATCAAGAATGTGAAAAGTTTTAGTGATTTAATTGCAATTGACCTAGAAGAATTACAAAAATGATATGTTTACTCTAGCGGCTAATGAGAAGTAGGAACTAATATTCTTGTTCATGATACAAAATTTTCTTCAATAAAGAAAAGATAAATTTTAAAAGGATATGAAGTTGAATTAATGAAATGATGACGACCCTAGATTAAAAGATGAAAACATTAGCATAATTTAAGATCCCATGATTGTTAATTAGAGTACCTATGTATGAGATGATTTGAATTTCTACAAGGTTGAGTTATCTAAGGAAGTAGAAGAGAGGGAGTTCAAGATTGAGTTTCCAGTAGAAATTGATGATAACACTTATAATAGACCATATATCTATAAATGAAATAACAAAAGCTTCAATGTGGACAATTTACCCAAATGGATTAGCTACTATTGTTATTAATTTAGCCAAGCTTATTACGAGGATATTAAGATAAGAAACACATGTTTGTTTTGGAAATCTAATTCAGATGAGGAAATCCTAGAAATTTTTTTGATCATGAAGGTACTCTACCAAAGACTTCAAAGAGATCCCTTCACAAGTAGAAACCAGTACAAGAATTGTAGGTTGTTGGTTCATAATGTTAATTTTTGAGCAAATATGATGATCTTTAAACTTTAAAACTTTAATAGTAGAAGTATTGCACACATGAATCAATAGAACATTTAATCACATAAATCATTCATCCGCAACACAAGATGTACCCTAGGAAAACCCTCAAAATAATGAGGATGAAAAACCCAATAGTTCTTCAGAGTATAATTATGATAGATTGGAGATAATGTCTTTTACACAATAACGATTGTCTTTGGAACCTTGAGTGCTTGATAAGAGAGAACATTAATGAAATAGAGAACATATATCAATTGTATGAACTTTCTATGTTCCCAACACATTAATAACAAGACATAATCATTTCCATGTAAACAATAGTGAAAGGATCCATGAGAATAGTGCACTACTTAGACCAAAACTACAAATTTATCTTCATGGATAATATTGTTGGTGCATTGGAATATCCATCATGGATAAAATATGCACCATCTTACTATTTGACATTAATTGGTGCCTAACTGACTCCATAGTGAACTCATCATATAATTGGATGTATCATCGCTTAGTTAGGATGTTAACTCAAGTGTCATTGAGACAGAAATATCTCATCTTTTCTCTGTCAGATCTCAAGGCCCGAGAGTAGTGCATAAGATCTAAGTCTTTCATATAGAACTCGAAAGTGAGCTCCCTCTTGCACCAATAAATAAATTTTTCCTTTCTAGAAAGGAATAAATCATGAACATATAGAACCAATATCAACAGTTGGTTCTTCACTACTTTGAAGTGTAAATTTGAATCAACTTCTCTCGTAGAGAATACTAGTCTTTGAAGATAGTTTTCTATTTTGGAATACCAAGCTCGGGGAGATTTCTTAATCCCTTACAAGTTTTTTTTTAACTTGCACACATGGGACTCCTTCCCGTGAATAAAAAAACCCTCATGTTGCTCAATATAAACCTCTTTCTCAACCTCACCATTGAGGAAGGATGTATTCACATCCATATGGTCAATCTTTCATCCTAGAATAAATTAAATTGAGATCACAACTTGAATTGTGGTATGTCTAGCGATAGGCGTGGATGTCTCCTCATAGTCTATGTCCTCCATCTGGGAGAAACCTCAGGAAACAAATATGGATTTGTACTTATCAACACTGTCATTCGTAGCATTCTCGATCTTGTAAATCAATCTAGAAGTAACTATGGACTTCCCCTCATCTCTAGGAACAACCTCCCAAACATCATTCCTCAATATAGACTGATATTCCTCAGCCATTGCATCTTTCCAAACTTTCTACTTTGCATACTTCTCATAAGATGAAGGCTATAAATCACTAATGTCACTCATCTGTGCAACATATATTTTGTATATGTAAGGTTTTTTTCTCTCTCTAGAAGAGTCGACTGGTGCTACATGCTTCTCTACCTCTTTTAGTATATCTCAACACCACGTAGACCTCCTCTTGGAAGGAGGTTCATCAACCAATTATATTGGTTCATTAGGAGCTAGAAAATTTGAGAACTCTATTGGATTCTCCCTCTGAACATCTGGATGGGGAGAATCAATATTTGGATTCTCTTTCATAGGAGTATCAAGCTCCTGTGTGTCTATGTCATACAAAATCTGGTTTTACCTCTTGAATGCAACCTCTTCATGGAAGGTCACATCTAGACCGACCTCAATATGTCTGCCACCTAGCACATATATCCTGTAGGATTTGGATGATTCTCTATAACCCAAAAAGGTTCCTTTCTTTCCTAAATCTTCCATATTATTCCTCTTTTCTTTCAGTATATGGATTTATAGAGGACTCCTAAAGATCCTCAGGTGTGAAATGTTTGGTTTCTAACTAGTGAACACCTCTTAAAGTGTCTTCTCATCCATAATGGCATGCAGAATTATGTTCTAGATATATGTTGTTGTACTGGTGGATTCTACCCATAAGGAGGATGACAAATATTTATCATGCAACATTGCTTTTGCAGCCTCACATATAGTTATATTCTTTCTCTCAACAACCCAACTTTTCTAAGGAATGCATGGAACTATCAGATGTCTACAAATTCTTGCATCACTACATAACTCATTAAATTCATGGGAATCGAATTCACCTCCATTATCAGACCTTAGACCATGGATGTGCAAAACTGTCTGATTCTCTACTAAGGATTTAAATTCCAAAAACTTGGTGAAGGTTTCAAGCTTAGCCTTAAGGAAGTAAATCCATGACTTTCTAGAGAATTCATCGATAAACAATAAATAATATAGGTAGTCGCTCAAGGAAGGGGATGACATGGGACCACACACATTAGAGTGTATTAAATATAAAATCCCTTCATATCTAGTATGACTTCTAGAGAAACTATTTTTAACATTCTTCCCAAGTTCACGACCTCAACATGCATTATCATGATCAAAATCAAATACTGACATACCTTTCACCATTTTCTATACTCTTGGTAGTGCTTTGTAGTGGAGGTATCCAAGTATCACGTTCCATAGCTTGCATGGACTAATAATTTCATGTACCATAGCTTTAATGTACTTCATGGGTACCTTGTAGAGTCCTCCCTCTCAGACTCGAATCACTGCAGCAGTTTCAACACTTTTGTTCTTCGACCACAGTAGTGCTTGATTATACATGAAGATAAATCAGAATCCCTTATCCTCAATACCCAAAAATGATAAAAGGTTCTTCTTCAATCCTAGGACATAAATAATTTCCTCAACGTGAAATATATCTCTGGATCTTATTTGGAAGGAGGTAGATCCAACTCCTTGGATCAAATATGTTGGGCTGTCCCCGAACACTACCATGCATGTGAACTCTTTCTCCTTTAGCTCCAATATTGTGCTTCTATACCCTAACATGTGCTTGGATGCACCAATGTCAATCAACCATGTGTATTAACTTGTGACGATAGATACAGAAAGTGTCGAGACAAGGTAATACTCTCTCCTTGTCTCCTTCTCCTCAGGTGCATTCTTTTGAGGAGTCTCATATTCCACTATGGTAGACACATGAAACCTTCCTTTAATTTTATTTTCTCTGCACTCCCTTGCATAATGTCACTTTTTTTAAAAATTATAGCACATAACCTTTGAATTTTCAAATTCTTTATTTAACTCCTTTGAATGAAAGAACTTCTTCGCAGTAAATGGTTTCCTCCCTTTCTTCATTCTTTCCATGAGGGAAATAATTTGTTCATTAGTTCACAATGACTTGCTATGGATTCACACCTCATCTTGGAGGAATTCATACCAAAAACTATCAAAGTTAGGTTGTATCTCTCGTTCGTTTACAAAAACCAATAATGTTTCCCATCAGGATGGGAGACCATCAATGACAATTTGGAAAACATAATATTCATTTACCATAACTCCAATACTAACAATTTGATCTCTCACCTCTAAGATATTGGTGAATAATGATGCCATGGTATCATCCTTCTTGATCTTTAGGTTCCGGAGCTTATTCTTCAAATCACTCTTTTGGCTTGGGGCATTCTTCTCATATATATTTGTTAGTGCATCAAAACACTCTTTTGTGGTCTTCAACAGAGTAATCATGGACATTTAGTTGTCCTTAACCAGATCATAGATGATTCGTTTGGCCTTTGCTTGGTTCATCTTGAAGTTGATGTTCCCTAAATTGGATGTGGGCTCCTCCACCACTGTGGATACATAGCTATCCAAGTCATGTTCCTCTAGGATGTTCAACACCATCACCTTACAAGTGTTGAAATTGGAAGTACCCTCAAGATGATATTCTAGTCGTACATAGATCTATTCCAATACTCTCAAAACTTTTTATTGACTTCTCAGGATCTAAGTAGGATTCTAGTTTTCTTGCACAACTCAGCTCCTTCACGTCCTGAGCTCTGATACCATGTTAATTTTTGAGAAAATATTATTATATTTGAACTTTAAAAATTTAATTGTATAATTATTGAACACTGGAACCAATATAACATTCAATTACATAAATCATTAATCCACATCATAATATGCACCCTAGGAAAACCCTCAAAATAACGAGGATGAAAAAATCATCAATTCTTCAGAGTATAATTATGATAGATCGGAGGGAATATATTTTACACAATAGCATATTTTATTTACACCCTTGGTGCTAAATGAGAGAGAAAATATATCAATTGTATGAATTTTTCATGTTCCCAACACATTAATAACAAGCCATAATCAGTTTCATGCAAACAATAGTGAATGGATGCATGAGAATAGTGCACTACTTTCATAAACAATGTGAATTTCCTTCGTGAATAATAATTTTGGGGCATTGGAATCCCCAACATGCATAACATATGTGCCATTCCTTTCATCTTTGACATTAATCAATGCTTAATTGACACTGGAGTGAACTCATCATGTAATTGGATGTATGCTCACTTAGTTAGGATGCTAACTTAAGTGTCATTGTGCTTTAAATCAAGTTTCTTCATGCAAACACTTTATTAACTGATGTGTCATCTTTTGATTAACTTAAGTGTCGTATTTTAGTTTAACTAAACTATAAAAACTTTAGTTAACTAGTGCATCTTTATTAAAACTTAGTTTAATTATTATTAACTAAATCATGTTGATGGTTTACTTTGTAGTGATCACTATGAGTTCTTTAATTAACTGAAGGACATATTGTACCTTTCACTCAAGCTTACAATTTTGAGTTCGATTAGTCATTACATAGGCAATTTGAATTCTATTTTTCTCTATGCATTATCTCTTTATATTTTATCTTTACAACATGGCCAATATGTGTTAACTTTAATTATTTATCGTATCATATTATATTCAAAAGATTCTCTAGTTCTCATATTATATTAATCCAAACCAAATGATCACATGCTAAAGTAATTCACTCTAGAGGTAGCTAATCTCTAAAGGAGACTTAATAGCAATTGGTGACCATGGTTAACAATACATTACCCAACATTTGATGATTCAACATGCAAATCGTCCACCTCTATAAATGGAGGCCCACCCCATGGGTACCTACTATAACTATAGGTCCACATGAGAATCATTACCTCTACAACTAGAGGTCCACCCCATAAGTACCTACTATAATAGGAGGTCCATATGAGAATCATGTCTTGATATACATAGAAGTCTTGAGTGTTAATGTTTGAGAAAATATGAATATCTATGAACTTTAAATTTTTTATCAATCATATACTAAACATTAGAATCAAGATAAAAATTCAATTATACATATACTTCACCCACAACACTAGATATACACTAGGGAAAATCCTCAAAATAAAGAGGATGAAAAACCCCAACAATTCTTCATATTATAATAGATAGATTGGAAGGAATTAATTTTACAACATAAGAAGATTATCTGATAAGAGAGAATAGAGATCAACTATAACCACTACAGTGAAATTTATATGTGATTAGATAACAAGACACATGCATTGCCATGAAAACCATAGCGAATGGTTGTATGAGAATTAGCCACCCATTCATTACAAGTTAAAATTTTCCTTCAAAGGTACCAAGTCATATCATTGGATTCCTCATCATGCACAAGACATGTGGCACACCTTCCATCAAGGACATTAACTGATAGTTAACTGACATCGGAGCTCAATCTCTAACTCAATATTGATCACTTAGTTAACACGATAACATAAGTGTCATGGTGAATTAACTTAAGTTTCATCCATGCAAAACACTTTGTTTATTATTTTTAACTTTTCATGGATCGTTTTAAGTTACTTAATTACTTAATTGAATCTTTTGACTTAGGACTGATTGACGCAATCATATTTAACTAAAGCTTTACAATTGCAACTTTATAACTTGAGTTCATCCAGTCTTCTGCATGAGAAATTTGAATTCTCTTTTCTCTTTATATATTTATCGCTCATGTCTTTTTCTTTAAAACATTGTTTATGTGTTAACATTAATCATCTATCATATCATATTATACTCAGAAGAATTGTTACATGCTATGATCATATTATATTTCTCTCGTACCGTAGATTCATATGCTAAAGTAATTTACTCTAGAGGATAGTTAATAGCTTTACCCATCTTGAATGACCATGGTTATTAATATATCACATAACATTTATGCTTCACTATGCAAAGAATTTACGTTTATGACTGGAGGTCCACCTCAATGGGTATCCACTCTATGGATGACCGCATGAGAATCATAACTTAATATTAACAACAAGTTCACCTCTATAACTAGAGGTACATCTCATAGGGTACCATCTATGAGAATCATTGAATTGATATTAACCACATGTCCGACTTGATATTATCCACAAGTCTTCAGTATTTATACTAACCACAGGACTTTACAATACACCATCACCACCTCAATCATATGAGGATACTTAGGACTTGATATTAACCACAAGCCTGACTTGATATTAACCACAAGTATAGAGAATGACTCCTGAAGATATATATTCAACACTCCCTCTTAGCGAGGGAGGCATTCTCTGCTATACCAGGT
Source organism: Pseudotsuga menziesii (assembly GCA_001517045.1). NCBI lineage: Eukaryota > Viridiplantae > Streptophyta > Pinopsida > Pinales > Pinaceae > Pseudotsuga > Pseudotsuga menziesii. The sequence continues at coordinate 291,706 of LPNX010510363.1, forward strand.
ATTTTCTGCCATAACAAGAATTTTATGTCATACCACGCATTTTCTTCCATACCTAATTTGTCTCATAAGTACCAATACTTAGTTTACAAACAAAGGCTTTGTTAACACATCCTTATATTTGCAATCTTCTATTCAGTATCAATGTATTGAAGATTTAACTTACAGGTCCATGACTTCAATGAAGTGATACTTCATCTTAATGTGTTTGAATTTAACCATGAAACACCGGGTTTTCAAAAAGATTGATTATAACACCTAATATCTATAGGCTCAAGTATTTCACCCCGATAGGTAGATTCCCAAGATAAACTACTCCTCAGCAGGTAGTACTATCTGCAATACACTTTGCTTCAGTAGTGCTTTGTGACATACACCTTCCCTCTATAGTAATATCCGCGATACACTTAACTTCTGTAGTACTAATCACAAAATACATAGCTAACCCCAAGATATATAATAGGTCTACCATATATCAATTACAATAAATATCATATTCTAATGTACCTAAAAAGTACCCAAACATATAATTAATAGTAAGCATAAAATACAATAGGTCTACTAAGTACCTTAAGAGACCAACATGCTACTCATTCATGGTAGTATCATCTGGATCTGATCCAGAATGTAGAATCCCTAAACTAGAAACTATGGATTTAAAATCCATCATATAAATTATTTTTTTACAACACATTAAATGTGTAATATTCTTTCAGAAAATAAATATCACCTTTCCTTTCAATCTTCAACATTTGTTAACTTCTAGAATCTTCTATTATTTGTAGAAGTTCCCTGTGAGATTTCCATTAATTGTGATGTTCTCCAAGGCCTAATCAATTTCACAATGATTTCATATTTTTCTATTTAAACCATAAAACCCCACTATCAAATTATATGGCTATATAACCAAGAGGTTTGAATTCTCCCCAACAGTCCTAACTATAACTCTTCTCGAGTATCCGATAGTCTCTGAGACCTTTACCATGTCTTTGCCCATGTGGAATCTTTGCATAATAGATACTACATCCCCTAACTATCAGAGTCATTTACCATTACTAACTAGTAGGAACTTTATCTAATGTTTCCTTATGAGGAAGCGTTAATACTCCCTCTTCAACTATAGGAGTCTTTCTATACTACATCAAGATTAGAAAGAATGCTGTAAATTCTACTCATTTATGGGTATTTATAATAGTTGTCCTACTCTTTCTGCACGATGTCTCGGATATAACTGACTAGGAACCTCTTGAAGCATTTACTGCTTTAAAACATGCTATATTTGGAGCAGTATCTCTTATGTGATCATCCTCGATCACTTGCACTAGTCAGATTCCATATATCCATGAAACTTTATTTCACTCTCCGAGACATTACAGAGTCCACATACACTTGTACAAAGTAGGTACCTTAACACATGCTTTGTTGTACATGTCTATGTACAGAATGCAAAGCATAAATCTAGCTTGGTTCTCCCCAGGTGCATCTCACCTAAGTTTGAGATACTATAAATATGAAGTTAGATTCAAATTTATCTTCATATGTGTGACCATGGACTTATATCCCATCATCCTGAAACTCTTGAGGATCTCAACTGCATATTTTTCCTTAACTGAGGAAATTATTAACTAGTGGCTGCCACACCTCTAATTCCAAGAATCATAACTAGATTCCTGAATACAATGATATGTTTCCTTTTACACATGAGACTCATACATATCTCTTTTTAACAGGATGTACATCAACTAGTGTTAGTGGTTTATTAGGAGCTAATGAATCTAGCTTCTCCCTCTCACTATCATGATGTGAGAATCATAATTTGGGTCATACATCAAGGAGCCTCATGTTTTTCTCTGTCTGAAGCTCTCTTGACACATGAATGTAAATAATATAATTTAAATATCTTTAGGAGTCTTCCTCACTTTTTAGAATAGTATTAGGGATTCTATCCTAAGTAAATATTGTTGGAGGCTTCTTCTCATAAAACATTGTAACCTCCTGATCTTCTCTTAGAAGCTTCCCGCTTCACAACATCCTGCTCTATTTCGAGATCAACCATCAGAATCAATCCATATTTAATATTTATCATTATGTGCTTGTAGTCCACAGTATATGGTTTTTCCCTACAAACCAAATTTAGTTAAGTTATTGGAAGTCCTTGGATAACCTAGTCATGACAAAGAGCTTATACAAACATGCAAAAATTTTATCCAAATTTTCAGTATAACCACATCTAATGAAATTTAATCACGTGAATATTTCAATATATTTGAAATGATTCACACTATTATGTACATATATTAACCAATGTTTTATCATAACCCCATTCTAATTTCATGTAATTTTATGCAACCCTATATTCATATCAAACATAACATATACTTCATGATATTTACTATATTCTAATAAAAGAACAACACCAATGTATATGCTCAACATGTTATACCATAACAAAAATACAAATCCTAGGAATACAAATCTCTAAATAATAGTAACATAACTCGTTTAAAACCCTTTAGGTTTGATTTATAAAAGCGTATAACAATCAAGATACAAAAAATTATATTTTATTGTTTTGTTTAGGATCCCTCTTGATCTTTGCATCCTTACAAAGATTACTAGAGACATTCTTTATTCACTACAACTTAAAACTCTACAAAATTACTCTTATGCAATAGGTAGTGAATATATTCATGGGGAATAAGGATACCATGCACACTATAGAGAATTATTTCTTGCACTAAATGACATACTCCTTCTGGTGGTCATCATCCATTTCCTTGTATGTTTCTTCTAATAAGGTTCATCTTCTCTTACTGTAGTAAATGCATGAAAATTCTCTTTATTCTTCTTCTTTGCATGAAAGTATATTGCATAATGGCCCTTCTTTTGAAAATAATAGTATCGATCCTTTTTTTTGTCAAAATATTTATTGAACTACTTATTATTGAACATAAATAACTTATTTTGAGCAAATGATCTAGATGAGGATAGGTGGCAACCCACCTATTCCATTGGCTCAATTTAGTTTTTCATTTTGGCAATTTTCTTGTAATTGTATACCATTTTTTGGGTCCCAAACTTTCAAGGCCGTTTTGAGGCCCTAAATGTCATTTTTCGGTGATTTGGGGGGACAAATGGCTGCAAATGACATGCATTTTTCTCCAATATAAAGTTGTAAAGCTCAGATAGACATTTCCAATGGGATATAGAGCGCCCCAAATGGAGATTGTATGCAAACATTATGACCCCGAGAAGTTGATTGTTTAATTAACCACCTTGGGGTTGCAAACTTTATGATGATTCAACTCTTAGGGTTAGGTTTAGGGGTTTTTTCCCTCTCCAAGGATTTATGATAAAATTACCATTGGCCTCCTTTCGTATTCATATTATCATGAGTGAGCATTGCCACCACAACTCTTCTCAAAGATACAACTACCACCATTCTAGCTGCTTTTGTTTTATAGTTGGTTCTATTTCATTCATTTAATAAAATCTGATTTTATTGTATCATTGTGTTTATTGCCATATATCTATGTATGTGAATACATATATGCTCTTTAATTTCATTCTCACATTAATCCATATCAGTGGTATGATAGCTTTCTACTCTTGTGGTTTCTCAGTGCATGTCCCAGACGAGATCTAAATATCAAGAGTTGCGTATCGAACTAGTTGAGCTTGGGGAAAATACCTATCATTGTCCCAAGAAGCCTCACATGGAAGGATTAGAAAAGAGATATGGAAGAGTAGGGGATCCTATCAAACTATTACTTGAGGAATCCATCACGTGATAGAGGAACGAGATCATGGATAAATTTGCCCAAATCCTTCAAAGAATGCCAACGGGGCAGATGCATATTCAATGAGAAGCCATTTCAAGGGTGCAACTCCCTTCAAGGTTCAAGGTACAAGTTCACTCTAACATCCCCTTATTTTAAGGAAATATAGAAGTAGATGCTTTGGAAATATGGTTGAGTCTATTAGAGGGTTACTTCTCTGTTAAAAAAAATTTCGACAGTCAAAAGATCACCTCCGCGCTCCTTAATTCACCCCCCCCCCCACCATGTCAAATACTAGTGGGAGACGTACTGTGAGAGGCATGCAAGGGATGAATATGATAGATTCAATACAAAAAGCACTTGGGAATATTTTTTCAATGTCGTTAAAGAGGAATTACACCCTGTCAGAAACTATGATGACCAATGCACTTGGTGGACAACATTGCACCAGGAAAGATACCAAACAATGCCATAGTATACCAATATATTACATACTCTGCGCTCAAATATGGGTATTAGATAATTCAAACAAAAATTGGTTCTAAAGTACCGTAGTGGCCTACATAGGTACATTTAGTCGTAGATGGATTTCCTAGACATATCCTCACTAGGAGCAACTTATTGATGTGCTGTCAACATCAAGAAAAACTTTAAGAAAAAGAATAAGTGATATTTTGGTTCTACAAATCAGTATTAGAAGCCAAGAAAAAGTGGCCCTATTTCATAACCCAAAGGATAGAGTAAGTATGGCCAAAAACTTGAAAACCAGTCCAATCCGCAGGAAAAGAATGGTAATGGGAAATTTAAGAAGGACATAGAAAGTGGTGTGAGTTCCACAAAAGGTCCTGGAACAACAGTGATGAATGCCACTCAAAAAAATCATTGTTGGCTAAGACAAAATCCCTGGATCGAGACTTTGAGTCAGACACTGATGCAAAAAAAGAAAGGGGTAAGAAAATAATTGACGCAAAACCTAGTGCCACCATTGCAACTACAAAGATGCAGCCAGAAGAGTCGAAGAAGTCAGAGGAAGGGGATCGCCTCTTCCATTCACAACTATGGTTGCAAGGAACTTTGCTACATTTCATTGTTGAAAATGGTAGTCAGAAGAACCTAATCTTGTTTGAGGTCATCAAAATATTGAAGGTTTCGATGGTTCCACATCCCTAACCCTACAAAATTGGTTGGTTGAGCCATGGACAAGAAATCCACTACATTCAATAGTGTTGCCTCTCCTACAACATCAAGCCCTTCAAAGATGAGATAATGTGTGATGTTTCCCCTCTTGAATTTTGTGATGTTATTTTAGGACAACCATATATGTGGAAATTCCATGTTGTATATGATTCTAGACCTCATAGTTTCATTATTACTTTGGGAAAGAAACTATATAGGATACCAGAGATAATTTATGCTACTATAGTGTCTCTTATCATAGGGATGCAGTGCAGGAAACTAATCTCCCAAAAAGGGAAATTCATACTCTTCATGGTTTGTTCTAAGGGTGAAAGAAATATCACAACAATATCCACCGCCTCAACACAGAACCCCTCTACGTAGAAAAAACAGGTGGACAAGATCGTGAAATCATACAACGACATCTTCACCACACTTGTAGGGGTATCAATACATTTTTAGGTTAAGCATTCCATTGGTTTGATCCCCAGTTCACCTTTACCTAATAGGTGATTATACAGGTGTTCCCCCATGGAGAATGAATAAATAAAATACCGTTTTCAAGAGTTAATAAAAAAGGGGCACATTCAACTTGACTCCTCACCTTGTGGGAGCCTAATTGTGTTGTTAGTACAGAAGAAATATGGAACATGGAGACTCGGTATTGAATACCAATCTCTAAACAATATCACAGTCCAAAAACAATATACCATTCCCCGGATCGATGACCTCCTCTACTTTGTCAAGGGAGGAAATTATTTCGGCAATATTGACCTGAAGTCTGGATATCATCAAGTTCCAATTGATAAAACTGATGTCTGGAAGACTTCCTTCAAATATCGGGACACACTTTTTGTGCCACATGCCCCAATTTGCAAAACAATTTTATGTTATTGAGGAACATTATGTTATATTTTATGTTAAAGTTTGTAATTAATGACCAAGTGGGGTCAAGGATNTAATTTATTAATAAATAAATAAAAGATGAGACAATAGCTTAGGGAAGGTGTTAAATGAGTGTTTACTGGTCACTTGGTGGAGGAGACTGGACTGAGAGCATATTGACACGTGGAAGCATCCTCAAACTACTTCTAGCTATTGCAGGTGGAAACTACCCTATTTTTGTGATCATGATTCCCCAAGAAAGTGGAACAAGAGCAGGTGGTTGATTAAGTAAAAACTGACCCAAAAGACCCATGCATGCTAATAAAACTTCCCATTGAAGACAACTAAGGCTGCTCATTTTGGATTTGTGAAGTGCACGTGTGAATTCGATGGAGGGGACTAGCTGAAGTAAGTTTGAGGGGATAAGTGTCGAATACTGAACTAGTGCATCTATTCGAAGCTGAAGTTCTTAATGTTGTAAGTAGGACTGAGTTACTACTGAACACTCAGTGGAGTTGCAGAGGATCTCACGACTACATCTCTCACCCAATACTCTACCAGGAGGACCAGGAGACAAGCTCGGGGGTCCCGAGAATTGTAGTCCAACTCTTCTCCAGGAGTTGGTTGGGAGGAACATCCTCCTTAAGTTGTTGTCATCTCATATATATTATAGGTTCTACTTGTTTAAGTTCAATTATTATTTTATTTACTGCATCATAAAAGTTTAAGAGTTTTTGTTTTATTGCTGTTAGGGATAAATAGGAAAATTTATTTATGCTGTGAAAGCTAGTAACTAGTTAGATTAGGGTAAATCAGTAGAAACATTGCTAAGTTAATTGATAGATAGGAAAAATTACCTAAAGTGTATTTTTCCACACCTCTTGCAAGGCAGTACTCTATTACAACAGGTATATTTATTTTAGATAAGTAGATTCAATAAAACTTGAATGCATATGCAAATGATTACTATCTACAGGATTTCATGTAAAATTATTTATAGTCCTTCAGCTTTGTTTGAATATTTACTTAAAGTATTTAATTAAACTAGATAAGATAGAAAAACTAGTCTAAATAATATACACTAGTATCTGTAATAGTTTATACAGTAAAGCTAACAAAGTTACTTACTATAAATCCAATATGTAAACTTAAATAAATAATATAGGATCAATAATTATTTTAAACCAGCATAGATCCAAATCCTAGGCTCTATCAAGCGCCGAGAGGGATCAAATCTCCCGAAGTGCAAACCTCTTCTCAGGTATTGCACGGAGCTATTCTAGGATATTTTCACCTCTGGAGATTTGATCCCTCTCGGCGCTTGATAGAGCCTAGGATTTGGATCTATGCTGGTTTAAATAATGTATTTTTTTTTTAATTTACCTAAAAACAATATAACTTAAAATATTGCTATGATTAATTACCTACATAAAAATATAATATTAATAGATTACTTTAAAATATTTTAAATCTATGATTATGACCCCTAATCAAAATCAAAATAAAAATGTTAAAAAATAAATATAAACATACTAATACCAAATAAAAACCTAATTCTAAGGTGCGACGTGAAACTATGGTTCACCACAATTAATCAATTATATTATATCTCTACTTTTAAGAAGATAAAAAGGAAGGCTTTGTAGAACTTTATCACTACGGAAAGCTAATTGATAAAAAAAATTCTAGAATCTAATTAAAAAACATTTGGAAAACATATGTTACATTAGAAGACGAAAACAAAATTGGACATCTTGCATAAAGTGCAAAAGACAAAAAAGTAATCAAACTACACATAAAAAACGATGCAACATGAGTATTTTTAACGTAGCAATGTACAATTTGTAAACCTCTGAGTATTTTTATATGTTACAAAATAAAGACTATCTTATATAATAGCCAAAGACAACTAGACATGAAGATTCTCCATATGTGTAGAGATTTACCATCTTGTGGAAATATTGATAATAATATTAGTGTTATTGCAAATCCTTTCTTCCTCAAGATTCTAGAAGCAATGAATTTTATTTCATGAATTCTTTCCATGATATCTAGAATCAATAGTAATATATAAATATAATGGTTTGAATAAAAAGATTTAAAATGACTTGCACTGTCATTTTATTGATCACTACTTGTGGCCTATATTATTGGCATGTTATTAATACAGAAAGTTTGAATAAATAAGCTTTAAAATGACACACACTTCCATTTGATCCATTGCTACTTGTGGCCTGTTATTAATATAGAATTTTGAGGTAGAAATATTTGGTAAGGTCGCCTAACCAATATGTTTGACGTTGCAACTCACACATGTGACAAAGAAAATTGCCCTAGGAAATTTCTATAAACAGTTTTGTAGATTGAATTGACAAAGCCAAATTTCTGTAAAACTGACACTTGAGATACACAGGATCCACCTAAAACTTAGGATAGATTGGATTGAAAACCGTATGATACCAAATCCTGTCATGGAAAATGCTATGGTGGTAGAGCACAACTAAAACGTTCTGTTTTTCCAGCCTATATTTGATAAAATACGGTCAAATTTCGGTTGGAGAATGTTTATTTTCACAATTTTACCAAATAGCTGGAATTGTGATTTAAGTACTCTAAATTTCAATTTAGACAAAAATTGATCCTGCGGGTTAGGGGCGTTTTGGTTAGCGTTTATACTGCTCCGTGGCAGAGCAGTGTCCTGAATAGGGAAGACTGCAATGACTAACGTGCAACTACTAAGCATGTCAATTCATAGTATATAAATATTTATTTTGCAGGGTGTCTGAACATGGTCATATATATATATATATATATATATATTGGAATTCATAGCTCCAGGCTACAGACTGTGTGTATTGTTAGAATCATAACTGCGACAAATTTATTGGATCCATCCCAGGACACTAAGAATGGGCGCCATTGGTGAGAAAATGGCTAATGCCTAAATTGGATAGATGTTGGACTTAATCTGGAAAAATAATCCATATGTACTGAACATCCTATGACGTGTACTGAATTATCCTATGAAAATATCATCACATTGTAGTAAGTTTTCACAATTATTACTAGACCTCTAAACCGTGAATCTCCGCACTATTTCATGTCTCCACTGCCTCCACAATCAATGTAGATAGCAAGAAAGAAAATGCAAAGAACAGAGTGAACAATAAGCAGAGATTCAAATAGAAAACACTAACACGAAATTTACATACAGCCCCCTAAATTACCGTACTTTCCATCAATATTTTCAATTGAATACCATTGAAAGGATAACAAAAAAACACATCTCTACACTAAGCATATAGTGTCACAGATTTTTATGTGGAGAAAGCTCTGTTTCGGAATAAATATCTCAACACAAAATGCATTTTATTTCTACGAAAGAAAACTACACATTACAGAGCTATGGGTGCTTTCTTCAAAGTACATTCAGCTACAGTAAGATATGTTTCTGAATCTCATACAACCTATGGATGCAATTCAGTCGTTGTTTTGTTTCTGAATCTGGTACAACCTATGGCTGCAATTCGGTCATTATTTTTTTCCATGCTTAAAGAAGAACCCGTTTCCTTTTTCTCCCAACAATTTGTTGGCTGTTTTTTTCCATGCTTAAAGAAGAACCCGTTTCATTTTTCTCCCAATTAGGTTTAAGATAAGATATGAAAAAGTTACACAGACCCCTATACTAAACTGTAGAATAATCCTAAAATAGAAGAATAGAGCCCTAAACTGGGCTATAGAATGGGCCTATTAGACAATAGACACAATAATTACCAAAGAAACGTGTTGCCTTTTATGATCTATACAAATTCTTTCAACTGTGGACATGGTCTGTTTCAACACTTGTGGTCTAGTCTATTATATGGCATAGCCCCATATTTATTTCAGATATGTGTTCACCTATCAGACCTACAACCAATTCCACCAACTGTCGCTCTGCTCCATCTGAGGCACTATCTCTAAGATCATTTTGATGAACGATTCGTTGATGAGGGATAACAATACCCATTCTATTTTATGTCCATAATTGCTCCCATAACGACAGAGGCTCTACATACTCTACAATAGGCAAACTCATATCTTTGTCTCAGTTGTCTTGCGGTGATGGGCTGTATAATTTGGGATCCAAAAATTCATGATATCCTCTAATGATAGGGTTAAGAGATTAGCATGTTGCACACTAATGTTAGCCAGCTCTATTTGTGTGGAAGCTGATTGGGATTGCAGCTCTACTACTTTCTTCTGGAGATCACTGATAACTCCAACACAGCCATGTACAATATTTCTAAATCTTTGGCTTCCTTCATACACCATGCTTCTTACTACAAATATCTAGAGGTGCAAACCTAGGGAGATTTGATCCCTCTCGGTACAATGTTAACTGGAGTTTGAGACTATTATTTTTTGTCGACATGTTACAAACATTACATCACGTTACAAGATCTCTCCCATAATATTCACTATCACTATTTTTTTTTTCTGACATGTTACAAACGTTACTAATGTTACATCACATTACAATATCTCTCCCACAATATTCACTATCACTATTATATTTTGCTGACATGTTACAAACGTTACATCACGTTACAAGATCTCTCCCATAATATTCACTATCACTATTTTTTTTTGCCGACATGTTACTAATGTTACATCACGTTACAATATCTCCCCCATACTGGGCTGTAAAGGGCCTCTTGGCACAACTAGGTTAACTAATTAAAACAATAATTTGAAATAGATAATTACCTAGTTAGTTTATTGTTGGTTTATAACCAAAGCATGTAAACTAGGCTCACTGAGACAAAATTACTAGTCTTCAAAGCATTAAAAAGAATTAGGGTTTACAAAATATCTGTTCATAACAGAATAAATTCAAAACTTATAATACCAAAACCTAGTAGTATAATCCAGAAATTACAGAAAACAAATACATTTATTCAATATAACATTCTCAGTCTTATTTCTAGATTTTATTGCAGTATTATTAATTTTGCTGCTATCAAAATATTTCTTTGCCAAAGGTCTTCAAATCTTATTCTTTTAAATAAGAAACAAATTTCCTTGCTGATCTATTTAACCCTAACCATCGAAATTTAAATAACATTAATAATAACTAAAATAAACAAAATATACCTAATTTTAAAATAAACAGAGATACTGCTAATTCCACTTAAGCGGTGAAAATCCCTTTAATATTAAAAACAAACTGAACAGTCTTAGTTGGCCTATGTCCTTTTACATTTTCTGTCAAGGCTTAAAGCCTAAGCAAAAGTATCCTAATATAAACAGAGTACTCAAAATCAAAAAACAACCATTTGTTTTCGACTACGAAATCCCTTCACAAAAATGAGAAGTGTTGTATGAACAACCAGTAAGTTTTTATTTAAAAACCCTAAATGCATCTGCATCTAGCGACCCAATGGCCTAACAGTAGAGTCATGGCTTAAAACCAGTTCCAAACATTATTGTAATGAGTTAATCATGGCCAAACAAACTTAAAACTATGTTATTAAGTCTTGGCTGAGAGAGCCCAATTTCTTCCATTACAAACAGCCACTAGGGATTTTAAAACTAGAAATTAATAGAATAAACAGAGTAGCTAATGACCACAGCCAAGCCAACAACCACAACACATGGAAGTGCCATCAGTTTCCACCATAAAATTTGTGCAGGAGAATCCCGAGGTGAAATCGAGGCTTACCAGGGTGGACGCCCTCATGGAAGCCTGTGGGTAGTTCTCTTCAACTTCAAGCTTGGGTTTGGAGAGCTTGCATAGGGAAAACCCCTAATTTTGTTAGTTACTTTTATTTCACAAAATAATAATTGAAAACTATGCCAAATAAAATGTAAGGAAAACTTTTGCATTCTTATGTTATGGAATCGAGCAACCGGGAGGTCATGGAAAGCCAACCCGGGCTCTTTTGCTTGTACACAAGTTAAAATGGAGCACTGCAAAGAGGGAAAGTGTAGAAACAACATTTAAATAAAAATACCCAGCCACGATGAGGAAGTTTCAAACCCACGACACAAAAACCAGCAGTAAACAAGAACCTAGCACTCTTCACTCAATGACTCTTTTCACGCTGGTTACAGTCATTAACACTCACACAGAGTTCCAACTCTTATAGTAAAATGAAGGTGAAGAAAACCTAAACCCTCATTAGTCTCTACACAATCAAAACCACCTCACTTTGGCAGTAAGCTTCTTACTCAACCGTCTACACCAGCTCGTTAAGGCTCAGAAAGGCCTGAGTGCATTTCACTGCATATAACCCATCCTTTCACAGTATTGTTTTAACCAGCATTTATGCAGTTTGATAACATTAGAAATACCAACAATACCTTTTACAGGGTCAAGCTGTAAACAAAAAATTTTACTAGCATTTTATCCTATGCTAGTCGAATATTATTCTCAATCTGGATATTTTTACTGGTAACAACACTGCTTACCTGTTTAGAACCTGTAAAAGAAAAACCATTCCACTGCATTAGTTGTAAGCTAAGTAAGCCCCGATCTCATCTAATATTCTTCCCTACTTGACAATTAGAAAGTAATAACACACTTAGCACCAAATTAAGATGCAGTTCCTTTTCTTGTTTTTTGTAACATAAACTGCTGTGTTTAACATTCCTAACATAGTACTTTAAGATAAACTAATAAAGTATACAAAACTAAAGAAGTATAATGCTCGTGGTTAATTACTATTGTTTGAATAACCACTAGAGGTTATTGGTTCATTGGAAATGACATCCTTAACATTTTATGCTACATGAAAAATTTTAAATTTTCAGGAATTTTTGGGTCATTACATTCTGAGTATTGGTCATGACTTTTGGCTTGAGTAATGCTCCAGAAGCCTTCATGAGGATGATGGATGAAATTCTATGGACATTCACCAATTATTTTGTGGTCGTATATATATATTATGTGCTCATCTATAGTAGAACATGAGAGGAACATTTGCAGCATATCCACCAGGTCCTCGGCACCTTGCGACAACATAAGTTATATTCCATCCAGAGAAGTGCATATTTGACATGGAAAGGGTTCACTAGCTGGGATACATTGTGGATGAATATGGTTTTCATGTAGATCCATTCAAGATGCAAGCCATTCACAATTGGCCGACCCTGGCGACTACCTGCTGATCGATTGCTGCTTTTTATGTCTTGCTTACTTACGCTAAACAGGACTCCATTCATCAAACAAGTTATCGATACATGTGTCGGCCAGGAGGTTCTATCCCTTATGGACAACTTATCCAGTTATAACCAAATATTGATTCGTAGTAATACAGGGATAACCTTCCCTTCACTATCTCTTTAAGGGGAATAAATCTAGGGGCGTCATAGAGCTTCACAAATTCCTAGGCCTCGCAAACTTCTATCACATATTTGTGTTGTGCTTCTCTAATATTGCTTGATCCATTAGCAAGGTGACCAAAGGTGGATGTAAGGCCAAGTTCATATGGTCCAATCGAAAATAACACACATTTGAGGAGATGAAGCAATGCTTATGTTCGGTCCCTATCCTTACCTTACCTAATCTGCATCAACCCTTTGAGATCGAGATAGATGATGGACTATGTTGTTCGTGCACTCCTGTTAGTTTCTTGCAATTGGTAAAGGGATGAACATAATGTCTTCCTGAATTGAACTTGTATAATTGTATATCATTCTATATAATTCTTGTTATGAACCCTAAATTGAGTCATAAAACCGATTGATGTGAGTGAGCTGCACCGCACGAGTTGCGCCAGTTGCGAAGGAGAAAGGAAATTTAGGTCGCACGTGCTAACATACAGTTGTGGTCATTCGTGCAGAACCGACTCCTCCATCCAGCCACCCTGCTACCTTCACTGAGCTCCTTGGTTGTGAGCCAAGGGACTATACTTCCCCGACAATAATGAAAACATGGTTCCGACGGTTACCCATATATGAGATATCTCGAGTGAGACTGTGCCTGCTTTGTACCTATTGTCAATGGGGCTTGCTCTATCGGTCCGGTATCTCGGGTAGTTGTTGGATCGACGAGCTACACAGAACCTGGGTCGCACAAGTGGGTAAAAGTACCCAACAAATGGTTTCGTTGTCAGGACCTTTTTGATTAAATCGGTGAGATGTTATGGCACTCAGTAAAGGAGGAAGTAGAAGATCGGCTGGATGCTAAAATGTTTATGTTCACACAAGAAGAATTCGACGAAAGACATGCGAATGCAAGAAATTGGATACGAGAATTGTCATAGTAAATGGGTCGAACAGTTTATGGAGCGGATATGCTATGTAAGAGCTAGAAGTAAGATGGAAGGTAGTAAGAAGAGATGTTCCCAGGGAGTTCTGAGCATGAGTTAGGCACTGGATTCTTGAGAAGTGGAAGAAGGTTCTGGTCAGGAAAGAGGAGAAAGGTAATAGAAGGAAGGAGGGCCTATAGCTTGCTGAGTGAGGGTGAATATCGATGTGATTCATACCTAGATGAAGGATCCTACGATGAAGAGGAGGAGTATAGCCTAGTTTCTGAGAGAGCAGAATCAGGAGGGTCTGCAAAATCGCCAAGAATAGGACGTGACTACAGCATTCCAGAGAGATCAGCCAGAGTGAGACCTAGAAGTCCATCACCTGAACCCCTTGTGAACACTAGCAGTCCTAGTGTTAGGACTGGTGAGCAGGGAAGCCCATTAGCGATCCCAGTAAATCCTATAAACTCGGGAGGTCCAGCGAACAATCCTAGCGCCACCTTAATGGCGGGGACAGATATTAGATTACCCACCTTTAATGGAAATGGAACAGAAGACCCAGAACATCATTGGTTTCTTTGTGAAGCTATATGGATGGTACGCTTAGTACATAATGCCGATATAAAGAAGGGATAGATGATGATGACTTTGAGGGGTCGTGCCCTCGATTGGTTCATGAAATTTTGTGTCACACCAGTAGGAACCTAGCAGAAGACTCTTGAGGAGATTTGGCAGGCAATGATTTCGAAATTCTGAAAGCCCCAATCGGAGTCCCAATGTATTACCAAAATCAAGGAGATTAAGCAGGCCCCAGCAAAAATAGTATGGGACTTCGATCGGTGGTTTAAAACACTGATGGCCAAGGTCAGTTTCTAGATGTTAGATGTACAACATAAAGAGTGGTTTATTGATACGCTACTACCATATAAGAGGGCCGCTCATGCAACAGAAGATTGCAACATAGACAGAGGCATTGGAGTTAGCAATGAAGCTAGAGGCTTCACCCATAGGGGACGGTGCCATAAGGATGATACAGATTCAATTGCAGTTGGCTAATTTGACTATCCAACTCCAAGATATGAAAAGGGGAAAAGAAGCACACAAAGACCTTTGGTGTACCCGATGCTGGACCAACGAACATACCAAATATGAATGCCCTACGTATATGAACTACGTCTCATTCGCTGGGCCAAGCCAATTGAATAGCCAAGGACTACCTTGGTGTAATATATGCCAAACAAGAGGACTTGGGGACACCGATTATCTATTTAAACACAAGACGGTATGTACACCCACCAGTCTATATTGTAAATTTTGTAAATATGTAGGCCATGATGAAAAATATTGTAGGGCCTACAAACTCATGAGGGAGAAAATGGTAGATGCATATTTGATGAAGACGAAAGAGCAAGTAAAGATTGAACAGACCCCCCCTTAGTTCTAGGCTCCTCCCCAGTTTTAGGATGCACTACAATTCCCATCCCCGCAGCAGTTTTAGATGGCACCCCGGTTTCAGAGTACGGCCCCGTATAACTTGTTCCAACAACAGTACCAGCAAACACAATACTTGTTACAACCACCTCAAAGGGGGGGTGGCTCTTTTAGGGTCCGGGGAGGAGGAGGATTTGGCTGGGGAAGAGGGCCAGTTGTATGCTACAATTGTGGAGTACTAGGGAATTACTCTAGTGATTTCCTAGAACCTGCAAGGACTTGCTCATACTGTAGACAGGATCACAATGTGGAGCAATTCCCACAGCTCTTTGCTTGATGGCAAGCTTGGACGCTTGGACTAGCCAACCCGGTACCAAACCCGATACCAAACCCTGCACCAAATCCTGTGCCAAATTCTCCCAATCCGAATGCCAATATCATATACAGATGATAGGAGTTGAACCACGAGAACCCAATGTGGCAGTGGTCACGAGGGGAGGTGCTACGACAAGTGCAAACCAAGCCATGCAAACAAATCTTGCGACGCATGCGCAACCCCAGGTGCGACCTGCCGCAAAGAAGAAAGAGCCAATTTACATTCAAGAGAAAAAGTGCATATTCATGGATGTGTGTCCAAAGTTGATCAGCGCATAACAGCCATCTACCTCAAGCCAAGTGAAAGAAGATATTTGAACAACGAAGTACTAACAAAACTGCAAATAAGGTTAGTAAACTTAAACCTTTCTTGTCAAGTTGTTTAGCACTAATCAAGGATAAGGAAGCAATTGTAGAACTGGAAGCACTCATTGAGACACTTCCGGAGGGAGACCCTCCACCAAAGAAGGTTAACAATATCAAGACCAAGCTCAAGACATGACGCGAACTTACGATGACCACAAAAATTGGTGACTATGATATGGACTATATCATTCTCGACCTGGGATCCGATGTCAACATTTTAACACTCCAAACATGGGAAATAATGGGCAAGACACCCTTAGAATGGTCCCCCATTCAATTAAGGCTTGCAAATCAGGCAAAATTCATCCCTATTGGTGAGCTGGGTCAAGTTCAAGTGGAAATTGAAGGATTACACACTTTTGTGGACTTCAAAGTCATATACATAGTAGACGATACCACTCCATACTCTACGCTGCTTGGGATTGACTGGGAAATGGAAAACCAAACGATCATAAATTTCAAAAGAAGGATCCTATCATTTGAAGATGATGAGATGCGGGTCATTGCACCCCTTGACCCGCTAGAAGAAGAGAGGTATGTTGAACCGGTATTCAACAAAGGGCATGGTGACCACCTGGTCACCATCTACAATATAACCACCCTTCAGGAAGACTATATTAATCCTACTATAGATGGTAACCTAAGTTGGAAATGTGAGAGTTCATGTACATTAGACTCAGGAGAGGCACTCGAGAAGTGGCAGAATCAATTGCATGAAGTCTCATCAAGAAAATGTGCCAATATAACTATGTCTGTCAGACGAGTAGGAACTCAGTCACGACCACTACCCACATATGAAGGACTTCCTAACTTGGCAGCTTTCTTGACTGAATTTGAAGAAATGGTAATAGAGCCACAATGAATGTCTGCCCTAGACTTTGCATTAAAAGCTACGCCCGCACGATGATGGGGTATGCATAAGAGCACCATAACTGAATGGCCACAATGCAGAAGGCTGCTAGAAGTAAGGTTTGGAGAAGAAATTACAACTGTAACCCAAATATATACAAGGTTATCCAATCATGTCGAACACTTGGAACACTGCTCCACATCATTCTCGAACTACCCTCTCGAGGAATGGGTTCATCATTTCATCCATACTCTTGAGACGACACCAAGAGGTTGGTATGCATCTATGGAGCTGCGCCAGGAGACAAGGGAATGGGAAGAATTTGTGAAAAAATTCACTTACACATTCCATTTTGTGGATGAACAACCTACAGTTGATATTACACTGAAAACTATTAAGGAAAAGATATTCACTGAGATCCCACTGGAGATTGTGTATTCTCAACCTTGTGCTGCACATTCCCACCAATGCTGTGAAATAGTCCAACATTGGATGACATGCTATAATCTCTTTGGGGACCCGGACGATGATCCAACCAACATCAATATTCCTGAATTAGAAGGATCACATGAGGTAGAAGGAAGCAGCATTTCCAGTGAATAGTTCATTAAGCCGCTAAAGATTTAAAAGGTTAACATTGGATTGGAGGACAACCCAAAATTTGCAAACATCAGAAACTACTCGGATGAAGAAACAATAGCCAAAATCACTGATCTATTACATGAATTTCATGACCTATTCCCAAAAAATTTCAGGGAGATGAAGGGAATAGTAGGAGATTTGGGTGAAATGAAAATTCCACTCGAACCCGATGAAAGGTTAGTGAAACAGCAACCATACAGATTAAAACCATGATATAAGGAGAAAGTAAAAGTAGAACTGGATCACATGTTGGAGGCAGGAATTATTGAACCAGTTGAAGAATCGGAATGGATAAGCCCCATATTCATCCAGGACAAAAAGGAGACAGGTGAAGTCAGAATCAGTGTCGACCTGAGAAAACTAAATCATTCTTGCTTGCATGATCCATTTCCTACACCCTTCACGGATGAGGTTTTGGAAAGTGTTGGTGGACAAGAAATGTACTCATTCACAGATGAGTTCTCAGGATACCATCAGGTCTGAATTGCGCAAGAAGATCGACACAAGACATCCTTTGTAATAGAATGGGGATGCTACCAATACACGGTAATGCCCTTTGGCCTTAAAAATGCCCCTGTAATTTTTTCTAGAATAGTAGTATCTGCTTTTAAATATTTCATTCATAAGTTTCTTGAAGTATACTTTGATGACTAGACGGTCTTTTGTCTGGTAAGAGACCATATTGAAAATTTGCGCATGATGCTGGAGAGGTGTCACCAGTATCAAATTGCGCTGAACTTGAGAAAATGTATCTTTTATGCACCTTTCAGTGTACTGCTGGGCCATGTAGTATGTCGCGATGGAATCTTGGTCAACCCCGCATAGGTAGCAATTATCCTGACTTGCCTCCGGCCACATCAGTCACGCAACTCAAGTCTACATCGGGACACAGTGGGTATTATCAGAAATTCATAAGAGGGTATGCAAAGATAACTGCCCCAATGGAGAAACTGTTAAAAAAAGATGCCAAGTTCGAATGGAATGAAAGATGCCAGGAGAGTCTGGACAAACTAAAGGGTAAAATGGGTACTGCACCAATATTAATATTTCCAGATTGGAAAAAAGAATTCCACGTACATGTTGATGCCTCATCGATTGCGTTGGGCATAGTGTTAACCCAAATAGGAGATGGCACAATTGCCCACCCGATCGCATTTTCTAGTAGGAAACTATCAATGACAGAGAAAAATTATACCACAACTGAAAGAGAAGGGCTTGCAATGGTCCATGCACTACAAAAATTCAGACATTATCTACTAGGTGGACACTTCAAAATGTTCACTGATCATTTTGTGCTAAAATACTTGGTCAATAAGTGAGTGTTGTGGGGGAAAATCTGTCGGTGGCTCCTCCTATTTCAAAAATTTGACTTTGAAGTCATTGTGAAGCTAGAACAACTAAATGTTGGGCCTGACCACTTATTACGAATTGAAAATGGGGAGGAACCCACCTACCTAGAGGACAATTTACCGGATGCGTAGCTATTTGCTATAGATATTGTTGATAAACAATTCGATGCAATTATACACTTATTTAATACAGGGTATGCACTGGAAGATTACTCAATATGGAAGAAGAAACAACTAGTTGTCAAGGCCCCAGACTACACGCTAATAGTAGGACAACTCTATAAGTTGGGACCAGATGAAATACTACGAAGATGTGTCTTTGAGAATGAAAGACAATGGGTAATGGGGGAATCACATGTAGGTGTCTCAGGAGGACACTATGCCAGGAAAGAAACAGTGCGCAAGATTTTGCAAGCCATACTCTGGTGGCCAACGGTACATATGGATACAAGAAAATACTATCGTAATTGCGATAAGGGTCAAAGAATGGGGAAACCATTAGGACGTGATGAAATGCCACTTGCGCCACAAATTACACTATAGGCCTTTGATAAATGGGCATTGGATTTTGTTGGCCCTATCAATCCATCGGGAAAACAAACTGGTGCATGTTCTATCATCACTACTACAGATTACTTGACAAGATGGGTAGAGGCCGATCCTGTAAAATATTGTACTACTACAACTGCAGCCCATTTCCTCTTTGACAACGTTGTCACAAGATTTGGTTGTCCCAAAATCCTATTCATTGACCAAGGTACGCATTTTGTAAATAAGCTAATTGTTGAACTAACTTCAGAATTCCAAATCCAACACAAGAAAACAACACCCTACCATCCTCAAGCAAATGGAACTGACGAGGCATTCAATAAGGTACTTGAGAATACGTTGACCAAATTATGCATTGTGTGAAGAGATGATTGGGACCAGAAAGTCTCAGTAGTATTATGGGCCTATAGAACAACATGCAAACGACTAACTGGATACACCCCTTTTTGCTTAGTCTATGGATAAGTAGTTGTGCCCATGGAATATATTGTCCCGATCCTACAAATTGCTGCAATCACAGAGATTACAGATACCAACAATGTAGAAGAGAGGTTGGAGCAACTGGTTCAAATGGAAGAAGATCATTTTATTGCAGGCTTCCATCAAAATGTGGAAAAGTAGTGACATAAATCCTGGCATGACCACCACATCACAGCAAAGTAGTTCAAGGTTGGTGGACTTGTTTTGATGTATGATAGTAATTTTCTCAAGCATCCAAGTAAGCTCAAAATGCATTGGTTAGGTCCATACTTAGTTACACATATTACTGAAGCAGGCGCAATAAAACTACATAAGCTATATGGAACACCAGTAGCAGGCATGATCAATGGCAGTCGATTAAAACCCTATCACGACGACTGCAACACGGCTCCATAAAGCCATGATGCGAAAAAAAATATCTCTATCTATATTTTTCCAAAACATACCACGCAAATCAGGCTGCTCATATGTCCCTTGCTTAGTGGCTCGGGACGAGCCACAGGTGAGTGTTGGGGGCTTGTTGGCCTGAGGAAAGGGGCATAAGAAGGAACATCACGTGTGAAGCCAAGGAAAATGCATCATGCATGCAATAGAAGCAAAGGAAGAGCACGAAGGATGAAAATGGCCTGTGAAAGTAGAGCGGAGAGGTGAGCAGCAAAGGAAAGGAAAGCGTGGAAGTGCACAGGGGGAGAATGACTGAAAAGTGATAGGGAATTTGTGGGCGCAGAAGCCGGATTAATTCGGGGGATGCCACATGAGTGAAATCACGCTGTAAGTAAGGTCGTTAGTGCCCCATGTCGAGTCATGATTACCACAGTTGTAGCCTAGGGGGCGGCTGATGGTGATAGTTAACAAACTTCCTGTAAGCAGTCAACCCAGTGTGGTCATGTAAAATGTTATAAATAGGAGAGACTTAATAGTTAGAAGGTTTCTTTTTGTTAGTCGTAATTATGGAATCGAGTTGATAGACGAGATTTGTATGCAGTTGCAAAGAGCATATCTAAGAGGAAGGTAATTAGAATAGTGGGGGGAGAAATCTATGCTAGAGCGGTGCAGATGCTAGGAGAGTCGACCCAGGCTATGTGTGGGTCTGTAGGTAGTAGCAGTAGAGTAGGAGAAATAATATAGAGAGAATGAGAACTATGAGTATGAACTTAAAGACATATCTTAAGATCAGTCTGCATTTCATAGACTGTAAGGTGCTATATCCTTTCTCATGCCAAATGAAGAGCACCTTGGTGGTTTTTCCCAGATGGGTTTCCACATTATTTCTTATGTCCAAATAAATACTTGATGCGGTGAATTTTTATGTGATTGATTAATATATGCTTCCGTATAATGTTAATCGTGGTTCAGTTTCTTCTAGTTTATTGCAATTGGTAAAGGCATGAACATAATGTCTTGTTGAATTGAACTTGTATAATTGTATATTATTCTGTATTATTCCTGTTATGAACCTGGACTTGAGTCATAAAGCCGATTGATGTGATTCAGCTGCACCGCATGAGTTGCGCCAGCTGCGAAGGAGAAAGGAAATTCAGGTCACGCGCACTGACATACAGTTGTGCTCATTCGCGCAGAACCGACTCCTCCGTCCAGCTGCCCTACTGCCTTCATTGAGCTCTTTGGTTGCAAGCCAAGGGACTATACTTCCCTGACAATAGCGGAAACATGGTTCCAGCGGTTACACATCTATGAGATATCTCAGGTGAGACTGTGCCTGTTTCATAGGTATTGCCGATGGGGCTTTCTCTATCAGGTCAATATCTCAGGTAGTTGCTGGATCGGTGGGCTATGCAGAACCTGGGTCGCACAAGTGGAGAAAAGCACCCAACAACTCATCATTCATCATGTCCATACAGTGGAATATCACAACGAGACACTTTCAAATATAGTATGGAAGTACCCCACCTATGACAAGGAAATGTACTCCATTTTCCAAGCTTTCCACCAATGGAATAATTACATCGTTGGAAAATAAACAATCATCCATACTCATCACAAGCCCTTGTAGTTCATGCAAACCTAAGGAAAATTACAGAATGACTGCCACCAAAATTTGTCCACTTACTTGTAGTCGTTCCACTTTAACATTAAATATAAGAAGGGTAACACTAATCGAGTCCTTTATTTCCTCAGTCCACCTCCACTAGTATCATTAACCATGGTGCTCAACTCTTGCAACCACGACACCTATGGGTGGCATCGACTATATGACAATGATCCCAAGTTCACTCCCATATATTAATTCTTGATTGTAGGAACACAGTGGTAGAATTTCATCTCCAGGAAGGATTGTTCTGCCACCTCGTTCATATCTGTGTTCCTTCAAGCCAGCATGCGAGGATTATTTGGGAAGTACATCAAAATCGGGTGGTAGTGCACTTTGGCATTGAGAAGAAAGTGGGTGTCTTGTAGAATTATTTTTACTGGGGAAAACTTTGACAAGACATCGGTCGATATATCATATCTTGCACTTCCTGCATCATCGTGAAACCAACCATTAAAAAGAAAGGGTTGTACACCCCCCTTCCCACTCCGAATGGGACATGGGAATCCATCTCCATGGATTACATGTCAGGACTACCTTCAACTAAGAATGGTAATTACTGTGTGTATGTGGTCGCAGATTGCTTCTCTAATATGGCCATTCTGATAGCTTGCAAGAAGAGCATCTCTGCTGAAGCCACTACTAAGCTCTTCTTCGAGCATGTTTGGGTTCATTTTGGGTTGTCATAGACAATCATTTCAGATCGGTAAAATATGTTCCTGAGCACTTTTTTGTCTATTCTATGGTCATTAATGGATACCAATCTCACCAAATTAACCACCTTCGACCCCCAGACCGATGGACAAACATAGGTAGTTAACCGGATGATTGTGCATATTATAATAATGTACATGTAACACCCCGGTTTTGACCCTGTTACATTTAAATAAATGATGTAAATAATCATGGTGTGGAGCTAAAAAAAATACCCACCATCGATTTAGTATTTATGTTTCGGCAATTAAGGTGTGGCCGATGGTATTTTTTTATGCTAGCTGAACATTATGTTAAAATTGCAATTTTAATTAAAACCCACAACCGACTATGTCAACGCAACTAAATGAGATGGGGGCATGATTTTTCCTAAGGATGAGGGAGTGGGGGATTGGAAGAGTGGGAAGAAATTTGAATTGGGCAGAGCACCAATTCTCGAAAAACATTTTTTGAACTTCTTGCGCAAGAAAACACCAAAAACGTCCATTCTTCCCTCATGCGGCAATGTTTCACCTTCCCTCATGAATTGGTTAGACCAAAACGTTTTTTGGAAACCCAATTAAGCATTAACGTAGGATCAAGCAAACAAAAATGATTCTAGGTCTGAACCTTTCATGAATTTCTCCTATCCAGCGATCTAAATCCTTCACGTTTCTGGTTTTTGTGTTATGATTTTTCCCCTGTTCGGCAATTTTGTTCTCTCTCATGTTTTCTCATGTCTGCTAGTTGTTTTCCTGAATATGATTTCCCTGAATCCAATTTTGTGTCTTTGATTTGAAAGACCGGCAATGTTTTCGTTTGGCAATTTTTGTAGCAATCGGTCTAGCACCGACAATGTTCAGAAATTCGTAAATTTCTGTGTGCGTATGTAATCCCTGGAATTTGTTGCGTTTTGATAAATCCCAGGACTGAAATCCCTATGTGTGCATCCATGTTTGACATTTGAATTGATTGAAGGGATGGGAATAGAGTCTACACTTTCTTGATAAACCTAGTGTGTGAAAGAACCTCATAGACCAATATAGAAGGTTGGTTTTCTTCTTTGTATGCCCTGAATAGCACTAGAAGGGAAGGCATGGCCTGAGGGACTGTGTAGCAGAGAAGGAAATGCTTCATTGTGTTGGGTGTGTAATTGTTTAGAAATCAGGCTAGATCTAGTGTGGGTGTTCATAGCTCTGGGGTTGAGCTCACTAGCTTAGCAGTCAGTCTTTCCACCTCCTTGACAACCTGATAAACCCAACTGGAAGGATGGCTTAACTGGTAGCCTGATAAACCCATCTATTTCCTTGGTTGTGTCTCATGTGAATTTTGGCTAAGTGTAAACCACTTCCTGTGTAAGTCTGATAAAGCCAACTGTGTTGGCTAGATTGAATTTTAATTGTATCCTTGGCTATGGGTGACGTTTTCTAGTGTTCCTTATTCCTTGGGGAAGATCATGCCTAGCTCGGGGGTGGCAGTGTTGTTGAGATATTAAAGAGCACACTGGCCTATGGTTGGGTGGAACGTTGCAGTGACATCGTTGGTTGCAGGACGAGCTTGTTTCAAAGATAAGTATTCTTGTGTATTTAAGTTCTGCAACTGTATTTGCTTATGAATTATTATGAAATTATCATGAACATGTTGAATGCCTGAATTTGTTGAATGAATGATTTGCTTTTGCTGTATATATCATGTACATTCCATTATACATCTGTTTATACTTATGAATGTTTTATTTCGAAGCAATTTTTATATTATGTTCATGGGGCTTAGATTGCCTGGGTTGTTAGATGATGTCATGTCCTCTCCACCGAGTAAGGGTTGGGGAAGTGATAGTACAATTCTAAACAAACTTGCCGATGGGATGAGATCCTTCCTTATGTTCAGCATAGCTATAATAGATCTCTTCATAGCTCTACTGGTTACAGCCCTTTTCAGGTGTGATTAGGTTTCCAACCACTAGCCCCAATTGATGTAGGTTTTCCCCTTGCATCCACACAAGAGGAATCTTCCCATGCTCAAGATGAGGCTGATAAGGCCAACATATTTTTTGAATAAATCCAGCACATACGCCAACAGGTCCCTGAAATTTTTAAAAAGGACAATACTAAATACAAGCAACGACATGACCATCATTGGGTTCCACACAAGTTGCAAGTTGGGGATAAGGTTTGGTTGCATTTACAGAAAGAGAGGCTCAGAGGACCCCATCACAAGCTTTGTCCACTTTGATATGGGCCATACACCATCGCTAGGACAATTGGTTCCAATTCCTTCAAATTAAGCATTCCTCCATTCCTTGGTCTACAACCAATATTCAATGTGGAGCTCCTTCGACCATATTTTGACCAAGTATAAACTATTCTTACTATTCCTAAGGGGCCTCTGTAAAATACACGCCATCTTCTGTATTTGATGAATTAAATGATTCTAAGGATATATACATCTATATTATTGTATTGTTCATCTAACCATATGATTTTTGTTTCAATACAATCTGTGAAGATGAGTTTATTAGTATTCCAAAAGTGTTTTCTGGCATGATTTGCATTGTTTTAGTTCTGGTAAATCTGTCTAAGTGGCCTCAGTAAAATGCCTGACATATTTTGTAGGACACTTATAAAACTTATATGATATGATCATGGTTTTTCTTGTTGATGTGTGCATAAGACCATGGTATCATTTCCCCTAAAACATGTTTGAAGAAAAAGTTACAGGTCTGCCAAAATGAGGTTTCTAATTGTTTCAGGAAATTTCCTGAAAGTTGACTAAGTATTGAAAAATTGGTTTAAGTTTCCCTAGTAAAATGTCCACCATATTTTGTAGGAAACTAAAAATAATAATATGAGACCCTCAATATGTAGCTTGTTGATGTTTTCATCTGACCATGGTCTTATTTCTCCTAAAAGGTGCTTGAATACAAAGTTATAGGTCTGCCAAAACAAAGTTTCAGGCTATTTTGCACTAGTTCATGAAAATGAACGTTTCCATAATGAAGTGATGCATTGGTGAAAAGGTTTTAATGAAGGGACACAATGATGAAAAGACACAATGGTTCAAATATGTGATTAAAGAAGTATTTAAACAAAATTTCAAAGTGGAAGAAATATGTCTCAGCAATCCAGATCAATGTGACAACAAGAGAAGACAGAGACCAATGAAGTGAACAATAATCAGTAACAAAATTGAGAAAAATATCAAATTAGAGAGGTATGGTGGTGCTAGGTTAGGATGCAATCCTGCAAGGGGGTTGTAGAATCCTTCTAGCAGTGGCTGGAAAAGAGGGTGTTGTAGCATCCTTGTTTGTTGGAGCAGGCATAAACTAGGGTGTTGTAGCATCCTTCAATTGTAGCTAAAAAACTTGGGGATTGGTATCTCCAACAAGTTGTAGCTTGTAAAAACAATTGTAAATATAATTTTGCAGTTATAGAAAGTGTTTGAGGTTTTCCCAATTAGGCTTCCATGATAAATGTTGTGTTCTGTGTATCTTGTTGATTATGTGTTATAATGAATAAGTTAAAAGTGGTTTTAAATTTTTAAACGTTATCAATATTGATTCACCCCCACCCTCTTAGTATTTCCCAATATTCTAATCATTAGTATTAGAGTGGGATCCTTCACTACAGTCTAAACCACTAAAAGGAATATCCTATTAAAAACCACTATGGATCATCAAGAAGGGTTAGCTGCTAACAGACCTCCATTATTTACAGGAAATAATTATGCATTTTGGAGTGTAAGAATGAGATGCTATCTAATGTCTCTTGGATACAAAATTTGGAGTTCTGTTGAAAAAGGGTATAAAATACCATACAACCTACCTATAGATAGAGATGAACTAGATGAATATGAATCCAATGCAAAATATTTGAATGCAATTTTGAAAGGATTAGCATATTTAGTGTTTGTTAAAGTCATGCAATGTAAGACAACCAAACATGCTTGGGAAAAATTAAAGATTTCTTATGAAGGGGTTTCCAAAGTAAAAAAATACAAACTTCAAACATACAAAGGGCATTTCGAAAGTCTAAGTATGAAAGAAGAAGAAAATATTGCAGAATATATTCTAAGAATAGATGAAATTTTAATGTTATTAAAGTTATGGGAGGATAAATAAATGAGAAAGAGGTAGTTGAAAAACTATTAAGAACCCTACCAATTACATATGACCCAAAAGTATCTATCGTAGAAGATCGAGATTATATTGAACTTTTGACAGTGGATGAGATACATGGGATCTTCACTTCCTATCAGATGAGAAAGAAACAAAATGGACCATCAAGAAAAGAGGAAACATTTAAAGATACAAAACAGTCAAAGAAATATGAAGATTTACCCAAGAACCAATTAGAGAACTCAGATAATGAAGAAGCTCTTTTCATCAAGAAACTTGAGAAAGGTATTGGCAAGTACAAAGGAAAGCTACCACTAAAGTGCTTTAACTGTGGAAGAATTGGACATTTTTCCACAAAGTGTCCTTACCCAAAACAAGAAGATAGTGACGATGAAGAACCTTGCAGTCATAAGAAATATCAAAAGACTAAAACTATATACAAGAAGAAATTTAATAAAAAAGAAGAAAAACTTGTATTCCATGGAAGCCAATGAAGATGAAGAGATAAGTGAAAATGAAGAAATTATATTCATGGGAATAGAAACTCAAAATTCAAATGATGAATCAGATGTAGAAGGAGAGGTGGACCTAGAGGCTGAACTCATAAATTCTATTGAATAAATTGAAAAATGTAGAAGAATGAACAAATATTTGAAAGAACAATTGTCAAAATACAAAGAAGAGCATAAATCAAAAGAAGAGGAAGTCAAGACCCTCCAAGAAGAGCTACATAATTCAAGACAACAAGCAATGGTTAACATGAATGAGGTTGAAATCTTAAAACAAGAAGCTTATTAATTCAAGGCAGAAGTAAAGAGGCTAACATATCAGTAGACCATTAACAAGAAGTTCAGAGAAAGCACTAAAACAAAAGAATCTGAAAGACTTGAGGCAAAAATTATTCAGCTTAAAAAGAAGGATGATGAAGAATATATTAATTCAAAGTTTGAGAACAACTTGAAGATTCTAGATGAAATCCTAAGTGACCAAATACCATCAAGTGACAAAGTTGGATTAGGATATAACAAGAAGAGTTATGCTACTGCAATTATGGATCCAAAGAAGGATAGTCGAAAATACGCTCCCTCCTCTCATAATAAAGATAGAACTAATATGATGCCTAGAAGCCCAATGA
Source organism: Pseudotsuga menziesii (assembly GCA_001517045.1). NCBI lineage: Eukaryota > Viridiplantae > Streptophyta > Pinopsida > Pinales > Pinaceae > Pseudotsuga > Pseudotsuga menziesii. Next base: position 319,814 of record LPNX010510363.1, read on the forward strand.
CAAGCAGGTATAAGCAGATCTTTATCGATCATTGCTACCCTTGTAATAATTTTGGACATATGGCTAGGGAATGTAAGTTAATAAGTGATACCGAAAAGAAGGATACAGTAGAAGTTCAGAAACAAAGGAAGGGATGGAAGAAGAAGAAATTTGTGAAGAAGAAAGATCAAATATTCCCCAAATATAAAATAACATTCTATGGATATTTTAATTGTTGTCACAAGTTTGGTCACAAGCCCTTTGATTGCAGAATCAAGAGAAAAGATCAAGGTTTGAAAAGAAAAAGAAATAGAAGATCCGTGAGCAGGGTACCTCATGGAAATATGTGGAGAATAAATTTAGATTACAATGATTCATAGAAAACAAAGATTCCAAGCATCAATAAAGTTTCCAAAAATGATAGTATTATATATAAGATGACATCCATTATGATGAAAACCAAGATGAAGATGTAAAAGAATTCACCGATGGAGACAATGAAGAAGAATATAATGATGATGGTGGAACTGAAAAATAGTGTCTTTTTTTAAATCTCTCATGACCTAGAAGAGAACCTTGAAATTAGCATTAGAAGGGATAATATACTCAGGGGGAGTTTCAGTACAAGAAGGAAACTATTGTTTAATGAACAATCCTTCCTATCGGTGGTGGAACCCTAGAACTTTGCAGAATGCATCAAAGATGATGATTGGGTCAATGCCATGAATGGAGAGTTGGATCAAATTGAGAAGAATCAAACTTGGGAACTTTTCCGAAGAACTAAAAGCAAGAATATTGTAGGGACAAAATGGGTCTTCAAAAACAAGTTCAATGAAGATGGTCAAGTGATAAGAAACAAAGAAAGACTAGTGTGTAAGAGATATGCTCAAGTGGAAGGTATTGACCTTGAAGAAACCTTTTCCCCTGTAGCAATACTTGAAGAAATCAGAATGTTTTCGGTATATTCATGTTATAGAAACTTTGAAGTATATCAAATGGATGTCAAGTATGCATTTTTGAATGGGAAGTTAGAAGAGGAAGTCTATATTGAACAACCAGAAGGTTTCCTCTTATCAGAAAAGTATAACTATGCTTGCAAACTGAAGAAGGAACTCTATGGTGTGTAATGGGTATTTCTTTCCTATTATGTGTAGAAGCACCAACCTTAGATCATTTCGATCATAAGAAAGAATTCAATGGAAAAAATAGAAAACTAAAATACCAACTCAGAACAAATATTTTTATTATTTTTTAACATGTATATTGGCTAAACTAATGCAAGAAAACACACCTTTCTCCTGCAATGGGCCACCGTATCCGTCCTCGAAAGTGGTTTTGCAGCTCCACAGGTTGGTTCTTGAGTTGTCTCCACAAACAATAGTCAAACGGGGAATGGATCCAAAGTGGGTATGGAGAATGTCTCAACGTACACCATGGGAAATGGTGTGGCAACGAGAATGCTGGCAGGGAAGTATGTGGAATACTTGATAGCACAAATGTCACAGTGTAACTACAAGTGAACGAGAAAAAAGGTGTTTTGAGAGAGCCCTTCATAATGTATTTATAGTATGGTCCTAGGGTTTTTTGATCCAAGGTGGCGACCCATGGTATTTATCTGTGTTTTTTACCCTTTCTCTTTTTTAGGGTTTGGACCCCTTTTTAGGGTCTTTTAACCCTTTTTGGGAGAGAGTGAGGGTAAACCATAGTAAATAATGATGTTTTAGACCATTTTTTGTGGAAATACAATTGTGGAGGTCAAAAGTAAGGGAAATATGGTAGGAATATGATGTATCTATATGGTTTAGACCATGTAGAGCTAGGTGAACACTTTTTTAGTGTTAATAGATTGCCCCTTGATGTGTGAGGGCAGGAGCTCATCATATGGCTCATGGACATCATAGTATCATGGGAATAATGGTGACAACAATGGAGAGACTGAAAATACCCGTGGATAAGTGGAGCTTCCTCGTTCGAACTACAGTGGATTTTAGTTTTTTATTATGGGTTATAAAAAATGGATGAGATACATATAATGTGTGACATGCATATGGATGAGGAGGGCATACCCATGCTCGTAACAATGTCAAAAGAATAAATAATGGGATCAAGGATAAAAAGCATGGGAGCCGATCAATACATATACAAATGATAATACATAATGGTGGCCTCAATGGGAGGCTAAATACAATGATGATCTGAAGAACTAATACATAGGAACAATGGCATTCTCATGAAATGAAATATCATCACAACTAATGCTCTACTAAATCTGGAGGTGTACATATATATGGAATCAATGACTAAGAGTCAGAATATTTGTGGTACAATGTGCAACATCAAGTACTCGAGATACATGGAAGCACAACACTGAGGCTTCCAAACACTGTCGCCAACGCAGCCTGAAAAGGGACAGGAAACTGTCTGAGTCCCATGGTAGACTTACCAATATGCTAGAGTCAGGTGACAATCAGGATCTTTGACCAAATAATGAATGGACCAATACCCTATACAAATCTCAATGGTGCAATGATGTAGCTGAAGTTGAGCACATGAGACACAACCACCCCAAGAGGCACTAATGACTCCTCTCAAGTGGTCCAAGGAGCTCATCAATGGGGTGGATGAAACCAGGATACAGGGACCTCTGGGTCTATACTCTAGAATAGATGTGCTGACATCAATAGAGAGAGACCTGCAACTAATCAAGGAAATGATGTGTCCTTAACCACAAGCACAAGGGGGATAACCAAAGATGTGGAACAATATGGGGACTGACACACTAAATGGGGGAACAAAGGCAGGGGAATACGAGGGACTCAAAATTCCTTTGTTCAGATTATGATGACAGGGCTGACCTGGAAGCAAATGAAACTGGCTCAAGGGAGAGGGATCATAGCTATAATACCAGGAAGATAACTGCAAATGGGAAATACCAAGGGAGGTAAATGGATTAGTGGTATTCATGGGTTCCAAGGGAGACTCATCACATAATAATATGAACAAAGGAAAACCGATGGGTGAAAGCTGCCAAACTGTGATATCATATGTGGTGGCACCTAAAGACACCGTTTGGGCCTTATTCATAGTTTAAGGAGCACAAAGAAGGGATAGAAGTAAGATCAATATGACACGATCTTGTGGATATTTAGTGAGCCCCAGAAAGTAAATGCTCAATGGTGTTTTCATTTTTAGAGAGTCTGAAAATAGGAAGAAGACTCAAGTGTGGTCTATTTTTAGTTAATAGTATCCTAAGCCCGAAAAAGTATAAAAGTATACAAAGGAGATCTCTACCAACCTTTGGGGAAGGAAGGCTTCTTTATCATTGGTAGTCCAACTAGGATGGAAAAGGTTAAACCTATACTAACTGGAAATTCGTTCAAATACTTGCACAAGCATGAATGAAACCAAGTTTGTTTGGAAATCTATTCTTTACGAGAGGGATGGAAAAGAGCTTAAAGACAACCCATAATGAGTTTTTTCGTAAAGTACAATCCCAATGTCCGAGAAAGAATAAAAGTATACAACGAGAAATGTTCCTATATGGAAGATGCTAGGGTTATCCTTTTCTTATAATAGTCTATGTGGTTAAAAAAAGGAAATAAACGAGGCCACATAGACTCCCTTTCAAATACTTTAACAAGCGTGAAATGGAGAAAGCATGCTCGAAAATCTTTTCATTCTTTTGGGAGTAAGAAAAGAGATTAATATAAACTCCATAATGGTCAATCAAATAAGGGGGAAGTGTTCGATATATGGAAAGAGGTTAATTTGTGAACATGGATGAGAGGAATAAATGTAGAAAACTGATGGGGCCCCCTTGCAGGATGATGGATGACGGTAAATATGGCCAACTGTGCAGTATGGATGGAGCAGATGGTTCATGAACATGTCAATACATACAATGGGTGATTTGTGTGATGGCATGCAAATCAAGTTGACTTCCAGGAAATGGCCCAAAAAATCATAGCGAGATCACGAGACAAGGGTCTCGTCAAAAGACAGAGGGCGGAAAACCCAACCTGGTGGTGTTAACAATGTATCAAAAGGACTCTGGATGACTCTGTGGTGTACAAAAGAAAAACTAGACCAAAAGAAGGCCTATAAACAAGTGGGGGGGGGCACATGACATGTGTCATTTTCATTGGTTAGTGTTGAGTTGGAGTGGAGGACCCCAGCACTCAGTTGTTGATTTCTTCCAATTAGACCGACAATTTTTTGAGTTGTGACTTGTAGGTAAGATCTTTCGTCGAACCCTTCTTTTTCACTGATTTAGTTTATGATTTTTCTCATCCTGGGGCCTATGCAAACCTCAAATGGTTCTTAGGGATAGGTCACACTTTCAAAGGGAAAATGTGTGACCTAGGTCACTCAGATCGGGCTGACAGGCGTGACCTGGTCCCACCTTTCAGGGAGACAAGAACGACACAGGTCACACATGTTCAGCAAACAGAAGCAACCCAGTCACTCATGTTTAGATGTTTTGAGCAACTTGGGTCACACAAAAAATTTGAACAGGAGCGACTCATCCCATGATGAGTTTTTGTGCATAATGGGACTTGACAGTGACTGCGTGTGTGTGTAGGATTCCATGGGTGGTGTGGCGAGAGTGAGATACTGGGAACCTATGAGATGAGGTCTGTGATGATCCAATGGTGCAGGATATGCTCGCTCGATGTGGGTTATGGAAGTACTTCGAGATCATGTTCATGCATTTAGTAAAAATGTTGTTAGACAAGATGGTGAGATTTTGGAACTAGGATGTTGAGTTTTTTATCATCCAGTAGGAGTGGATCAAGATCACACTCCTCAATATCTATTTTTTTACTAGGCTCCCTATGTTGGGTGTGATCGACAACACTACGTCAAACCTCTCACATGGGGTGTCACTTGATGACCTTTGCGAGAGGCATTTCTATGCCTCTATGTCGGTGCACTCATCATACATACTGGTGTGCGATATCGAGAGTATGGAGACTCAGAATTTGGCAGCGATGGTGCTATGGATAATAGGATCCTCAAGACCTCACAAGATCTCAGGTGGTCAGCTCCAGATTCTGGAGCGTGAGCTGAGGGGCACCTACTTTGGGTGGGCCCAGATGTACCTGAAACAAGTTCGGTGTGTGCTGAACCATGCTAGTTCAGTAGGATGGTATTTTTGTTTCCCCTAATTCTTGTGCTCATTCTTTTTTGAGTGGATACCTACTCTATGATCACATCTGGTGGTGCGAGAAGGGGGACCTTGTGATCCTTGCATAAGGAGGTGGAGCCAGATGATGACCAGGGAGGGAGGTGGATTAGTTGGTCGATTCTTCACCCAAGAGCTCTTTCCATAGTGGTGACAACTGCCAGTCCTTGTAGAGGACTATCAGTATGCTGGTATGGATTATAAGGGAGATCCTGATATGTCTCGACCTCTAGGACAGACCTAGGGACCTAATGGTATGTATACATGATGCTTTAAGTGGCTACATTCATATGTAGTTTACTAGCTTAGTGGTAGCCATTTTATGTGTGTGAAAGATATTGATGACATATTGTGTGCATGTGCATACATTGGGCCATGCCCTTCATCAGGCTGTCAGAGGAGTAAGGGAAGAGTGGAGGGGTTAGATCCACCCGCTCACAGGAATAGGAGGTGAAAGAGTACACTAGACTCACTTCGTCTCAACATTGAGTGCTTACTGGATGGGGTCACTGATGACGGATGGCAATACCTTGATGACGATCTGATCGCTGCATGTTACCATGCTCCTCTAGAGTGGATCCCCTTGATGAGGAGGATCGCAGTCGCTACTGAGTATGTCAAAGTAGCGGCATAGGGTGATGTGCCAATGGAGGAGGAGGTGGAGGACTATGATGAGGAGGACATGAATCCAGAGTACGAGGAGGACGAATCTGACTCTGACTAGAAGCTAGTGGTGCTTCCCCCTGGTGAAGTGGTGCACAGGGATTTTTGTACTATATGTATACTCAACTGAGAAAACTTGTGGGGCTTCTCATTTTGTACTGAACATTGTGACATGATATATATATGCACGCGAATGCACTTTTTATGTGTTTTTTATGAGTCTTTTTTTATGATGATGCCTATATGATGTATATGACATACGTATGCATGAATATATGATGATGCATGATGCATTTTTATTTCCTATATGTGATGATTGATGTGCCACTCTAGAACGTCATTAACCATTTGGTCTGATACACTATTAAGACTTCCAGGAACATGCATGAATGTAATGGATTCAAAATGTCTAACCGAATTTCTAGTGTGCAGGAACTTTTTAAAGAGACAAGGATTGCATACACGATAGTATTTATTCAACTGGGAGACAAGCAGCTGGGAGTCTAGGAAGACATCAAGGTGACAAATACCCAAGTGGAGGGCAGCAATCAAGAGGCCAGTGACACCGTCATACTCAGATTGGTTGTTGGTAGCAATGCCAACACACATTCCGTCGATATGGATTAACTCATGTGACAAGGAATAAATGACCCACACAACCGAGGCAATATTAGGATACCATCTACTTGCTCCGTTAATGAAACTAATGTAGCGATGCAAGGTAGGATCCACCTGGAGCAACCAGGGAAACAAACTGTAAGACTTGTGACAAGAATGGTGTAAAACTAAAAATAAAAACTATGACACAAGTGTACTCATGGGGGGTGACTTCAGGCATAGAACCTTTTGAGGTAGATCCCATTGTGGGGATTCTTCAAGAGGTGGCCGTCAGAGTCAGCAAGGATATATGCCCCCTTTTTGAGGCATCGATGGATGACATATGGGTTGTACCACATGGAATCAAACTTTTGTTTCCATAACTTATCATTGGTTTGGTCATAAACAAGGATGATATCACCTTCGCTAAAGGTGCAAGGGTGGACATGGGATTCATAATGGGAATTTGACCAAGTATTGGCTGCTTCATTCATCTATAGAGCAACACGACAGTACTCATTGGTCTGTTCAACCATAATAAGGCACTGTTCTAATGTTCAGGTATCGAAGAGGAGTTCGAATTCAAGGTAGAGTGATGGAATATGGAATTCAATGGAAAGTACCAACTCTACACCATCGACCAAGTGAAATGGGGTAAACCTAGTGGAGGTCTTTGTTGATGTCCGGTAGGCCTAGAAAGCAGAAAAGAGAAAATGGTGCCAGTTGGATTTATGTTTGTCCATAATCCGTTGGAGCATGGTTTTGAGGATCTTGTTGACAACCTAAACTTGAACATTTCCATGAGGCTAGTATGTAGAGGAGTACTGGTGTTCAAAATTCAACATGGTTGAAATCTATGTCCATACTATGTCCTCAAAATGAGAACCGTGGTATGAGACTATCTATTGGGGAACACCAAAATGCATGATAACATGGTTGAAAAATAACCGTGTCGTTGTGTCATCCTTACAGTTGAATGTGGGCATGGCCTTAGTCCATTTAGTGAAATAATCAACGGCCATAATGATGTACTTATGAACACCGATCAAGGTGGGATTACAAGCCATGAAGTCAATTTCCCACTTATAGAATGGACAAACTGTAACCACGGGATGTAACAGCGTGGGAGGGATCCTTGCCTTTGGGGAAAAGAGGTGACAATTGCGGCAGTGTTTGACTGCATGGATGCAATTGACAAAGATGGTGGTCCAGAAATTATCAGCACAGAGGATCGTCTAGGAGGTGGCCACCACAGGCTCCACTGTGGAAGTCATTTAGGACTTTTTCGGCCTCATCATGGGTGACGTAAGATGGTATTGAAGCGGCAACAGTACAAGACATCCCCAATGAGGAGATAACAAGCAAATTCATGGTGAATGTGTTGGCGATCTTCATGGCTTAGATGAGGCTTGGATTTCTGAGTGTGCAGGTACAGGAGAATGCCCCCATACCATGGGTCTTTCGTAGATATAACAAATAAGAATTTGTCAAGAAGGTTGATCATGATTGGTGATGAAGCAGATGGTAGAGGGAGGTCTATCATTAAGGAAGGTAATACCAATACCTTGGTGTTCTTGGGGGCAAAAAATTCCAAATCGTACTCCCGAAGAATGACAATCCACTTAGCAGCATGACCTTGAATAAGGCAGAGGGTCATGAGATACCTCATGGGGTTAGAATCATCCACGAATTGAGTGTGACTCAAAAGGATGTAATGATGTAGCTTCTGAACAAAAAATATGATGAAAAAGGCCATATTATCTTCATGTGAGTGATGTAAAGGGGGATTGGAAAGATTCTGGCTTACATAATAGATCACAAGCTCTTGGAAATCATCGTCTTCTTGGACCAAAAGTCCAATGATGTCATTTTTGGATGCCAACACATAGAGGATGAACTACTTAGTGAAGTCGAGAGGAGACAACAATGGAGCAAAAATCAGAGCTTGTTTCAATGCATCAAAAGTATCTTACGCATGCTTATCCCAAACAAAAGGAATGTTGGTACAGAGCAAACATAAGAGGCCATGGAATTTTGTCACATAGTCTGCAATTTGCCTTGGAGACTCTACTGTTGACACAAAGTACGCTGGGATGGAAGATTCAGAATGGGATGAACCTTTAAAGGATCAAACACGATCCCTTTGTGAGATATGATGAATCCGAGTAAACGCCCAGTGGGAACACAAAACACACACTTGAGCAAGTTAAATTGGACGTTTTATTTGCGACATCATAAGAAGACTTGTTGTAAGTCATCTAGATGTTGTGAATGCTTCTGAGAGCGAGCGGTGGCATCGTATAGGTAGACCACAATGATATCGATAAGGTCATGGAAGCAGAATGTCATGGCCCGCTGAAAAGTGGCTCTAGCATTTTTAAGTCCAAATGGAATAACTCGATATGTAAACATGCCCCAGGGGTTGTGAAAGCAGTCTTGTACTGGTCCTATTTCCAAATATGAATTTGGTTATAACTGAAAAAACCATCCATGAAAGAAAAGAATTCATGGTTGGCACATGCATCAATAATTTGGTCGATGAAGGGAGTGGGGCATTTGTCTTTGGTACATGCAAAACTCAAGTCACAGAAGTTAGTATAGATGTGAATGGTACCTTGTTTTTCGTTAATGGGAACAAGATTGAAACCCAAGTGGTATACACGATGGGGTATATGAAATTTGGTTTACGCAATTTCTCGATCACGGTTTTGACAACACGATCCTTTAAGGAGTGAATGGGTCTTTTCTTTTGGTGTATGGGCACAACATCAAGCCATGTGTTGATATGATGTTTGATGATAGATGGATCAAGCCCACGAATCTCAATGTAGGGCCAAGCAAAAATATCACGGAATTCCTGAAAAAGTGCTTTGTAAGAAGCAACTTCTTCATGGGAGCAATATGCTCCCAGTGTAATATATTCAACTACCTTGGGTTTGGTTGATATATTGACATTAATAGTTGGAGAAATGTTAGCCATGTTTCCCTCTTCAAAGACATCAAGTGTTGGAATGGGGTTCTTGAACCAGTCTACCTTTCCATGGATGAAGTCTTTGGCTTCAAATGAGTATTGATCTGTCGATGAAATAGGTTCATCGGGGATAAAGAATGAGCAATCATGCATATCATCCCAAGGGTACTCGACAGGAGTCGAAATAGCTTCAAGGATTTCCTCATCATTGTTAAAAAAATGCGTAGATATATTAGAGGGATCCTCTATGACTGAGGGGACGGAAGGACTACTGGAACTCGATATCATGTAGATGGTGTTGCTTGTGTCTGAGGAAGAAGATGAATTCACGAGATTTTTTTTGAAGGTCGTGAAGAGCTGACTGATACTCAGGTAATTCTAGGCATTAATGAGAGCAGTGACCATGCAAGCCGCAAACTGCACAAGGATGGTTGGTCTGCAATGACTTGTTCTTGACCACTGAGGGATCTAGGATTGTGACCATTGGAGTGTCATTGGCCTCATCTATAGTGTTGATATGAGTGTGAAGGAGAGGCAACTCAGGAAATTTTTGTTTTGTGTGGCCTTGGACATCGTACAAAGAACAAATAGGGGTCGAACGTGGTTCGGTCGTTCCTTTCGCGACATTTCCACCAACTTCTTTGGAGCAGGAGGGGAAGACTTGGAGACGAGAGTATTCTTCGATGAACCAGGAGGTGGGTGTGACATCATCTCAATGGGCTAGAAGGGATTCAACATGACCTGGGGATTCGGGGGTGGGGTGGGTGGATTGAGGTACCATACAGGAATTCCCAGTGTGAAATTAGGTAAGTTGAGAGTAGCCATGATAGGCTCTCTCACGATGACAAATTGTCGAAAAAGAAATGGAATCATGTGTACCAAGAAGGAACCCCAATAGTTCCTTGATTACTATGGTTGGGGTTGCGACTGAGGTTGTGATGTGGTCAAAATGGTACCAGACATGATGGTGAAAAAATATCATATGTCAATTGGTGAAGGTGGAGGTGGTAAGGATAAAAAGGTGTCCGTCATAGAAGTGTTGGCAAACAAGCCCACACCAATAACAGATAAAGATGGAATGTACACGTTTTTGATAGTGGGAAGGATGTGTTCCAATGTGACCAGCCACTCAGGATCATAGTACATCAACTGGTCGATGGTCATGATATTCCCATCATGAGGGAACATATGGATTCGAAAGATGGTAGAGGCCATGACTTGCATGGCATACATGTAGCTACGTCCTAGGAGGAGGTTGTAATCAATTTAGGCATTAATAACCTCAATGTCAATCAACGTCATTTTACCGGCTGAATTAACATGAACGTTCATGAGAATCCCTTGGGGATGAGTAGAGTGGCCATCATATGAGTGAAGAGCGGTGGTGGAAGGTTGAAGAGTAAGGGACATGAATTTATTCAAATGAAGGTTGACATAACGCAGGTGGATGCCCCTTCATAAATAATGCAGCTATGTACCACCAAAATCTGAATTGTGACCAAAACTTGGAATGTGATTGTAGATGACATCCTGGGTTCTCCTTGATCCAGGTCAAAGGTGATCAACCTAGAATTAGAGGGATCAACAACGCCTAGCACAATGAACAATGATTTACACTATCATGGACAAGTTTTAAGCATTACAAAGAGGACATGGCTATAGGAGAATGAGCCAAGTCATCAACTATACTGTAGTTGAGGGCATCTCTAGCAATAGCAATGTTTACGACACGACGCATAGGTAACCATGGGACTCTGGGCGCCCCATCTATGGGGGGTCTCAGTAAGTGTAGAGACATGTCAAAAGTGGTAGAGGTAGACACCATTGATGTGTCAGCAATTTCTATGGTGGAGCCATACTGGTTTTGTCGAGTCTGGAGGTTGGCTTCTGATGATAACATCATAAGGTGATAAACACTAGCCTCAGTAGTGGTTGCAGGAGCTTGTGGGGCCAAGGGTTGGTTTGAAACCATTCCTTGGTGCAGCAGGGGGTTTTGGAGCACCATAGGAAGTGGACCAGGAGGTGTTGGGTTTGGCGGAGTCGAAGAAACCACATTAGGATCATGTTGATTATCATTTTGGAGAATTTGTTTGATGCAATCCATGTGAGGACACCGATGAGTGTAGTGCCTATAGGTGTTACAGATAGCACACGGATGGTTAGTCCATAGCTATGGTTTCTTTACAGATCGATTAGGACATTGGGGATTCTGTGCAGGAGGTTCAACGTCATTGTTGTTTGGAGGGTTGGCCTACTGGCCACCTCCTTAGGGTTGGTTATTGCCTCGATTTCTACCTCTCTTGTTCTTTCCTTGCCCTTGTTGCTTATCATGGGTAGGTTGGTTTGGGAGGTTCTAATAAGCATAGACATGTCTCGGAGAAACCAAAGGAGTCGAGGCCGGAGCCGAAGTGGGTTGCACAGCTGGTGCATAATAGACCAGAGGAGCTGGAAGGGCTGCAAATCTGGCTGTTTGGCCAAAACATGAGTGTGCCAAACAAGTTGGTCCATGAATGTGAGGACTTGGTGTGAGAGGCGCGTAGGATGGGGTGGATCTAGAATGAGTCGTCATGCATGAGTAATTAGGGGCATACCCAGGGGGGGTGCATAAGATGGTGTAGCGCCGAGTTGATCCATCACACATGAGTAATCATGGGCATAACTTGGTTTGGCAACATTATGGGTGTTACCCGGATGGGGTGGCATCATAGGAAAGGCTGAATAAAACTAGGGGTGCTGGGTAATGGAGGCGATATCTCTATCAACGGCATGAGATGCCCCTGACGTATCACAATGTGAGGTGTCGGATCGGGGAGCATCGGATATAATGGTATATAAGTAATTAGACTAGGCATAGATCAGAATGAACTGCTCAACCTTAAGGATGGCTTCCTCCTCGGTTTGTGGTCGCTCAGATGCGACGTCCTTGGCTATGGGGGGGAGTAAGGTTTTGAGGAACCAATCAAGAAAGAACCTATCATCTAACTGGATCTTACACAAGATACGACGATGAATCCATTCATGGATATGATCCATGATATGGGTAGTTGTGTTCTGGAAACATGATAATAGGATATCCACTCCCTCTTCATAACAGACGGGTAACTAGAAGTACTGAAGGAACATCGAAGTGAGCGAGGAGAAGTCAGGGTAAGTAGCATGAGGCAACTTGATGTACCACTTGGTCGCAACACCTACACTGGAGAAACCTCAATCGAACATATTCATCCACAATGTTGTTAAATGAACACCATAGGTGAAATGCCATGATGTGATTTTGAGGGTCCTCTCCCTCCTTTACCTCGAACTTAAAGATGTATGAAGGAATCTTGGTAGGCATAGGGGGCCATTGTGGATGGTGACAAATGGGGTCATTGGTTAACCATGCCAAATATGGCAGGTTGAGACTAGCCATAAAAGGTAAGCTAGAGCCAAGGGTGGTTCAAGAAGTACGAGCAATGATGTCGATGGCTGCAGGAACGTAGTTCCCATGCATAACTAGTGGTGAATGAGGTTGAATTCCAACCATAGGAAAAGTCACTGGTATAGCAGGAATAGTTGGAACTGACGTGGAAGGGAGAATGCCCCCAGGTATATAAGGTGACATAGTAGTGACAACGGTGGCTAGAATGGAACCACCACTAGTGGGTAGTGAACCAACAACAATGTGTGCAGTGACAACGTGCCCACTAGGACCAGGGCCTATAGGCCCAGTGGAAGGTATAACTGTGATGATGGGTGAAATGGGCATGATCCCACTGCTAACAATCACCCTTGAAAAGGGTTAGGATGTGCACCAACCATGGGGATAGATGGGGCAGTGAATAAGGTGGGTTCGGACTGATAGGAATCTAAATAAGATTTAGAGGACATGTGAGGATTTGAAGGTGGTGAGTGACGTCTAATATGGCTACGATGATGTTGGTTTAGGGTGATTCCATGAAGATGGGTAACACTTTTTGGCCAAATTTGGCGATGAAAACCTGATTTTTTACTCATGTGCTAGATAGAAGCCCTCAAAACG
>LPNX010510363.1:334735-370315 GCA_001517045.1 Pseudotsuga menziesii
TTAATACCTCGGTCGAGGGCTTGTTAGAACCTCGGTCGAGAAATTAATACCTCGGTCGAGGGCTTGTTAGAACCTCAGTCGAGGTGCGTTTTTTTGCATTTTCCGAAATCCGCTTGCCAAAAAGTGTTACCCAGGTCCGTGGATTCACCCTTTAGATATTTGAACTAGGGGGTATGCCCCCTTATCCTATATGGGTAGTGTGGTAGAGCTATGATGACTATATGGAGTGTTGTGTAGTGATTAGAAACTCAACAGGATCAATCGAAGGCTAAAAAACCGAACTACAACCGAGTTCGTAGAAGGAGAGTGTATGAAATCGCGACCCATAGTCCAACAATAATCTGTAAAACTAAACTATGATAGTGGGTAAAAGAACATCGAGTCTACAACAAATTGGCCAGAAATCCAACAAGCAACACTACCTATAAAAAAATGACTCACTAACATATGGGGTATGAGTGCAAGAAAGCTCCTAACTACAAGATGGAAGCCCCTCACAAATCGTATCCTTAGTAGGGTGATGAAATCCCAGTCATAAAATATGAAATGGAAGGACCATACAGGCTATGAGAATCCCACTACCAAGAAGGACCCCTGGGTAAAAGATCCCTAGAAGAATGGTGACTGGGATACATAATTCATGACAAGTCTGTTCGGTTTACTAAAGCTCATTCCCTTTGGCCCCTAACCCTTGGTTGGGTGATACAGGGAGGACTACGAAGGCTTAGCCTTCGGTGCAAGATGGAGTGTGGTATTCCACCCTGACTTCTGGAACCCCTTCGTTTGGGGTTTACTAGTCCTGCTGAGCAGGGGGCCTCCTGACAAACTAGATGTGACTGTGTCAACAAATACAAGAGGGTTTTGGTTCCCTACTAAACAACAACTATTTCTCAGAATTTGAATGATAGAGGGAGGTTTTTTGGATTCCTATCCCCAGAGTCCTAACTTAACTACAAGATTGTTTTATCCTCAAGCGAGGTTACAATGTTGGTTGTACTTAAGTTAATTTTAGGGCTTGCTTGGGGTCATGAACCGAGCGTTTCACTTTTATTGTGTGAATTGTGTGCAACTAATGTGTGTCAAACCCAACAATCCACAACGAATATGTTCCAATATCACTGTTGGGATGAAAATATAATGCAGTAAATAATAGTAAAGCTGCAAAACGAAATTTTCTTCCAATAATGAAATTATGCTTGAAAGAAATGAGTAGTAAAAGGAACTCTTAATTAAATGTAGGAAACAAACATGGGTTTCCAACTACATAGCTCAACTATAACAACTCATAAACCAAGAAGGGGAGATCTCAAACATACCAAGGGGATGTGAAAAGATCAGATCTGGAAAGAAAACAGGTTGGGACAGGGTTTGGGACATACAGGGGGTTTGATATAGGAATATGAAGCACAAAAAATAGACTGAAAACTGTCGATCACAGCTATCGGCAAAACAAGCACGATTTGGGTCACAGGTAACAGAGGGATAGTTGTGATCTGGGCATAAAATAGTGAAATTTTGCAAAACAAAGGTTTAATCACGATTGGGTCACTAAAAAATGAGTCACAATAGCGTTTGGGGTCGCTCTGGAAGCCGAGACAAGAGCGATCTGAATTTTTAAACTAGGTCGCTCTTATCGGGGCTAAAGGTACGACCTAGGTCGCACTTATCAGACAGAAAGGAGCACCTAGATCGTGACTTATGGCTAGATAAGAGAAACTCATACCAAATAGGAAAAAAAATAAAAAACAGAGTCAGCTAGGGTTGAGGGAGAAGGAACTGACGCACCAATGGTTTGGATCAGCTGTAAGGGGGCCGATCTGTGACAGATGATGGCATAAAATAAGAAAATAATAATGAAAACCTGCAAAAAATTGAGATCCATATGGGTTGATCGAGTAGAGTTTCCAAAACTATAGTGGGGATTTCTCCCCAGCTACGTGCAGAAGCACCAACCTTAGATCATTGTGATAATAAGGAAGAGTTCAATGGAAAAACAAAAAAAATAAACTACCAACTGAAAGAATTTTTATTATTATTATTTTTAACATGTATATTGGCTAAACTAATGCAAGAAAACAAAAAAGTAAACACGCCTTTCTTCTACAAGATGGACCACCGTAGTCCTCCTCGGAAGTGGTTTCGCAGCTCCACTGGTTGGTTCCCCAGTTGTCTCCATGGACAGTTGTCAAATGGGGAATGGATCCAAAATGGGTACAGAGAATGTCTCAACATACATCGTGAGAGATAGTGTGGCAATGAGAATGATGGCAGGGAAGTATGTGGAATAACTCAGAGCACAAATGTCACAGTGTAACCACAAGTAGATGAGAAAAAAAGTGTTTTGGGAGAGCCCTTCACAATGTATTTATAGTATGGTCCTAGGTTTTTTTTATCCAAGGTGGTGAACCATGGTATTTATCTGTGGTTTTTTAACCCTTTCACATTTTTAGGGTTTTGGACCCCTTTTTAGGGGTTTTAACCCTTTTTGGGAGAGAGTGAGGGTAAACTATAGTAAATACTGATGTTTTGAACAATTTTTGGTGGAACTACAATTGTGAAGGTCAAAAGTAAGGGAAATATGGTAGGAATATGATGTATGTATATGGTTTAGACCATGTAGAGCTAGGTGAACACTTTTTAGTGTTAACAGCTGTCAAAAAATCCCCAAGGGCATGGTTTTGAAGCCTAGATAACTACTTGAAGTAACAAGGATATACAAGAGGGGTCACTATTAGTAATCTCTACATAAAGTTTGAAGATAAGGATATGATTGTTGTTAGTATTTATGTGGATGAAATTATATTTGGAAGAGATCTACAAACGCTAAGTGAAAATTTTGCATCTAAAATGAAGAAGGAGTTTGAAATGTCAATGTTGGGTGAATTAACATTCTTCTTGGGATTACAAGTTTCTCAATCAGACAAAGGGATATTCATCACTCAAACCAAGTACATTAAATACATGCTTAAGAAGTTTAAGTTGTAATATTCTAAGCATTTTAGTACACCTATGGTCACTGGTTGTAGGTTAAGTAAGGATGATGATTCATTGGAAGTAAATCATACCATGTACAGATCTATGATATAGCCTTCTATATGTGACAACTACAAAACTAGATGTGATGCAAGCTGTAGGATTAGTTGCTAGATTCAAATCGACTCCCAAAGAAACACATGTAACAACAATGAAAATAATTCCCATATATTTGAAAGGTACTATAGAGTATTGTTTATGGAACCCAAGAGGTCAAGACTTGACTTTAAAATAATTCACTGATGTAGATTGGGAAGGAAGTGTTGATAACCAAAAGAGTACCAATGGAGCAACATTTTACTTGGGAGATTGTTTGGTATCATGGCTGAGCAAGAAACAATCCTCCATTTCACTATTTACGGCAGAAGATGAATACATTGTTGTTGTATCATGTTGCACTCAAATCATTTTGATGAAACATACATTAGAAGACTTACTTGTAAACTATGAGCATCCAATAGTGATACATGGTGACAATATTGATTCCATAAACATACCAAAAACCCTTGTTATGCACTCCAAGATAAAGAACATCCCTATAAAATATAACTTTTTTGAGGGATCAAGTATCATAGAAGGAGGTGAAACCGAAATATGTTGATACAAGGGAACAAATAGATGATATATTCACTAATCCACTACCCAAAGAAGCATTTGAGCATCTTAGACAAAAGTTGGGAGTAATCTCCCTACAATAGATATAGAAAAAATACATCATCTCAGGGGAAGACATGTTGACAGGAAAAGATGTTAAAAGGAGGCCTTTGTCATTAATGTCAAAGGGGGAGAAAATGGAAGAGTTATTTCCATCAATGCCAAAGGGGGAGAATGTTGAGTATGGTTTCCAATGATGTCAAATGAGTTCATTAATGACAAAGGAAGTGATGACATGGCACGTGGCATGTGTGATGAGGTTGCAAAGTCATATGATGGTGTTCTAGTTCTCTCATGAAGTAATTGTTGCAATTTGACATTATTCTATAAAAGTAGGGATACTTGTTGAAACTCTGAAAATTTGACGAAGTATAAATTCTTCTTAATCTACCTAAGGGGCCTCTATAAACTACATGTTGTATTCTGTATTTGATGAATTAAATGATTCTGAGGATATATACATCTAGATTGTTGTCTTGTGCATCTAACCATATGATTGGTTTGTCAAGACAGTCTCTAAAGGTGAAGTTATTAGTTTTTCAAAAGTGCTTTCTAGCATGATTTGGATTGTTTCAATTCTGGTAAATCTTCCTAAGTGCCCTTAGTAAAATGTATGCCATATTTTTTAGGATACTGATAAAAATTATATGAGACCATAAAGGTTTATCTTGTTGATGTCTGCATCTGATCATAGTCTCAGTTTCCCTAAAGCGTGCTTGAAGAAAAATTTACAGGTCGGCCAAAATGAGGTTTCAGGCAGTTTTGGGAAATTTGTTGAAATTGACTACGTATTGAAAAATCGGTCTAAGTTGCCCCAGTAAAATGTCCACCATATTTTGTAGGAAACTAATAAAAATAATATGAGACAATCAGGATGTATATTGTTGATGTGTGCATCTTACCATGGCCTTATTTCTCCTAAAACGTGCTTGAAGACAAAGTTATAGGTATGTCAAAACATGGTTTAAGGTTGTTTTGTAGCAGTTCATGAAAATGCATGTTTCCATAATGAAGAGATGCATTGCTGAAAATGTTTTAATGAAGGGACACAATGATGAAAATACACAATGGTTCAAAGACATGATGAAAGAAGTATTTAACAGAAGTTCGAGGTGGCAGAAATATGTCTTAGCAATCTAAATCAGTGTATCAACAAGAGAAGACAAAGACCAATGAAGTGAAGAATAATTAGTAACAAAATTGAAGAAAAAGATGAAATTATGGAGGTAGGGTGCTGCTAAGGAAGGATACAAGCCTTCAAGGGGGTTGTAGCCTCCTTCTAGTAGTGGTTGGAAAACAGATTTTTGTAGCATCCTTGTATGTTGGAGAAGGAAGAAACCAGGGCATTGTAGAATCCTTCAGTTGTAGCTGAAAAACTTGGGGATTGGTGTCTCTAGCAAGTTGTAGCTTGCGAAAACAATTGTAAATATAATTTTGAACTTATAGAAAGTATTTGTGGTTTTCCTAATCAGGCTTCCACGATAATATTCCTATTGGATTTGATGAATTCATCCTTGTGCTTTGATTTTTCTTCTTTTATCTCTAAATATGCAAATTCTCCTTTGACATTGTCTTCCTAGATCTGCAGATTTATTGGATAGAAACTTGGTTCTCTGAGAGTTCCATGCTGACATGGCTAGGGGTGAGTGACCCATAGACATAATCATGTTGACTTGGATCTTTTTTTATGATCTTAGATTGGACATCCTGCAACAAGATGGTAAGACTATCCATGACATTCCACAATGAGATAGAGAGAGTTTCAAGATAGTAATATAATCTCATCCTACATCGGGATGATGATATTCAACGAGAAATACTGCAATGGGATGGTAAAATTCTCCATTACATCGTGCGATGGGACAGAGAGAGATCCTGAGATTGTAAGATCCTCTTATCCTACTATGGGATGATGATACTAGACAGGAAATCCTACGATGATATGGTAATATTCTCCGTGACATCCTGCGACGAGATAGAGAGATCTTTGAAAATGATGATGATTTTGATGATGATGATGATGTTTCAGTAGTCACATCTTGATCATGATTCTCCAAATGATGATGATGATGTTCCAACAATCATATATTGAGCATGATAATGATGTTCCAAAAGTCACATGTTGATGATTATGATCGAGATGATGATGATGATGTTCTAGTAGTCACGTGCTAATGATGATGCTCTAGACGATGATGATATTGTTCCATGTTGATGTTGACAATGATGCTGCAGATGATGATGATGATGTTCCATGCTATAACTATTGATGATGTTCTAGATTCATGATATTGTTGTTCCAAAACTTCATATGATATATAGATTCACCAGTCAATTGTACAGTTGTTGATGTTGTAGAATATCTTCCTTATTAAGAGGGTGTGTTAAATTAATGTAAATTCTGAAGATAATCTATTGTGTTTTTATTGTACCTTTATTATTCCTCCTTTAGGCGACGTTATTCTTCTGCTCAAATATGTCATTGATGTATTTGGTTATATAAAATTAATGAGGTAAACTATCTATTGTAATTCGGGTCAATAGTACCCACAAAAGTATTTTATAAATGTTATTTAGAGTATTCCTATGAAGGTCGGCTCTAATTAAAGGACTAGGCCAACCTAGTTAGGTAATTAATTCACTCACTTGATGAGTATAAATAACTAAGGCTCCTCCCTCATTTAGACATATATCTCACACAAGTAAGTGCACAAGAGAGAGAGTGAGGAGATTCATTGGAGAGAGGAAGTTGTTAGTCTTGTTCTTAGGTTTATTCAATGTATTTGGTCAAATTCTATATTGAATAATTTTTGTTGTGCTTTCTCCCCCGAGAGGTTTCCCAGGATAAATCTCTATCTTCTTTTGTCTCATTGTGCTTATCTTTCTTTCCGTGGTCCTAATTTTATATTTATGATGAAATGATGATAAATGCTTAAAGATATTGTATAAGAATTAAATATTAAACTTTAGTAGCTTACCTTCAAGCAATTTAAGTCAATACACATGTAGCATATGCATCCCTTTCATTTCAAGATCTATATCTTGTATCCCTTCCAAGTTGAGATCCAGACCACCTCTATAAGGAACGGGGTGGAACCAAAGAGGGAAGCATTAATGGAGCCTAAAAATAGGTATTTAACCACCTCTATATAATTTTCCCCTCTTTGACTCAATTTTCACCCCATGCACAACTTCCTTGTCAAGATCCACAAAAATCACCAAAATTATACTCATTTTTTCCACCATGTTTGGGAAGTTGGCAATGGTTCTTTGGTTTTTATAATAGAATATTATTCATAACAATGATATGGGTTCTAAGAAGAAGGTTCTTCCATTGTTGGATGCCTACTACTTTCTTTAAAACAACATGCAACTACTTCTTCATCCCTACCATTTTTTCTATTTTGATTAAAGTTTTTTAATAGAGTTTTAGATTTAATGTTGCTTAATATATGGTAGGAGCTTAACGTAGCTCTAATGTCGCTTAAGCTACGTTATATCTATGTTAATTTCCTAATATTGCGTAAGTGATGCTAAATGTAAAATTCATGATTGCTTTCATCGTTTCTTCATCTAGTTCAACTAACATTCATCATTGATATTTTTTTAGCAACGTGATGCCAACGTCGATGTTTGACCTGAAACTAGTAGGTGGGATAGCTCATTTTTTCTGTTAATTTAGCGACTATAATATTGTGATAATCAAAGTGTAATACAAGTTGTTGATAATAATGATGCACATAGTAATATGAAGCATTACCCATTATACAACCTTACAATAACTCTAAATAGTTCTCGTTTTTATAGGGTGCATTTAGTGGCTATTTTTAACCCAAATCGAAAAATGGTGCTACAAGTAGCACACTATTTTTTTCAAGGATAAAACTACAAAATTTGGAAACCCATCAATTGACTTTTTTTTAACACATAAAAAAATCAATATTTATTACAAATGTATCGTGTTTTAAAAAAAAATTAAAAATATACATCGAATTTTTTTTTTAAACAAGCAAAATTAGTTAAAAAACTATTAAAATCTAATCCAAATAAAGCTATTCAAAACATTTAAAAAAAATTTATTAGCTTAAAAGAGAAACTATTAACTTAAAAAAATACTATTGAACAATTAAAAAGACATTAAATAAACTGTTAAAATTTTAAAAAACTATGAAACAAATAAAAAATGTTAAATTTAAAATTTAAAAAAAAAATAAAAAATACTATTAAAAAAAAATAAAATTAAAAAACCTATCCTAACCCTAACCCTACCCTATCCTCACCAATTTCCCCTTTCTCATCGCCTTTCCCCCAATTTCTCTCCCCTCCCCTCCACCGCCCACCCCTCCCCCTCCCTTCCTCCTCTTCTCCCCTCCCCTCTCCTGCCCCCTCCCTTCCCCCGCCCCTCCTCCCCCTCCTCTCACTCCTCGTGCACCCTCCCTCCACTTCGAATCCCCTCAAGCCTTCCTTCCTCCCCCGCGAATATTCTCATCAAGCAACAACTTGATGCTCGACAATAATCATGGGGGAGGAAGGGTGATGGAGTGGAGGGATGGCGCACGAGGTGCCGGGGGAGGGTGAAGATGGGAGGGGGAAAGGAGGGGGTGTGGGAGGGGATGGGGATGGGGAAGGGAAGGGAAGGGGGATGGGAGGACTAGGTTAGGGATGCTATATTGTGGGTGAGGGAAAGCAGGTGAGAGGAAGCGGGGATGGGAGAGGTGGCGAGAGAGGGGAGGAGGTGGGGACGAGGTAGACTTAGGGTTAGGATAGTTTTTTTTAATATTTAATATGTTATAAAATTATATATATATATATATATATATATATATATATATATTAACATTGTTTTTATGTTCATAATAAAAATGTATTTTAATATTTAAAAAATCTTCTTTTTTAATAAAAAAAATCAATTTTTAACCAGAATTTCAATTTTTTGATATAAATTCTTTATTTTTTAATAAAAATTCATTTTTTTTAATAATTATTATCTTTTTTTCTTTTAAATTTATAAAAAAAATTTAAACATATATTTTTAATGATGATGATGATGATTAACGTCCATTGAGACCATCTTTAGTCTATCGAACCTTAAGAAGGATAATACTTTGTTTACTTTAAAATCTTGTTCGTGTGGTAAAAAAGATTGCCAAAACGCTTTTCAAGCTCACTATAGTTTTGGAAAGTTAGGAGGTTATTAAGGTTTGTATTGTAGAAAATACTACGAAACTCAGATCTAATGTGGGTGTAAGCAGTGCACTCTAAGAGAAAGTGATTTTCATCCTTAATGCTCATAAAATCACACAAATGGAAAACCCTTTCGGATGATGGAGTTTTAGGAATAGACCAACACCCTATTTTGATATGGATTTCATGAGAGTTCATTCTAATTTTGGATATAATAATTTTATTTCATGAGCTAGTTACTAGTGAGAGATACTTCTGATCTTCCAAATTAGGATTAATGACCCCCTTATAGTATCTTAATTTTCTCTTAACCACTAAAATTTTCAATTCTCCTAACACCACAATTTCTATTTAAACTTAGAAGTAATAATATTTTGACATTACCAATGTTCAAGAAAAGATCATTTTCATCATTGCCCCAATGGGTTAACCAAGCAATGGTATATTTACACCAACACTGCTTGAGGCATAGTTGGTTTTGACTTGAGTTTAAAGAAATTTTAGGAATTATCTCATTTCCCATGTTATTTATCTTATGCTTGTACATCAGGTACTTAGTCATAGCCTTGCTCTTGATGGGGGAAAGAACCACTCCTATTAGGAGAATAGGATAAGGAATATTTATTTTTATTTTGAGATTATATGTTATAAACCACTTCTGGATTTGCTCAATATTCCTCCAAGATTCTCTAGAAATGTTGCACCCCCATAATTCACAGCCATATGAGATAACAGGGACAACAAGAGTTTCAAAGAGGAACTTATTTTTATCCCACATGACCAGATTGGTTGATTTACAGTTATTTTCAAGAACAAAATAAGATTTCCACCCTACATTAATCCTTTTCTCAATGTTATAGTTCCAATTGATCTTGCGATGAAAATAATTTTTGAGATACTTATAAGAAGTCACTTCCTCTAAATTTATATTATCATAAATAAAATTTGCATAGGTGTATTTCTTAGATTTTATAATCATGATTTTTGTCTTGTCGGTTTTAATAGTCATACCCATGTTAGAGAAAATATATTTAAGAATTCTTAATTCCTTGTCGATATCGGAAGGACGCCTTCCCATAAGAACAATATCATCATCATAAAGTAGGAGGATGATAACTATCCCCGCTAATATTGTATCAACGCAACTTCTAAACATCTTTCTAGCTTATCAATGTAAATGCCAAAAAGGGTAGGGGAGAGGGGGAAACCTTGTTTAACTATAATATTAAAATTTATATTTGTTGTCCACACCTCATTATTCTTAAACTTGGAAATGACATTTTCATATAAATTTATCGTGTCATATCTCAACTCAAAAGGAGCCTTAAGCTCCTCTAACCTATTCCACAGGTTATTTCTAGGCACTGTATCAAAAGATTTTGTAAAATCCACAAAGTAACAAAATAGGTCAGACTTATTATTACGACATTCCTATGCAATGATACTAACCGTAACGATGTGGTCCATCGTTGAATGATTCCTTCTAAAACGTGCTTGGACTTTAGCCCGCTTACCTTCCATTTCTAGTCATTCATTGATATTTTTTTCTAAGATAATACCATATAACTTATCTAAGAGATGGATAACCATAATAGTCCAATAGTTAGATGGGTCATTTTTATCACCCCTTTTGAGAAAAGGAATAATGAGGCTTTGAGTCCAAGGCATAGGGACCCTTGCTTGACGGCTAGATAAAAGAGTTTGTGGATGGGCGGGATGAAGAGAGACCCTCCAATTTTTAAGATCTCTATTGGGAAGCCTTCAATGTATTTTTCTTTTCCTTTTGCTAAGCGCTTAACCCCGAAATTTGTCTTCTAACAAGAAAAATTCTTTCATTGTAAGAAGCGTTTGAATGTTATCTATGATATCCAAGGATTCATAAAGCTTTTTGAGATAAGAATTCCAATATTTAAATGAAATTTTATTGTCTTCTTTTGTTTTGTGAGTTAGAATTTCCCTCCATAATTTATTAGGAGCCACCTTGGAGAGGTGTAGGATATTTTCCTTCCTTTTACTTAGATAATTCATTTTTCTTCTTTTAATTAAGGCTTTGTAGTGATTTAGTTTGTCCATTTTTATCAAAATTTGTTGTCTCTTGTTTAAATTCTTTTCTTGCATCTTTACACTCTTGATCATACAAAGGGTTGGTTCTACTATCGATTTTTTAGTCGAGACTTGAATAGAGAACTTTTTAATGGACAACGAGAGGGTTTGTAGCAAAATTATGGTAGAGATTTTATATCTTCTCCATACTTGATAAAGGAAACAATTCATTTTTTAGATAATGGAGAAAAATGTCAGCTTTATTTTTATCGAAGATCAGGCATTTTTGGAAATGATACTTTTCATCCTTAGGATTGCTATGCATGGAAATATTGAGAGTTATAATTAAAGGTATATGACCAGAGTTGAGATCATGGTCCTTGAATATGGTGAACTATATTAATTTTTGTATAGAGGGATATCAGAGATAACATAATCTACGAAACTACTACCAAGCCCATGGATACAAGTCATCTGACTAGATTTTGGCCATTTTGTGAGACCCTTGCAAATGATAACATCTTGAGCACTACAAAATTTGACCATCTTTGAACCAGAAATTTTTTCACCTAGATCTTCAGAACTTGTTTTGTACCTATTAGCTAACTCAAGGTCTTCTCCTAACCAAAGATGATTAGGGTTGAAATAATTGCTTAAAAGGATAGCTTGGTTACTGGAAGTTTTTGCATTGAATTCATGCATCAAAAGGATATTGCCTTCCTTCCTTAAACTATAAATATCATGTTCTAAACCATTATAAGGACAATTTTTATCTAAATTGGTTTTTTTACATAGAATTTGGAATTAATAGGGGAAAAATAATAGATGGTTATGTATTTTTTTCATCATTAATGTTTGTGATCTCTATCCAAATAAATTTGTTGTAAGGGTATTTCTTATAAATCCTAAAATGTGGGGATATGTTCATCCTAATGTAACAAGCTATACCCCCAATTCCTCTACGACATGAACTTTTATTCCATATTGATCATAGGACATATTCATGTATATCAGGGACCTTGGACTCTTCGTGTTCCCAAGTTTCAACCAATAATATAATATCAATTTCACTTGGGATACAGCTTAAATTATGTCCTTTGCTCCATGGAAAGCCTTGAGAGTTCCAAAAGAAGATATGGAGTGTGTCAAATTTTTGTTTATTGATGTCCTTTTGGTTTCTATCTCTAATAACAACTTTTGTGTTATGATTAATGCCCATTTTCCCTCCTTCCTAGATTATTTTACCTTTTAGACCTCCTTTCTTAATTCAGATTGATCCTATAGAATGATGTATTCATTTATAAATATCCTTGATCCTTTTAAACTTGATGTCTTAATGAGTATGTTGTATTTTTGTTCGATAGAGCTAATCTTAACCTATATTAGCCTTTCTTTATTCTTGATTAATTTCCACAACCTGTTTGCTTCTATGAGACATGTAGTTTCAATTTATTTTAAAATTTTTAATATATATAAATATATATATATATATATATATATATATATATGTTTTTATATTTTTTTTAAGTTTTAGTTTTTTTTTATAAAAAAATTATTAAAGAAACGGGGAGAGTAGGAAGTCACGGACACGAAGAGGGGAGGTCTTGTTTTTTAGAGCCGTGATTTAAAAAATATTGTAATATTAGCACTATTTTTTAATTTATATGTTAATTTCAATATTTTTCTGCCAATCATATTGATAGTTAAGTTCATGCTTTCAAATAAGTTATAATTTTATCAGTTCAAGGAAAAACAATGTGCTACCAGTAGCATTGTATTTCTATTGAATGTTTGATTTTAAGGTTATTGGTAGCAACAATGTGGGTTTTTAAGGAAATGGTTGTATTTTTAACCTTTGCTACTGGTAGCATTACTTTTTTATTTGAAGGTTGATTCTTGCGTTTTTAACACACAAAAATGGATTTTTAGGGATATAGTTCTCATTGTGAGTATAAAATTCTCGTCAGGTTGTATAATGTGTTGCATGTGGAGCTTCATTACTTGAGATAATCAATATAGGACTCTGTTGACAAGATTTTCTCCTAGAAAATAGATATTTGAACTATTGATATTAATTTAGTAATCCTTTACTAGAAGATAATTTTGTGAAACTTCAATCCATGATTGGGATTCAAGAAGATGCAATTATGGGTGCGGAGTACTATAATTTCACCTCTTGGCTCTCCAAAACATTGAGTTCATAGGGGGGTGTTGAAACAAAAGGATTTGATAGTTCATCACACCGCTAGATATTCTAGCGGTAGAAATTTTATATATGATAGTCAACTAAAAGAATCAATTTTATAGTTAGCTCATGGGTTGACTAGGATTGTGACTACTTGGACCAACAGATGAATGAATCAACTAGCTGACCAACCAACCATCAACTTAGAATAGAATTGTTTACTATGGCACAAACAAGGCATAATTCAAGAAGCTTGTTACATGTTATGAGCTAAGTATGTGGACATATTCTTCCTTAGTTCAAGTGAGTTGCTTACATCTTGGAGTTATAAACAAATGATCCTATGGATCAAATCATAGGGTGTGGTGAATGAATATGATGTGTGAACAATGCATTTTTATGTATCTTTTATTGTGCTTAGGCGTTGAACTAGTATATTTAAACATCACCTCTTCTTATAATTTCTTAGTTTGCTAAATTTTGTTCTTTCTAATTCCTCTGTTTTCTCCAACATATCACCCTTATGTTTGATGTAAGATTCAATTGTGATAATATCCTAACTCTTAGTTACATAGTATGGAACCAATTTCAAGACTTTACCTAACATTAATGATGTAAAAAAATCCTCGTTTCTTTAGTCTGCGTGGGAGAAAATTTTCTATAGCTGTGGAAAATCATTAGTTTTTTTTATACAAGGCTCATTGGTCACAAAGGGTTTTTCTCAATAGTAAGGCATCAAATACACTAAAACATTTACCCCTATTGAAAACATGAACTCAATTAGACTGATCCTTTCTCTTGTTTCTCAATTTGGATGGGAGGTACATCAAATAGATGTCAAAATAGTTTTAATTCACGGGGATTTAAATGAAGAAATATATAGGTATCAATATCTTGGTTTTGAGAAGGATTCTAGGCATGTGTTTCGACTAAAGAAATCCTCATAGAGTTTGAAATAGGAACCTAAGGGTGGATATGAGAAGATTGATCATTTCTTCATCTATCTTGGTTTCAAACAATGTGAATCAATTCAAAACATTTATGTTTTAGATGTAAATAATGAAACTTTCATTGTTGCATTGTATGTAGATAATTAATCATTACTAGGGACAATGTAAATATAATATTGGGCATGAAGAAACAATTGGTTGTTTCCTTTGAAATGAATCGCCCACTTTTTAAATTTATTTTTGGGAATTCAAGTTCTATAGATGGATGATGGTAATTTAATTTATCAACCCAAATATGTAATGGATATTTTTAAAATATTTCATATGAATGACTATAAAACTTGTGGTACATTGTTTCAATCAAAAGTGAAATAAACAAAGAACTGTCAAAACCCTTCGAGTAAATGTGACTCTATATATCAATAGTTAGGTGGTATCCTAATTTACTTCACTCACGCTGACTTGATATTTCCATTGTTTTTAGTGTGGTTTTACGATTTACGCAAGATCCTTAAGAAAGCAAATGGAATTCTCCAAAGTGAATTGTTTGTTGTATGAAGGGAACTTATCAACTTGGTATAAAATATTGCATTAATACCCTGAAATTTTTAGAGGAAATTTGGGGTCTAAAATGGGTCTACTAAGGAAAATAATAAAATAATAGTTAAAATAATAAAATAATATTTATCAATTTTGGAGGAAGAAAGAAAACAATTGTTTTTTGTTTGTATTTTCAACATATCTCCCTGTACTTTTACTCAAATTTAGAGTAGGGAAACTCCTTGGATGCGGAATTAACTTCCACATCCAACGAGTGACCACATCATATACTTTTAATGGACCCCGTTGCCCCAGAAATAAGAAATACCTAAAAAAATGTGATGATGACATCATCATCATGTTTTTTCAGGTATTTCTTGTTTTTGGGGTAGTAGTGTCCATCAAAAGTATGCATTGTGGGTTCCCATTGGATGCGTAATTTAATTTTGTTTAGAACAAGTGCCCCTGCTCAAATTTGAGTAAAAACACATGGAGATATGTTGAAAATATTAACAAAAAAATTTCTTTTTTATGGCAAATATGTCAAGTCAACCATTATGGTTGACTCATTTTATTGAAGTTCCAATGGTTCTTGAATTCCAACTCATAGGGAAATTATGGTTGGCTCATTTTCTTATATGATGGCTCTTTTTCTTATAAGGCCCATTTTAGACCCCAAATTTCCTCCAATACTGGTGGGTTACATTGATTCAGATTGGTTTGGGTACTGCAACGATAGGAAGTTGACATTAAGCTATGTGTTTCCTCTTGGTTCATGAACCTTGGTTTGGTCATGAAAGAAACAAAGGGAGCTCTCTCTTTTGACCAGAGAACAAGAATATTGTGGCATAGTGAAAGGTGACACAAAGGAGGTATCAATTTTATAGCTCTTAGGAGAGTTCATTTTTTTCTATCGATTCAACTACTATAAAATTTTGTGATAACCAAAGTTCAATATAGGTTGTTGATAATCGTGTTTCACATAGTAATATGAAGAATGCAGAGTTTCATGCACATTACTTGATATAGTTGATTACAATACTATGTTAATAATCTTGTCTATTGTAAAATAAATGATCAAATTAATTATATCTTTACGAATCCTTTACTAGAAGCTAAATCTGTGAAACTTTAGGTCATTATTGTGCTTCAACAAGCTACAATTATGGGTGGGGTGTACTATAATTTCCTCTGTTAAATTTCTAGAGCATTGTGTTGATGGGGGGGGGGGATGGAAATGAAATATTTGCTTGCTCGTCACACCTTTGGATATACCATATATATAAATTTAATAAATGATAGTCTACTAAAATAATTGACTAAGTGGTCAATTGATGAGATGACTAGAATCTTGACTTTGAACCAACCAATGGATGAATGAACTAGCGAACTGATTGATTGGGTAATTAGAACATAATCGTCAACTATGCCACGAACAAGGCATAATTCAATGAGGTTGTTATGTGTTATGAGACAAGCATGTGAACATATTCTTCCTCAACTCAAGAGAGTTGGTTACATCTTGGAGCTATAAAAGAATTATCCTATGGATCAAATCAAATTTTGGTTAACAGAGATGATGAGATGATGTTTGAACAATGCATTTCAATGTATTTTCTATTGTTCGTAAGTATTGAAAGAATTTCTTTAGACTTGTTGGAAATTATTAACTTACTATTTTTTTGTTATTTCTAATTCTATAGCTTTTTCCAACATATCACCCCTATGTTTAATTGAATATTCAATGGTGAAAATATTAACTCCTATTTACATAGTTTCAAGCCATATTTTAAAGACTCTAGCATGAATAATGCTAGAAATATCCTCATGACTTAGGTCCATGTGGGAGTTATTTTTCTATAGTTGTGAAAAATCATTAGATTTTACTAACATTAAATTAAAGTAGATACAATGATTTCACATTTTGTTAATTTTAAGATTTAGATTTTGAAAAAAAAAAAAATTTACGAATAATATTAAAGAATATTTAGTATCAAAATTAAATGATGAAAACTATTTTCTAACAAAACTTTTAATTATAATTAAAAAAATTAAAACATACTTTCAATAAAATGAAGAATTTTTCTTCTTCTTTTAATTATATTTATGTAAAATCCATTTCACTATATCACTTTTTTTATATTAAAATATTGTTTATAAAAAAAAGGTAAGAATCAAAATAAAGATCTATTGTATGTTAAAAGATAATTCAATTTGTTTAGGCTTTATTGTTCAACATTAATTTTGATTAGCCCGGATGCGGGTGCCAACTTTCCCCATTGACCGTGCATTGCGCCTCAGTCTGAGAGTCGACAGCGTGGCATCACGCATGCCGGGGTCATAAACCTCCGTCGCGGCCCCTCGGCTGCTCTTCGCGGGTGGGTGAAGATGTCTAGTCCCAGGTTGTCGAAGGTTGATCATGTTCCATCAAAATTTAATCGAGTTTCAATGGAGATTGGAATGGAGCATGTGAGTTCTCAGTAGGTACTGAGTGACTAGGTTAAGCGGATAGCAATGGACAGGGGAAACATTATCTGTTGGCTTTCTCCAGTGTGTGTTTTCTTGTGGTTTGGTGTTTACAATTTGGCCTCTGCTCTGTGCGGTTAGCTTGCTCTACAACGCCTCCGCCCACTATTGGTATTGCAACTCCACCACCCCCACCAATGACACCCTGGAGCGCTGGTCTCCAAGATGTCTAGGAAATGGGGAACCCCTAGAAGGGGCGGCAACGGTCGAGGAAAAACTCAACGCGGTCTGAGTGTAATGGTAGAGGAAGGTTACGAAGCTGGAATATCGATGCATGTCTGTGTCTTAATTGATAATTAAGAAAGACGTGTGGTGAACAAGTGAATTGCTACACGGAGAGGCAGAGGAAAAATTAAACATTATTGGTTGATAAAAAACATGATGGGGGTTGTCATGGAAGACATGTTGGATATTTGGAGCTTGGAACACAACACGGTCCTCTCGGTCAAGGCCAAGATGACTGATATGGAAAACCAGCTCAACATCTTGGATGCCACCTTTGCTTGGAGATGCTTGGCGAGCGAGTAGAGACACGTTGGCACCATGGAGGTAGGGTGTAGTAGTGCAACGGGAGGAAGATTTGTGGAAAAAGGTCTAGCCCCAGTTCAAGAAGTTGCCACCATCGCACCCTTTTCCATCCCATCCACTATTGAACCCCTGTTCAAACGTGTGCGAGATAGTGAAGGCTTGAGCAACAAGACGTCTCCTCCACCTGCGAATATTCATGTTACCAATACTACTACCAACTCTAAGGAAGGTGGATGGTCCTGCCCCATCTTGGAGGAGGTTCCCCCCCTAATCCTGCTCATGTCTCCAGCAATGGCTGGGCCTCTTTTTGGTTCAGACTATTACGTCAAGTGTTTTTGTTATATTTTGTTATTTCATCTTGTGTTAAATATTTCATTTAAGTGACGGAACTGGTACATTAAGAGATTTTTTTTGTTTTCATGGCTACCAAGGCCATTGGAATTTCTCTGTTCCAGCCACCCCAGAAGACTATGTATTTTTTATTAGCTCAGGTGGTGGTTTCACCACCCGCGACTACCTCAGACTTTTCACAGACTTGTAACTTTTGAATTTTCAGTTTAATAGAATGTGCATACTTAAGAAAACATTAATTTTGATTAAAATATTGTTAATTAAAAATAAGAATCAAAATACAAACCTTTTTAATTGTATGCTAAAATAAAATTCAATGTGATTAAATTCTATGTTTCAACATTCATTTAAGTGAGACCGTCCTAAGAGAAAAGACAACAAAGAAATTATTTAATCTTTCTTTAAAATATTATATATGCTCAAAACGTTTAGAAGCATTCCTAATTCACTATAGTTTTGCATTTCTAACTCACCATGGTTTTGAGGAGTTATAAAGTCACAAAGGTCAATATTAAAGCAAAGATTATGAATCCAACTCTTTAATGTTGGAACAAGTGATTTCATCCTCAATGCACATAGATTCCCCTATTTCACTTCATAAGATTTCATAATATTTTTAGCAATATTGATTTGATTTTAAGAGTAAATTTTGTTTTAATCTTTAAATCCTTCTCACACCACATTTTCTCACACATCATTTTAGTCTTAAACTTAATAATAATTTTAATTTTAGTATTATCCATCTTTTGCAATATAATTGTTAATAATTGAATAAATATTGAGTGAAACACTTGCTTAGTGAAGATTGAATGTTTTGAATTTTTAAAATAATTTGGTCAAATATAAAACAAATAACTAAACAACATAGTTATTAGAAATTCATCTTGAGAAAGTTTGAATATTAAAATTTATTACAACATACTATTAAATTAAAAACTAATAATTAAACAACATGGTTTTAAGAAATTCAATTTCACATAGTTTGGATATAAAAATAATTACATCATATATTATTAGATGTTTGTATAATTTTATTTGGTTTTTGTGCCGAGAGGCGCTTTACAGCGCAGTATGGGGGAGATCTTGTAACGTGATGTAACATTAGTAACATGTCCACAAAAAGCAATAGTGATAGTGAATATTATGGGAGAGATCTTGTAATGTGATGTAAAGTTTGTATCATGTTGTGGGAGAGATCTTGCAACGTGATGTAACGTTAGTAACATGTTGGCAAAAAATAATAGTGATAGTGAATCTTATGGGAGAGATCTTGCAACGTGATGTAACTTTTGTGACATGTCAGAAAAAAAAATAGTGATAGTGAATCTTATGGGAGAGATCTTGTAACGTGATGTAAAGTTTGTAACATGTCGGCAAAAAATAATAGTCTCAAACTCTAGTTAACATTGTAACCCAGAGGGATCAAATCTCCCTAGGTTTGCACCTCTAGATATTTGCAGTAAAAAGCATGGTGTATGAAGCAAGCCAAAGATTTAGAAATCCTGTACGCGGTTGTGTTGGAGTTATCAGTGATCTCCAGAAGAAAGTAGCAGAGCTGCAATCCCAATCAGCTTCCACACAAATAGAGCTGGCTAACATTAGTGTGCAACATGCTAATCTCTTAACCCTATCATTAGAGGATATCATGAAGTTTCGGATCCCAAATTATACAGCGCGTCGCCGCAAGACAACGGAGACAAAGATATGAGTTCGCCTATTGTAGAGTATGTGGATCCTCTGTCATTATGGGAGCAATTATGGACATAAAATAGAATGGATATTGTTATCCCTCATCAACGAATCGTTCATCGAAACGATCTTAGAGATAGCGCCTCAGATGGAGCAGAGCAGCAGTTGGTGGAATTGGTTGCAGGTCTGATAGGTGAACACATATCTGAAATAAATATGGGGCTATACCATGTAACAGACTAGACCGCAAGTGTTGAAACAGACCATGTCCACAGCTGAAAGAATTTGTATAGATCATAAAAGGAAACACGTTTCTTTGGTAATTATTGTGTCTATTGTCTAATAGGCCCATTCTACAGCCCAGTTTAGGGCTCTATTCTTCTATTTTAGGCTTATTCTACAGTTTAGTACAGGGTCTGTGTAACTTTTTCATATCTTACCTTAAACCTAATTGGGAGAAAAATGAAACGGGTTCTTCTTTAAGCATGGAAAAAAACAGCCAATGAATTGTTGGGAGAAAAAGGAAACGGGTTCTTCTTTAAGCATGGCAAAAAATAACGACCGAACTGCAGCCATAGGCTGTACCAGATTCAAAAACAAAACAACGACTGAATTGCATCCATAGGTTGTATGAGATTCAGAAACGTCTCTTACTGTAGCTGAATGTACTTCGAAGAAAGCACCCAGAGCTCTGTAATCTGTAGTTTTCTTTTGTAGAAATAAAATACATTTTGTGTTGAGATATTTATTCCCAAACAGAGCTTTCTCCACATAAAAATCTGTGACACTATATGCTTAGTGTAGAGCTATGTTTTTTCATTTTCCTTTCAATGGTATTCAGTTGAAAATATTGATCGCAAGTATAGTAATTTAAGGGGCTGTATGTAAATTTCGTGTTAGTGCTTGCTATTTGAAGCTCTGCTTATTGTTCACTCTGTTCTTGCATTTTCTTTCATGCTATCTACATTGATTGCGGAGGCACTGGAGACATGAAATAGTGCGGAGATTCACGGTTCAGAGGTGCAGTAATAATTGTGAAAACTTACTACAATGTGATGATCTTTTCATAGGATAATTCAGTACACCTCATAGGATGTTTAGTACATATGGATTATGTTTCCAGATTAAGTCCAGCATCTATCCAATTTAGGCATTAGCCATTTTCTCACCAATGGCACCCATTCTTAGTGTTCTGGGATGGATCCAATAAATTTGTCACAGTTATGATTCTAACGATACACACAGCCTGCAGCCTGGAGCTATGAATTCCAAAATATATATATATATATATATATATATATATATATATATAACCATGTTCAGACACCCTCCAAAATAAATATTTATATGCTATGAATTGACATGCTTAGTAGTTGCACGTCAGTCACTGCAGTCTTCCCTATTCAGGTCGCTGCTCTGCCACGGAGCAGTATAAAGGCTAACCAAAACGCCCCTAACCCGCAGGATCATTTTTTGTCTAAATTTAATTTAGAGTACTTAAATCACAATTCCAGCTATTTGGGTTGTTTTAAAATCATGGATGTATACTGAGGCGGTCAAATATAGTTGCAGAAATTGTAAAATTGTGAAAATAAACATTCTCCAGCCAAAATTTGACTGTATTTTATCAAATATAAGCCGGAAAAACGGAACGTTTTAGTTGTCTTTTATCCTACGCGCTCTGCCACCATAGCGTTTTCCATGACTGGATTTGGTATCATACGGTTTTCAGTCCAAAACCTTTTTCAGTCCAATCTATCCTAAGTTTTAGGTGGATCCTGTGTATCTCAAGTGTCAATTTTATAGAAATTTGGCTTTGTCAATTCAATCTACAAAACTATTTATAGAAATTTCCCAGGGCAATTTTCTTTGTCACATGTGTGAGTTAGGACGTCAAACATATTGGTTATGCGACCTTACCAAATATTTCTACCTCAAAATTCTATATTAACAAGAGGCCACAGTAGCAATGGATCAAATGGCAGTGCGTGTCATTTTAAAGCTTATTTATTCAAACTTTCTGTATTAATAACAAGCCAATAATATAGGCCACAAGTAGCGATCAATAAAATGGCAGTGCAAGTCGTTTTAAAGCTTTTTATTCAAACCATTATATTTATATATTACTATTGATTCTAGACGTCAAGGAAAGAATTCATGAAATATTCAAACCATTATATTTATATATTACTATTGATTCTAGATATCAAGGAAAGAATTCATGAAATAAAATTCATTGCTTCTAGAATCTCGAGGAAGGAAGGATTTGCAATAACACTAATATATTATCAATATTTCCACAAGATGGTAAATCTCTACACACATGGAAAATCTTCATGTCTAGTTGTCTTTGGCTATTATATAAGATAGTCTTTATTTTCTAACATATAAAAATACTCAGAGGTTTACAAATTGTACATTGCTACGTTAAAAATACTCATGCTGCATCGTTTTTTATGTGTAGTTTGATTACTTATTTGTCTCTTGCACTTTATGCAAGATGTCCAATTTTGTTTTCGTCTTCTAATGTAACATATGTTTTCCAAACGTTGTTTTTAATTAGATTCTCGTAAAACAAAAGTTCCAATTAGCTTTCCTTAATGATAAAGTTCTACAAAGCCTTCCTTTTTATCTTCTTAAAAGTAGAGATAGAATATAATTGATTAATTGTAGTGAACCATAGTTTCACGTCGCACCTTAGAATTAGGTTTTTCTTTCATATTAGTAATGTTTATATTTATTTTTTAACATTTTTATTTTTATTTTGATTAGGGGTCATAATCATAGATTTAAAATATTTTAAAATAATTTATTAATATTATATTTTTATCTAGGTAATTAATCATAGCAATATTTTAAGTTATATTGTTTTTAGGTAAATTAAAAAAAAAATACATTATTTAAAACAGCATAGATCCAAATCTTAGGCTCTATCAAATGCGGAGAGGGATCAAATCTCAAGAGGTGCAAATCTCTTCTCACGTATTGCACTCTTGAGATTTGATCCCTCTCGGTGCTTGATAGAGCCTAGGATTTGGATCTATGCTCGTTTAATTAAGTATTAAGATAAAATTGTTGGAAATAAATGTTGAGAGTCAACCATTTAGAGACAATTGGATTGTTTCATTCTAAAAGTATAAATAACATCAATTAAATTATTATTTTTTAATTTTTTTTTTTTTTAATATTTTGAATATAAAAAATAATTTACATTATTTAAAAAAAATAAAAAGCTCTTCGATATATAAAAAATAATTAAATCATGTTAAATGTTTGTTGTCAATGGCAATGACAGACTATAGATAATAGTGTTCATGAAGATCAACAATCTAAATGTTAAATGTTCATTGGTAGATCCATAAAACTAGCAAACCCAAAAATGAGTATTTATATGTTCTGCCCACTAAGGTTTGTTTCCTTTAGTGCCATTTAATAGGCATAGTATAATTTGGATTGGACAAGCATTCCTCATTGGTCTGCAATTCATAATGAGACCCTGAACTCCAAGGAGATTCCAATCATCAACAATGATACGTTGGAATGCATGTTAAATCTTCCTAATAAATCTTAGCAACTAGATGCTTGAAATTCTTTATTGGGAAGAAGGCATGGTGTTGCTTGAATGACATTGGACAATTATGAATCAAGTGGCCTGCACAAGCAATCAAGTGAAACATGTTATGTTTGAAGGAACTAATGTCTAAGTTTTTGGCATGTCTGCGGCAGCTGGAATTTTGGGCAACTTTCAATAACCATTTTCTTCCATCTGCTCTTTTGAAATTGCCACATTTCTTGCCTTAGATCTCCACGAAGCCACTGCATTCGCTGGATTGAAGCTGATCAAACTCTATTTACAGAGAATTGTATTTCCTATTAAGTAAGGTTGTTTAGAGAGTTTTTTAGTGATAATTTTTGTGCACTGTAACAGAGAAGAGAAGACTAGTCTGAAAATTTCCTATGTGTTGAAAACAGAGCAATACTTTGTTTTACTGTTTTGTTAACAGAAGTATTTGTATTTTCTTGCTGTTGAAATAAATATTGAAAGTGATTTCTAGAATTTGCATTGAGTTTTATTTTTTATTTCTCAAAACAGAGTTTATTTTGAATCTGAATTTTATGGGCGTGACTCCTCATTGAGCACTTAACTCCATTTAGCATATTCTTCACTTAGTATCAGAGCCAAGTTTTTGTGGTTGTTTGTAGCAGAAGAAGACAATGGCTCAACATAACAGTTTAGTCCAGTACCAGATTCCTCTTTTCTGTGGGCAAAATTTTGAGTATTGGAGTGTGAAGATGAGAACTTTGCTCATCTCACAAGATTTATGGATGCTTGTTTCTGTAGGGTATACAGAGCCAGCTGATCAAGCTGCTTATAATGCATTGCCAGTTGATCAGAAGACAGAATTGAAGGGAATAGGAAAAGGGATGCTAAAGCTCTTTTTATTCTTCAAACGGGAGTCAATATTGCAATTTTTCCAAAGATTGCAGAATGTGAAAAGTCCCATAATGCTTGGGATACCTTGGAGAAGGTATACAAGGGCTCTATAAAGGTAAAAGTTGTCAAACTTCAAATTTTGAGAAGAGATTTTGAATCTCTTTCTATGAAAAAAATGAAACTGTTGAATGTTTTATTACTAGAGTTCAAAATATTGTTAATGCTATTCATGCTCATGGTGAAACTCTTGAAGATAGAAGGATTGTAGAAAAAGTGTTAAGACGTATTCCTATCACCATTGATATAGAAGAATCAAGGGATTGAACACAACTAACCCTTGCTGATCTGTTTGGAAGCCTTCAAGTACATGGAGACAGGTTGAAAAAGAATGAGGAACTTTTGGATCAAGCTTTCCAAAGCAAGTTGAAGGTAGTAGATGATAAGAAGAAACAGTCATCCACTATTAGAAATGATTTTTATTCAACATCATTCAGAGGAGGTAGAGGCCGTGGAAGAGTCAGAAGTAGAGGTGGCGGAGGTAGAGGAAGAAGCAGCAGTTCTGGCAGAGGTAATTTTCACTGCACCTATTGTAATAAAGATGGTCACCTTAAAAGTCATTGCTTTCAAAATAAAAGAGATACCTCTCATTCAAATTTCAGCAAGGAAGAAGGTGAAAATTCTCAAACTTTATTTCTCACATGTAACAAACTTGAAGATTGTGATGATTTTACATGCTATTTGGATAGTGGTTGTTAAAATCATATGACTGGAAATAAAAAACTATTTGTGAAGCTAGATGAGAATGTGAAAGGGACAGTTAGTTTTGGCAATGATAATGAAGGAGATGTAATGGGAAAATGTACTATTGCCATTCGACTTAAGAATGGAAAAATGATGTATGTTCAAGATACCTTGTTTGTTCCAAACTTAAGGCACAACTTGATTAGCATAGGGCAACTACATTCTAACAATTACAAGATTGTTTATGAAGGAAAGTGTTGTAATATTTTTTACAAGAATGACCTTGTTGTTGAAGTTCCTATGACTGAAAATAGGATGTTTTTGTTAAGAATGGAATCAAATGTAGTTTGTTTGAAGGCCTTAGTCGATGATTCTTGGCTTTGGCACAAAAGGTTTGGACACTTTAATTTTGGATCTCTATCCCTTATGCAAAAGAAGAATTTAGTAAGAGGTTTGCATTCTTCCATAGAGTCCAATAATAAGATATGTGAAGGTTGTTCCATAGGGAAGAAACACAAAGCAAGTTTTCCTCATTATTAGTTTAGATCATATGAGCCATTGGCTTTAGTACATTTAGACATTTGTGGGCCTATGCAAACCTTTTCACTTGGAAACAACAAGTATTTTCTACTATTTGTAGATGATTATTCAAGAATGTCTTGGGTTTATTTCGTAAGTCATAAATCTTAAGCTTTTAGTTGTTTTCAAAAGTATGAAGTTCGTGTTGAGAAGGAATCAGGATATTATTTGAAAGTCTTGAGAATTGATCGAGGTGGAGAGTTCACCTCCAATGAATTTAAGGAATTTTGAAGCTCATGTGGCATTAAGAAGGAGTTAACTACTGCTTATACTCCTCAACAAAATGGAGTAGCAAAGAGAAAAAACAGAACAGTGGTAGAAATGGCTAGATGTATGTTGAGAGAAATCTGTTTTCCAAACATGTATTGGGCAGATGCAGTCCATTCAGCCATATATATTCTCGACAGAAGTTCTACAAAGATGGTAAAAGATTCTACTCCTTATGAATCTTGGTTTTATAGAAAGCTTAATGTTTCTCATTTTAAAATATTTGGATCTACATGCTTTGTATATATTCCTGGCCAACAAAGGAAGACGTTAGATGGAAAATCTGTAATATGTGTTTTCATTGGGTATTCAAAAGAAAGTAAGGCTTATAGATGTCATGATACACTTATTAATAAGCTTCATGTTAGTAGAGATGTGATCTTTGACGAAGGGGAAGCTTATTTTAAAAATGAAGGAGAATTTAAAGTAATGAATCCACATATTGAAGGCTTAATTTTTTATAATAATGATGAGTCTTTGTAGCCCTCTACAACAAGATATATGG
Source organism: Pseudotsuga menziesii (assembly GCA_001517045.1). NCBI lineage: Eukaryota > Viridiplantae > Streptophyta > Pinopsida > Pinales > Pinaceae > Pseudotsuga > Pseudotsuga menziesii. The sequence continues at coordinate 360,946 of LPNX010510363.1, forward strand.
GCTCACGTTCACAGAGTTCTCCATTGAGGGCATCTACATATTCACCAACAATAAGAACGCATGTTGAAGGTCAAGCAATATCTCCATTCAGTCCTCCTAGAAAAACTAGAAGTTTAAAAGAAATATATGAGACCTCTAGGTATGTTGATTATAGTTTTGCACTTCTTTCTTCTGCACATGTTGAACCTTTTAGTTTTAATGAATCTTGTTCTAATGAGTTATGGATGCAAGCCATAGAAGATGAGATTGCACAAATACAGAAAAATGACACATGGGTGTTAGTTGATCTTCCTCATGGAAAATCCATTATTGGTGTAAAGTGGATTTACAAACTTAAGTTTAATATGGATGGCAACATTTCAAAACATAAAGAACGTTTGGTTGCACAAGGATATGTGCAAAAAGAAGGAATTGAATTTGATGAGACTTTTTCTCCTGTATCATGGAAACAGTAAGAACATTTCTTTCCATTACATCTCAATTAAAGCTAATTGTTTATCAAATGGATGTCAAATCTTACTTCTTAAATGGTTATTTTAAGGAAGAAGTTTATGTTGATCAACCTAAGGGTTTCATTATTTATGGTAAAGAAGATAAGGTGTATAGGCTTAAGAGGGCTTTTATGGTCTTAAGCAAGCCCCTAGAGCTTGGTACTCTAGAATTGATGACTACCTTCATGATAATGGTTTTGTTAAATGTTATTTTGATAATGCTGTCTACAAAAGGATTGTTGGGTCAGATTTGATCATCCTTTGTCTATATGTAGATGATTTAATCTTCATTAAGACCTCATTTTCACTTATGGAGGAATTTAAAGAGGCAATGAAATCAGAATTTGAAATGTATGATTTGGGTGAAATGCAATATTTCTTGGGGTTGCAAATTCAACAAACAACTAAAGGTATATCTATTTGTCAAGATAAATATATTGAATATATGTTGAAGAGGTTTATCATGCAAAATTGTAAACCTGTGAGCACTCCTCTTGTAGTTGGGAGTAAGCTGATGAAAGATAATGAAAGTCCACTTTGTGATGCTACCCTTTATAGATCTCTGATTGGAAGCCTTATGTATCTGACATCCACTAGACTAGACATTATGTTTGTTGTGAGTTTAGTTTCTAGATTCATGCATCAACCTCACAAGTCCCATTGGCGAGCAGCCAAAAGGATTCTCAGATATGTAAGTGGTACTAAATTTTGATGGACTATTTTATACCTCCGCTAATGATTCAAATGTTGTAGCATACATAGATGCAGATTGGGCAGGAAGCTTGGATGATCCAAAGAGTACCTATGGATATGATTTTCCCTTTGGAGGAAAGCTTGTTTCTTGGAGTAGCAAAAAGAAACCCATTGTTGCACTATCTACAGCTGAAGAAGAATATCTTCTTACATCGTCCACAAGCACACAAGTCATTTGGTTGTCAAGGTTGGTGGAAGACTTGGGAATGGAATTATGTAAACCCATAAAAGTTTACTGTGATAATCAAAGTACTATCTCCATGAAAAGGAATCCATTTTTCCACAATAGGAGCAAACACATTGACATTCGCCATCACTTCATTAGAGATCTTGTCCAACAAGAATTTTTTTTCTTTGAATTTTGTAAATCTAAAGATCAGCTTGCAGACATTTCTACTAAAGCTCTTCCAAAGGATCGATTGGAGATACTCAGAACACAGTTGGGAATCATCCAACTTGACATTAAGGGGGAGATTGAAGGAACTAATACTTGATTTTTCAGCATGTCTACAGCAGCTGGAATTTTGGGAAAATTTCAATAACCGTTTTCTGCCATATGCTCTTTTGAAATTGCCACGTTTCTTGCCTTAGATCTCCATGTTTCCACTGCATTCGTTGGATTGAATCTTATCAAACTCTATTTATAGAGAATTGTATTTCCTGTTAAGTAAAGTTGTTTAGAGAGTTTTTAGTGATATTTTTTGTGCACTGTAACAGAGAAGAGAAGACTAGTCTGAAAAATTCCCATGTGTTGAAGACATAGAAGTACTCTGTTTTATTGTTTTGTTAATAGAAGTATTTGTATTTTATTGCTATTTGAAATAAATATTGAAAGTGATTTCCAGCATTTGCATTTGAGTTTTATTTTTTATTTCTCAAAACAAAGTTTTGAACGGATTTTATTTTGAATCTGATTTTTATGGGCATGACTCCTCAATGAGCTCTTAACTCCATTTAACAGATTCTTCAAGATTCATATTTACAGTTTAGAGTTACATTCATTTTTACTGTTTGGGGTTAGGATTAAAGGATGTCAATAGTGTATCTTGATTTAGTTCTAAGAAATCAATATTCTGAATAGTATGGATTGGGCTCTCTAAAATTTAGTTTGATATTCTTGAAATATTGTTATTTACAGATCATTCCTGAATTTTAATAAGAATCATATTTTAAAATATTTCTGATTTGGTACCAGTTACCTCAGTTTTTCCAATCTTCTGAATCTTCCAGATTAGAATATATATATATATATATATATATATGACTTAAAATTAGAAATTAACACAATCAACGTTGATAGAAATCAAAATAAACTTTAGACACGCATTGCTTGAACAACATAATGTACCTGGAATGTGACATATGCGACACACGTAGACAGCACGCTGGAATAAATTATAACCTGCATTTTCATCCATGGTCAGAAATTTTGAGCAACAAAATTAATTCAAGAAAATGATATAATTTAATTCATACACATATATATTTAACTGGTCGTTTACCAACAGAAAGCTGGTGGTTGATTGTCCTTTATTTTTGCTGGTCGTTGATACTGGTAATAGTGGAAATGGAAACAGACTTGTCTACCGCATCAATAGGTTTTCTTGATTTGATTATATGAGAAAAACCATGAATCGTTTCTTGAAGGGATTTATTTAGTATCAGGTCTCTTTCAACTGAAATATTGAGTTATCTGCATAAGAAAGTTCACATGTTAGATTTAAGATACTTTGTTATACACGTACATAAATAACATCCACCCAACTAAGAATTATCTCATCTATATTCCTCCCTTTTATAATCTATGCCGGTGTAACTGGTAATTGAAGTACATACAATCACGACAATAACTGTTGAAAGCGTCATTTCCCCATAAGAACAACATCTTTTATTATTTTCTTGCATATAGAGGAGTTCAATTCTGTAGGAATTTGTAAGAAGACATAAACCATGGCAGTGTGAATAGTAGGCACGCTTCTTGGGTTGACTTCTTTGACACCTCTTATCCTGCAAGCAATTGCATAAACTATATTTTATTTTTTAAGAATTATTTGTTAAGGATGTCCAAAATTGAATCAAATGCGAAGGGTCATAACACACCGATGAGATTGTAGAAATTTTGAAGAATGAGAAGGTTTAAAAGATGTATCAACTAATGCTTTATTTGTATTATTTTGTCAATTTACACTCGTAGATTCATATATTGTCAACATGATATTCATTAATTTATCTTGGTGTGGTAGTTGGAGTATTGGGTACACATATCCCCAAAATATTCCTCCTCTTCGTTTCCAGTTTCATCCCACTGCAGGCATATACACAATTTATATATACTACCCATAATGTTGGAAATATTAATTACTCCCTCATCCACATAGAAAATCATCTCACTTTGTCGTCATTTTCTCTCACACATCCTGAGAGAATGAAGATTTCACATCTCTCATGTATAAAATAGTCGAATTAAATTTGTGAAGCTAAGTTTCTAGGTAGATAGTTATTACAATCTTTAGTGTAAATTGGTAGAAGCTTTTTATAAGAAGAAGAATGAAAATTTGCAGACACAGAGATACACAGAAGAGACACAGAGAGGATAAGAGAGGAACTGTGCAAGTGTGGGGAGAACAAGAAGGAAAAATTTTGTGAAGAGTTCCAAGCTCAATATTTTGTGTTTTGTGAAAGTGTTGAGAGCCCAAGCTCTCTAAAAGGTGAAACATCCTAATAAATTTCCAAGTTTGTATTTATGGCTATAGTTCTTTGTTATGTTGTCACAATATATATTAAGTCCATTGTTTATGGATTAATGCAAGTTTTATTTAGCCGCATATCTTCTCCATATTTAACTAAGTGAATGTTGTTTATATTTACTCTTTAGTGAAAAACACAAAGAATCCATAATTTTTTCATCCCGTAAAATTTCTATTTTTTATGGGCAGTGTTCGACACATGTATTCACAATATAGTTGTGTCACAGTTTATCCCAAGTAACAGTTGATGAAAAAGGTTTTTCAAAGTGAGAGTTGGTCACATAGGAATTGGTGGCAACTTAAATCCTGTAGCAATAAATCCAAGTGAGTCTGTGGAGGTAAAACTGTGTACGGTGAAAAGTCAATCGCAGTAACTCTGTTGTTGTAATTCCGTCACAAGTATTTTGGTCACGAGACTTTCTGTCGAAGTAATAGGTGAAGTTTCCAAGATCACTTGGTCACAATACAAAATGTAAAAAGGGAAAGAAAATTTTATGACAGTGTGGTAACTCAAGTCTAGAGTCATAGCAGTCGTCTTTCATGAGATTTGGTATTAGAGTGGGTCTAGGAATTAAACCTTGTCTTAAAAGGGAAAAATTATTTTTCTAAGGTAAATTAAAAATGACTTGCAATTCTGTTTCACACATGTCAAGTTTACAAACTCCAATTTTTACAGGAAATAATTATGATTATTGGTCTCTAACAATGAAGGATTTGTTCAGAGGTTAAAATGTTTGGGAGATAGTTCAGAATGATTATGTAGATCAGGAGGCATATAACAATATCACACAAGATGAGAAAGATGCCCTGAGGGAACAGAGGAAAAAAGATGGAAAATCTATGTTGTATATACACCAAGCCATTCATGAAATCATACTCCCAAGAGTAGCAGCAACAATTATCGTTAAACAAGCATGGGACACATTGGAAACCGCATATCAAGGCTTGGACAAGGTAAAGACTTCCAAGTTGCAGATTCTGAGAAGAGTTTTTGAATCTCTATCAGTGAAAGAAACAAAGTCATTAGACTCATTCTACACTAGAGTTGTTGGTTGATGAATCAACTTAAATTTCATGGAGAAAACATAGAAGAACAAATGGTTGTTGAAAAAATTCTTAGAAGTCTTCCCCTAAGATTTGAATCCTTGGTTCTGACCTTGGAAGAAAACAAAGATATGTAGGTGTTCACCATTGATGAGTCACAAGCTTCATTCATCAATCATGAACACATAATAAATAGATCAAATACATCATTGGAAGGTGCATTCACAGCACAATCATCCATAATTCGTGGTGGAGACAGGGGGAGAAACAATTCTAGAGGTAGAGAAAGAAACTTCTCAAGAGGATAACGCAGCAACATTCCCATGAATGTCGTTGGTAGAGGAAAAAATTAGAACCCAATTCATCCAAGTGGTCACATGTTTGATAAATAAAAAATTCAATGTCATTATTGTAAGAAATTTGGCCACTATGCATATGAATCCATGAATAACCGGTGTGACCAAGGAAATCAAAGCCAAAACCAGTCGACGAACACCAGCACTTCGTTGAGCACAATGTTGATGGCATGCATATCCCCAATTGAATGTAATACCTTCCAAGAAATTCCATGAGACATATGGTATTTAGATTCAAGTTGCAACAAGCATATTATTGGTAATTAAAAAAAAAATTCCAATCAAGATAATCCAGTTCAAACTTATGTTGCACTTGGAAATAATGTCCAAGTTACTGTTTTGGGAAAAGGTACTGTTGGTATTGTAACCAAACAGGGGAGCAAAAGTTTATGCATGATGTTTATCATGTCGAAGGTATGAAACACAATTTTTTGAGTATTGGATAGTTGATGCAGAAAGGTCACAAAGTCTGCATGGAGGACATTTGCGATTAAAGACATACATCCAAGAAACCAACTGATAGCAAAACTGACAATGAAAAGAAATCGCTTGTTTCGATTGAGGATAGTTCCATACATGAAAGGAAAGACAAATACATGAGCTACATTCAAGGTAGAAAGAAAAGAAGCATTTGTACATTGCGACAAGAAACAAAATGACAACGCTAAAATTGAAGCAGCGTTTCAAATAGAAGTTCAAGATGATTCCTAGATGTGGAATTTCAGACTTGGACATCTGGATTTTTGTGGGTTGAAGCAATTGCACACGAAGAATATGGTGAAAGGATTGTCATTGATAGAAAAAATAGAGAGAATTTGTGAACGCTTCATTTTTGGCAAGCAACATAGAGATACTTTTCCAGTCAGAATGTCATATAGAGAATGCACACCACTTGAGATTGTGCACTCTAATATTTGTGGCCCAATGCAGAAATCATCCATAGAAGGCTGCAATTATTTCCTTACTTTTATTTATGGCTACTCAAGAAAAACATGGGTATATTTTCTGAAACATAAATCTGATGTATTTAGTTGTTTTCAACAGTTCAAGGCACTTGTGGAGAACCAGAGTGGAAACTGCATCAAAATACTAAGGACGGACAGAGGCAGTGAATATGTTTCGAATGAATTTCTAAATTTATACAAAATCCATGGCATACAGAAGCAATTCACTGTGCGGTATACACCTCAGAAGAACGATGTCGTAGAGAGAAAGAACATAACCATTATGGAGATGGCGCGCAGCATGATGGAAGCCAATTATTTTCCAAATGAATATTGGGTTGAAGTAGTCACAACTACTGTAAAAATTATGAACCGATGTCCTACAAAGAGCATGAAGAACAACGTTCCTCAATAAGCATGGACATGTATGAATCATGGTGTTTCTCATTTAAGATTTTTTGGTTGTGTAGCATATGCTCATGTTCCATATGAGCTAAGAAAGAAGTTTGACAAGAAGGGACATAAATGCATTTTTGTTGACTATTCTGAAGACACAACAGCATACAAGTTGTATGATCTTGTCACAAGAAAAGTAATCATCAGTCACAGCGTTCAATTCATCGAGAATGAATCATGGGATGGAACCGTCGGGAAGAATGTGAATATTGTGTCGAATGTCAAGCATGATGACATGGAAGAGGAAGTGGTTCAAACACCACATGTAAGTCAACTGCTCTCAGCACAGTCAACTCCCATGACACCGCAACATGGTTCAGCACAAGGAATGTCAACAAAAGTCGCAGCTCAAGCTAAGCCGACAAGTACACCAAGAGGAAAACAGACTCCATCAAGTAGTTCGTCGAGGCCAACATCGATAGATCTAGTGAAGACAAGAAGTCTACGTGAAATATATGAAGCTAGTACACCAAATTCATTCTCTCTCTTTGCATTATTTTCTCAAATAGATGATTCGATAACATTTGAGGAGGGTTTCAAAAATGAAGTATGGGAACAAGCCATGGATGAAGAAATAGAATGCATTGAGAAAAACCAGACATGGGAATTGGTTGATGTACCAAAAGATAAAGATGTAATCATCGTCAAATGGATTTACAAGACCAAGCAAGATGTTGATGGGAATGTGCAGAAGCACAAGGAAAGAATGGTAGAAAGAGGGTTCACACAACATCCTGCACTAATACATTTGGTCGAATTTTTCCATGAAATATTTCCACATTTTGAACATTCGTGGATTAATAATTCATTTTTTTTTATCATGGCAGAAAAACCGTGGCAATATCGATGTTTTTTAATTTTAGAGGAACTTTTGTCTCTATATCGACGATGTATGGCTATCTTTGCACACCCACCAAACCAATGCCATCTTTCAATGCACAGGTTAACTCATGCATTTTCGGCACATTTTCTATAGTTGCGACAAGGTTATCAGTGATTGATTGAGTGCATATTGAGACGGGATTTCTTTATCAACCATATCCAAAACTAGAGAGATCAGTCATATTCTTCTTCTTCAACGAGTGACTCAACCGAAAAAAGAAGATTAGCCAACCTTTAGAGGACAATATGGAACCTGTGGGAAACAACATGCCTTCACTTTCCCTTGAAGAAGATGTTGTAGTCAGAAATTTGGTTGGAATGCATGGAAATGAAAATGCAGATAAATGGGAGGAATTTGTGAACAAAGATATGGACCATTCACCAACGAGTGATGAATACCTAATTCATGCCAAATATTCTTTTGATGGTAGATTTTTTTTTCTTTATTTGATAAAATGGTACATTTCAAAGAACAATCTACCTTGTGGGAAGATTCCTTCAAAGCTAGCAACGAATTGTGCAAAACTAAGGATGTCAAAATTCTTGATTTGGTACATCGTGTTACAGGTTTGGAGAAAAGAGTTGTGGAAACTAAAAAAATAATTGGCCAGAACGATCAACTTATTAAGGATCAATGTTCTAAATTTACCGTATTTCTAAAAGAATCAATTTATGACCTTGACAGACTGAAAGACATGTATCAGACTCAAAAGAAAAAAGATAAGGAAATTATAGCGAGACTTGAAAATGAGCTAAAAACAGTCCTGAAGTTTTGAACATGCCACCACTGAAAATTGTATTTGGTAAGGAAGCAGAACTTCAGCAAGAATTGAAGCAAAAAGAAAAAATTATTGCAGGTTTGAAGGTTGAGTTTCAAAGGGCATTGAGAGAAATGATCATTAAACAACAAAATAAGATAGTCGAATATGAAGCAAGATTGGAAAAATTGAATAAAACAATTAAAAACAAAAATGAGTTGCTACAAAAAAAGAGAATTGAAAGGATTTCAGCAACTCTCGAGGCTAAAAGTGCTGTAAGAGGAAAAAAATCAACAATCAAGGGTAAACAAATCTACGCACCAGAAGAATCAACAGTCAAGGGTAAACAGGTCTGCACACCAAAAAAATCAACAGTCAATGGTAAACAAGTCTGCACACTAGAAGAATCAATAGTCAAGGGTAAACATGTCTGCACACTAGAAGAATAAACAATCAAGGGTAAAAATTTCAGCACAACAAAAGAATCCAAAGTGGAGGTTAAAAAGGTCATCACACCAAAACTTTTTGGTAGTACAAAACTAGGTGATGTAACTATGGAGAGCTTACTCCAGTTTCAGATGTCCTTGCAACAACGAGAGAAGATCTTGAATGAAGTTGCTTCAACAATTAATGTTGTAGAGTTTACATTTGGCTCATCAAATCCAACATTGAAGAAAAAGATAGAGGAGAAGGAGGCTGAAATTACAGACCTTCACCAAAAACTATTGGAGAAGGGAAAAGCACTACATTTGGGATGTGATAGTGAGATACAAGATTTGAAATCCCAAATTAAAGCTTTGCAAAATAAACCTGTGGTAGAAGCAATTTTTTATACTCCACATTAGAGGAAATTTCAACTCAAAATCGGCCTCCTAAAATGAACTAATAAAATAATAGTTAAAATAATAAAATAATATTTATTAATTTTGGAGGAAGAAA
>LPNX010510363.1:370370-386568 GCA_001517045.1 Pseudotsuga menziesii
TAATTTGATTGGCTAACACATGATGACATGGAATTTGAATAAAAGTTAAAAGGCCCATTTTGAGTTGAAATTTCCTCTAATGTCTGATAGCGATTTGAGGGCACAAGAGCTCGAGAAGGAGGTACAATAGGTCAAGAGAAAATTAAGTGCAGTTCAATCTAACTTGAAGTGGACAGATGATGATCTTAAAATAAAGGAAGATGAACACTCAAATCAGAAAAATAATAACATAGAGATGTTGAAGAAATGCTTAGAAGAAAAAGATAGATTGCATACAAAAGTGATAAATCTTGCAAATAAAGTGAAAGAGCAAGAAAAACAATTAAAACATATGGTCGATGATGCTTCTGTAGAACTGGAGGGTTCTGGAAAAAGGAAAGAGAAGCTATAGCGAATTTTCTTATTATAAAAAGGAGGAATTGCAAAAACCTCCTGAGTCCCAAGTAGCCTAGATTTCTAAAATAATATGGTGTACATTTGATGTCTATGTACATACTAATATTGTTGTAATATAAATTGTCATTATTTCTTGGAAATGCATATATTAATGTGTTTCTAATGTGTAATACAAGTGTAATGTGTAATCCATATGTGCATTTTTCCTATATCTAAGAGAGTTTAATGTGAAACCCATACTGAGAAGTGTGTATGAAAGTACAAATGATGAAATATATTCTTCGTAATATATTCTACATATGAAATATTCTTGAAATATATTCTACAAATGAATTGATAGATCCGACACTTCATGCTATATTGAATAAATTGCACTATAACATAGACATACCAACCTTTTCTATAAACTCTTGTACTCATTTCTGTAAATTGTAAGATCTACAATAAAATCCAAGTCATCCAAAACAACAATTGATAGTATTTTCCAATTTTTCATGGCCAAAACTAAAAATGCACACCAGTTCCAATTGAAGTACACTGTAGGTATGAAATTTGGAAGTTTGCATACAAAAACCTAATCAGACTAGTATAATTTTAATTTCAGATATAAATTAAGCTTCTATTGTGAAATAAGAATGCATCCAACAATTGAAATAAGAACAGAACAACTGTAAATCTTGGTTTCTTGTTGACGAGCATCATAGTTTGGAAACCAATCTCGTGGCTCTGCAAGTTCGTATCGTTTGTTTCTTTTTTAGTATAATATAAATCATCATCGTTCCTTGCAGAAATTAATAAATGAGAACATAACATATAAAATACATTCCGATGAAAAAAACATAGATAATGCAAAAATATAACCAGATCGATACTCAAGAAAGTTTTAAAAGGGGCCCAAGACCAATTTTAATTATATTATGCTTTCATTATAGAGTAGAGGGATAGTTTACAGTTGAATCAGTAAAGTCAAACAACTCCTTCAATAATAACTGTCCCAACTACCTATTAAATTCTATTTATAGACCTCAACGATCAGATTGACCATGTTACAAGTGGATTTCATTTGAGTGAAACTGAAATGTGGATTCACCCACGAGCCAACCTGTCGTCTGTTGTACTTTCGTGGCTTCAAATGAAGATACCAACTACTATGGAACAAGGAAAACACAACAGTGCAACACAGGGGGGGAAATAGGACTGAAGTGGACATGTTTTAACACCAGGGGTAGAAAGGGAGTAGAAGAGGAAGTTGCATTCCAGTTACCTAGATGGGAGATGCGAGTAGAGAAGAATTATAATAGATATGCACAGTGAGTGAGAGGTATCTAAGGAGAAAATGGAAATACCAATGAAATAAGAAAATGGTAAGGAAGAGAGAAATGCCACAGACAAATATGGCTCAGCGGAGAACAACATGCAATACCCATCTGATGTGGAAAAATTAAAATCTGGAATTGAAGAAATCAATCCTGCTATGCCACCAAGAGGGAATGTTTAGGTTGTCGAAGAGGGACAGGGTGTTGACTCAATGCAGGAAAGACTTCATTGAGTGATGAGAAAGGAATGTTAAATGAACATAAAAACAATAAGATGGAATGGAAATACCAACGAAAGCCATCGAACCTTGATGAGACTATCTCCAATTCTTTCTAATTCTACCCATTTCACTCATACTATCAGTGAACTCAAATTCGCGCACATCTACGACCATACTGGAAAAAAATTAACGAACATAGATAATGGATTGAATACGGATAGCCTACTGATAACAGTGGCCCCTATTTATCAATCTTACATAAGAAGCAACATGATTGGTAATTGACTGCAGCTGCTAGGAAGGAATCCATGGGGTCAAGCCAAATCTGGATATGTGTATTTTCTTAATGGCCCTTGGAATAATTGAAAGGTGGGAAAAAAGGTTAATCATGATGAAATGTTGAGTTCACGTCTGGGTGATGCAATCATTCTCAATGTCATCAGAATCCGACTCGATTCACGTTCATCGAATCATAGAATTTGATGGTTTGTTAAGTGACATATTTGACAATCGGTTGAAAGTTCAGAATATGACAGGTAGGGAAACGAAAAAACTGCCATTTACAGGTTTATACGATTATATGACATATTTTACACTCAATACATTCAACACGTGTATGACAGGTTGAGGTATGGGTAAATGAAATCAGGCATGTGCGTGGAGTTTACTGAAGCAAGTCAATTTTGGATTGCTTTATTCAAATGCACGCCCAACATGAAAAAAAATGTGGTTTAGGGAAATTAGCCCTACAAAAACATTCAAAAACTGCAAAAACTGTTGTTTAGGGAAATTAGACCAAGACTAGGAGAAGATAAAAAATTGTCCAAGTATGGAATTATTGGTAAAATCTGCCTAACTGGCCTTAGGGAAATTCCCGCCACAACTCATAGGATGATGATAAAAATATTATGAGAGTGTATATCTCTATATTCTTGTATGGTGCATCCAACCATATAATTATCCTAACCAAAAAGTCTTTCAGTACGAAGATATCAATCTGCCAAAAGTGTCTCTCATCCATATTTGCACTGCTTTAGAAAAATGCCCGCTGAGGAGAGAGAAAGAAGCTCTAGAAGATGAAATTGGTCTTGATGGATTCACCTTGTTGGCCTCTACCCATTGGGAATCTCACTTTCCAAGTGTGAAGGAAAAATTAAATGACCTTGGTGACCTAGGGTTTGAAGAGAACTCATTAAGTGTTAGACAAAGAGTTTGAGAGACCACTTGGAAATGCTCGCAAGGGGGTGTTCCATTGATGATAAAAATAATCAGATGATATGGTCTTGTTCATTGTTGAAATGGATATCTAGCCATGCTCTTGGTTTTTCTTATGGTGACCAGATAAGGAAAATATCAACCTTGCAAAATAGAAGAAAAATCTTATTTTTCATACTAAAGACAGAAAAAATGGCTAAGTGTTGTAAAGGGGCTAAGTGATGCCTGCATTAAGGTTGATGCCCACACTAAGGATGATGCCCGCACAGCATGACATGGAATAGATGACTACGTGGCATGAATTTGAAATTAGTGTTTCATTATGACATCGTTCTGGAAAAATATGGCAAATTAGTGAAAATCAGGAAATTGGCCAAGTGTGGGAATATTGGTCCAAGTAGCCTTAAGAGGATGCTCGCCACAAATGATTTGTTGAAGAAAATACCCGCACCACATGGGGATATTGTAGGATGTTGTTTTCTCTACTCAACCATGGTCTTAGTTTGTCCAAAGAGACACTGAAGAAGAATTTATGGACCTTCCAAAACTGTGGTTTAGGGAAATTAGACCAAGCCTAGGAGAAGATCAAAAATTGTCTAAGTATGAATTATTGGTAAAGTATGCCTAACATGCCTTAGGGAAATGCCCGCCACAGCTCATGGGTTGATGATAAAAATATTACAAGAGTGTAGATCTCTAGAAACTTGTATGGTGCATCCAACCATATAATTATCTTGACCAAAAAGTCTTTTAGGAAGAAGATATCAATTTGCCAAAAGTGCCTCTCATCCATATTTGCACTGCTCCAGAAAAATTTCTGCCGAGGAGAGATAAAGAAGCTACAGAAGATGAAAGTGTTTTTTCTAAACTCACCTTGTTGAACTATACCCATTGGGAATATCACTTTCCAAGTTTGAAGGAAACATGAAATTACCTTGGTGACCTAGGGTTTGAAGAGAACTCCTCAAGTGTTAAACAAAAAGTTTGAGAGACCACTTCAAAATGACCGAAAGGGGGTGTTCCTTTGATGATAAAATTCATCAGATTATATGGTCATGTTCATTTTTGAAATGGATATCTATCCATGCTCTTGGTTTTTCTTATGGTGACCAGATAAGGAAAATATCAACCTACAAAAATAGAAGAGAACTGTTAATTTGCATACTAAAGACAAAGAAAAAATGGCTAAGTGTTTTAAAGGGGATAAGTGATGCCCACATTAAGGTTGATGCTCGCACTAAGGATGATGCCCGCATGGCATGGAATGGCATAGATGATGATGTGAAATGAATTTGAAATCATTGTTGCATTATGGCATCGTTATGGAGAAATACGACAAATTAGTTAAAATCAGGAAATTGGCTAAGTTTGGGAATATTGGTCCAAGTAACCTGGAAAATGTGGTTTAGGGAAATCAGACCGAGCCTAGGAGAAGATAAAAAATTGTCCAAGTATGGAATTATTGGTAAAATCTGCATAACTGGCCTTAGGGAAATTCCCGCCACAACTCATAGGATGATGATAAAAATATTCTGAGAGTTTAGATCTCTAGAGTGTTGTATGGTGAATCCAACCATATCTAGAAGGATATAATAAGAGGTTTTTCAGACAGTTTGAAGACGATATCAAATCATCTTCACAATAACCCACATGATAGGAAATGTATATTATCATTTCAAACTTACAAATTTCATATATAATTACAAAATTATTTGAAAAGAAAAACCAATTATAACAGAACAATAATATACCAGACATAATTGAATGGAACAAATACATAATTCATATGCATTAAATAGTAGAAATCACCATATAGATTACACCTAACAGTATAAAATTTTATTAATAAATGTAAATATATCTAGCTTCAACTCCATGGTGTTATTCTCAACTTATGACAATTGTACGGATTGTGGCGTGCATTTTCCTAAGCCCAGTTTTGAATATTTACACACTGTTTTTTACGTAACAACTTAGTATTTCAATCATTAATTTTGAATTTGTCCAAGATACTTGCAATCTTAGTCATTCATGTTCAATTTGATTGCTATGCATTCCTAGCTTGCATTTTTATGCTTATGGCTTGCATTTTACACCAAGTGTCCATAACAGTAAAAAAAAGTTAAAATTGCACCTTTCATAGGTCAAATGTGAGCATACGAGGTTAGGTTATATAAAATTAATAAAAGGATAGTCTTCTAAATATATCTAGCCATCCAATTTCCAAAACCATTTACTATAAACATTTAATAGGAGCGTTTGGCTTGCATTTTTATTAATGTAGGTGGATATTTCATAAATACAAGACATCCATGTAGCGTTTTTGCACAATAGACACTTTCTGAACCAAAATTGAAAAAATAAATGTATAATAATGTGGAAAATAGTAAAACATACCATTTCCAACTAAACTCTCTCAAAAATACCCAATACTTAGGGATGGGCGGGCATTTTTGTGATCTTGGTAAAACTGGGTTGAAAACACAAGTTGTCATTTTGTCAATTTAAATCTGGACAAATGAAACATAATTTTAAAAAATGGAAAGAGGCTTTTGTCAAAAATGTATCTATATTCAACCCCATGGTGTTATTTACAAATTATGACAATTGTACGGACTGTGGCATGCATTTTCCTAAGCCCATTTTTGAATATTCACACACTGTTTTTTATGAAACTTAGAATTTCAGTCATTTTTTTGAATTTGGCCAAGATACTTGGAATTTAAGTCATTCATGTTCAATTTAACTGCTATGCATTCCTAGCTTTCATTTTTATGCTTATGTCTTGCATATTACACCAACTGTCCATAACAGTAAAAAAATGTTAAAATTGCACCTTTCATAGGTCGACTGTGAGCATACGAGGTTAGGTTATATAAAATTAATACAAGGATAGTCTTCTCAATATATCTAGCCATCGAATTTTGAAAAACATTTACTATAAACATTTAATAGGAGGGTTTGGTTTGATAGTACATCAAAACATGTAGAGAAGAATATTATTCTATTATTCTATTACTCACTCTATTACTCTTATTTTTCCAGAAGAGTTAGAATGCCAAATTTTTACTCTATTATTTACTCTTACTTTCTTATTTTCAATAACTATACTTAACATGCTAGAAATTTAACTATATTGAAATTGAAAATGTAAGTTGTGTATAGTTGAATTGAAACACATTTGTAATTTTTATTATAGTTTGGAAAAGTCAGAACACATTCGTAATTTTTATTATAGTTTGCAAAAATCAGAACACATTTGTAACTTTTATTATAGTTTGGAAACGTCTGAACACATTTGTAATTTTTATTTTAGTTTGGAAAAGTGAGTGTGTTGGTATCCCGTGTGTGCATTCGTGTGCATCTTGTGCGTGCATCCCCTTCTTCCTTTCTGAGTGTGCCATCATATTGCAAAATGGAAACAACAGCCTCATCTTCCATGCCATCAATTGAAACAGGGGATTTTGAAGTTGCTAAGAGGTTCACTGTTAGAAAATTCGGAGAGAGCGTTGAGGCATGGAATGATAGAACTAACTGGCCAGAAGGTATGCTAAATGTCCTGGTCAGAGTAGGAGTGCATCGTTTTCTTTTCGGTCAGTTCAATTTCAACAATGAAGATATAGATAATGCCATTTCTAGTTATGATGATGAGTCCAAGGAATTGATTATTTTTGGGAGGAGGGTTTGTCTGGACCCTGATTTGTTGTCAGGTGCAGCAAAAATTCAACGCAAGGGGGGAGTAATGTTGACCACCAAGAAAACCCTCAAAGTAGAAAAGGGTGAGATGGAAAAAAAAATATGTGGAAAAATGGTTTAAAGATGCAAGATGTTCCACCGGGACTATACAAAACCTTAATTCAAATTGTACTTGGGAAAATTATGAATCACCACAAGCAAGATATTTCAGGTGATTGTATGAAGTTGGTGATTCATTGGGTTGAAGACCTGGCCATAGATGTCCCTAATCTATCGGCAAAAAAATTGCATTTTGCACTGCAGGAGAGAAAAATGAAGAGAGTGAAGTTTAGTTACCCTGGCACACTACAAAAAATTATTGACTTATATCGACTCGGCACTGTAGAAGGAAGCAGATTTAAAAATACATACATTAAGAGGCTGAAATTGGACAAAATTAATGAGGAATTTCCTCAAAAATCTCCAAAGGACAATGTACATGTCCCTGAAGATCCTTTTGAATACTGTATGGAAGGTATGGGAAGTGACCCTGAGTAATTTTATGCTATCTCAATTCTGGCCGGATTACGTGAAGGAAGAGAAATAAATGTAAACGAGTTATATGATGTTGAGTTTAATGAATAGGAGGAGCATAGTGATGATGATATTTATGCTCGTGCAGAAATACCACTTGTTATATATACACCTCCACAATTCCAAGTTGATAAAAATTCCTCTCCAAAATCTTTTTTTGATGGTAAAACTGTTTTTAAGCTATTATTCGATAAAATGTTGCATTTCAAAGAAGAAGCTCAGTTTCATAGAAAAAACTTGTCCTATTGGTATCTTACCGCAATACAGAGCATAGAACTCTGTAGGATTAAGCAGATGCAAATTCAAGACCTCTTAAAGGTAGGTGTTATTTTTCAATGCTATTTTTCAAAAAGAAACAGTTGCCAAATTCCTTTTTTTGAAGTCTTGTTAAAATTTTCACTATTTACAGGTAATTGCAAAATTAGAAATAGAAGACGTGGATACTATGGAATATTCTATTAAAAATTTGCAAATGGTGGACCTCTTTAAGGTAGGAGGCATTTTTCAATGCTTTTTTACAAAAAAAAAGTTGCCAAATTCCATTTTTTGAAGCCTCCTAAAATTTTTCCCTGTTTACAGGAAATTGCAAGATTACAAGGATCCCTTGTGAAGACTGTGGAAAGTTCGAGAAGGATAATAGTAGGCAAGGACTCTGTTGTTCAGTATTTGAGTAAGGAACTAGAGAAAATCCAGGATGAATTTAGAAAGGAAAATGAGAAATGCAGAGAAGAATATATGGTTTTTCAGAAGAAAGATGAAGAAACCATAAAGAGACTGGAAGATGAGCTGAAACATCGACCAGAGGTGTTGGACATTCCCCCTCTAAGGACTGTTATCGTCCATGAAGCAATACTTACTGCTGAAGTCAGTAAGTTAAACAAAATAATTGAAATAATGAAGGGTGACTTTAAAAACAGCCTTGTTGAAGAGTACAATAAACATCAACTTGAGATAAATGAATATAGAAAAAAAGAGGAAAACATGAAAAACATAATTTCTAATAAAGATGAAGAGTTGGAAGGGAAAATAGTTGAAATTGAAAAGATTACTACAAAACGATAGACTAGACGTATCGAGAAGTTAAAAGAATCTGAAATTGGTAAGGGACAGAGTAGGCATCTGATTTTTGGTGAAATTTATGATATGTCAACATACCAACAGGATTTGATAAGGTATGAGAGTTCCCTACAAAACAGAGAGAAGGAACTGGACATAGATTTTAATGCAATACGAGCTCATGCACAAGTCAAAAAGGGGTTACAAAGCTATCGTGCCTTCTTAATGATTCGAGAGAAGTCCTTGATGGATGTTAGTGCAGCAATGAATGCTGGAGCTGATCTCTCTGCATGGTCAACCATAAAATAAACAATGGAAAACAAGATAGTTAAGAGGGATGATGAGATTAAAGAGCTCAGATTGAAAATACTGGAGGATAGAGAATCACAATATTTGGGATGTAAGTCTAAGATAGAAGATCTGAAATCCCAAATTTCCACTTTGCAGAAGAACAACATGCTTCAGCGATTAGCAATTGTCTATACTCCAGACAATACAGAATTGAGGGCAAAAGAGTTGGAGACAGAGATAGAGCAGCTCAGGAAAAATTTTACCCAAGTTCAGTCTGAGTTGAAACGTGCAAATGGTCATCTTCAGCAAAAGGAAAAGGAACACGAAGAGAAAATTAAGAAGAATGTGGAGTTGATGAAGAAGTACATCCAAGATAATGATAGATTGAGAGAAAGTTTGCACAAATGTGCAACAAAAGTGAAAGAATTAGAACGAAAATCAGAACATGCACCTGCTACAGCTTTTGAAGAACAAGAAGCTTCTAGACAAGCCAAGAGACTATAATGTACAAATTTATCTTCTCTAGAAAAGGAGGACTTGCAGCCTAAACCTCCCAAGTAGCCTAGAACTATGGAATAGCATTATTTATATATGTTGTGTATGTAAATACATTTCAAGTTTTAATACATAAATTTATATGTGTGTGTGTGTATTTCATGGCAATATTGTATATTTTTTTGATGCATTTAATGTGAATGGTAATTTTGAATTTAACTTTTCAATAAGTGTACATAACAGGCCAGAAAGTTAACAATATCAAAATTGAAAACTTAACTTGTGTACTGTAGGAATATATATTTGAATTTGTAAGAAATTAAAATAGTGATAGTCATTAGTGGATATGAGATGTCAGTACATTTGGTGACATAGGTAGATCCTAGTTGTTTGCTTGGAACTGTTGATATTATAGGGATATTATGGGGATGATGGATTGAGAACTCTCAAGTTCTTTATGAGAGTTTTGATGCTACGTATTGTTGTATTTATGTAAGTTTCTTTATCTCATGAAACTGAAATTCGAATTCTGGAACAATGTCATAGAATTCTACTCATGCAACCAAATTTCAGTGACTAACCCAAAGTTGTAATGCCTATCGAACTGGCCTTAAAAAGACATAAATTTACAAAATATAAACAAAATATAACGAAACATAGAAAACAATTGTAATTTTATTACTGAAAACAAAAACTAAATATTTAATATGCCTTGCATCATTTGTTACATTTCCAAAATTTGGTAACATAAATGTTAGCACAATAGAATAAATTTTCAGTACAGCAAGATCACTAGAAATGCTTATTGCAACATAAGTTTCTTTCACCATTTTGCATGCAATGTTGCATTTCGATCATCTAGGACTTTTGTCTTTTTGCATTTTCTCACACTTCTTATAATGACATCAAGTTTTATAGGATTCCTAGCATCTTTGTTTTGGATATCAACTACTACCCCTTGAATTTCTTGTTTTTCACCACTAAAAACCCTGTTTCAGTAAGCTTGTATCTTTCTCCTCAATAAATATTAAAGAAAAATCAAATCATGAATAGGTATCCAAACCAACTAGCTATAGGGCGTTACCATGGTGTGAGCATTCTTCTCAAACCATGAATTGTGGCGGGCATTCTCTTAAGGCTGCTGGGACCATTTTTTACCAAGGTTGTTGGGACCAATTATTCCTTAAATATATGCTATAGTTTGGTGAGGCAAGTGACATGGTTGTATGATCCATACAACACTCTAGAGACTCACATTGTCAATACATTTTTCACATCATCCTATGAGGCATGGCGGGAATTTCCTTAAGGCCACTTGGGCAGATTTAACACCAAGTCCATACTTAGACAAATTTCTCAATTTGGTATAATCTGCCTAAAACACCCTTTTGGAAGGTCCATAACCTTTTCTTCATCCACTTCGAAGACAATCTGAAGACATGGTCAGGTAGGCCGAATACCAATCTACAAGACCCCCATGTGATGCGGGCATTTACTCTAACCCATAATTTAGGGCGGGCATCTTTCTGTGGCTACTTAGCCATTTTTGCATCCACCAGTGAAAAACCTTGTTTTGGCAGGCCTGTATCTTTCTCCTAAAGAAATCTTAAAGCAAACTTAAATCATGAATAGGTAGCAAAACCAACCAGCTATAGGAAGGTACCATGGTGTGGGCATTCTTCTCAAAACATGAATTGTGGCGGGCATTCTCTTAAGGCTGCTGGGACCAATTTTGACTAATGATGTTGGGACCAATTCTCTTAAGGCTACTGGGACCAATTTTGACCACTTTTCTGAAAATTTTACTCATGGAAGGGTGGATTTTGTATATTTGGGTGGTATCATTGTTTTTTGCATGGAAACCTTGGCAATTTTGGCATGGCAACTCGAGGTAAAGTCTATTGTTGTAGTTTTTCTTCAAGAGTTTTTTACCTTGGATATTTTACGGTTTCGTCTAACTTAGGCATTTGCAGGTATGGTTGCTACTAGAACGATGGTTCATTCTTATTCACAGGATGGTGTCTTAGCTATCTTGCTTCCACAACTACAGTTGGCTCAAGTGATTTTCTTTTCCTTATGAGAATTGTAAATTGTAATTTGTAACCCTGAAAAATTTTCTTTGGCTTTTGGCTTTTATGAATTTATCTACAAAAATGAGGGTTGTTTTTATGCATCCCCAAGTTCTATTTTTCATCCTTACATCCATGTGATATACAGTTATTAATTCTAATTAAATATATACATATCAACAACAACCACAAGCCCCATTATCATGATAAAGATTAGGGAAACTCAATGTATGAAAATGGAAACCACTTGTAACTCAATAGGCAGTAAGCTAATTGGTGGCTAATTCACTGAAACTTAAGCTTCAAAAGGAAATGGTACCTTGCCCTTCAAATTTGATCCCTGGTGGGGAGCCTTTTTATAATCTATCAGACCCCGAGGCTAATCCTTGAAATAGGATCTGAAATTATTTACGGTTATAATTAAACATTAACAACTAGAGCATGGTACTTCTGCCACGGTTTACATATCTTTAAACAAACATCATGGAGAAAATGTGTGTGATCGGTCTGGATGGAAGTGCGACATTTCTGGTTGTGAATTCACGGGCAGTGAAAACTATGTCTCAAGATGCTTCTGGTGGCTCATTTCTAACTGGGATCGACCACTTGTCCATCTGTCGAGTCAGCAACGTGTCCTTTCCCTTTGTCTTCATTCCGTGCTCGAAGGCACCTTTCTACATGGGCTCAAAGCTGGAAAAGGAGTTTATATATATCCTTTCTGTGCTTAGCTTTCTTCACATATTCCCCCTTGCTTCTGGTAGAAATAAGCTTCTGCACTGGCTTGTCATTCAAGTACTCCTCACCACCTCAGAAAAGGTTGGTGGACGAGGTGAATGAAAGCTACGATGAATACCTTGGGCCCTTGATGCTCCAGTATGAGCATTTTCTCCCACAGAAAATAGGTGCATCTCTCAAAGTGGTGTATGATGTCTGCTCCCCGATGGTTGGTGCTTCCCTGGTGTGAAAAACTAGGGCGATATATGAGCTTGGAATAAAGCTCACCAACCAACAACACACCCAGACTAACAAGCTTCTCGAACCATATTCCCATTGCAAACATATCAAAATCCTCATAACCTCTTGGCATAATGATACCGTGAGTTTGCTTCTACACTAGCTCATCCTATGCACCTTAATGGCTCTGAAAGGTGGTGTTTATATAGGATTGGAAAACTGGACAAGGGGATGACCCGTCCGCATATTCACACATTTCATCGTCGAGTAGCCTGGTCGACCATACGCTTTAGGGAATATGGACTGGACGTGTTTTGGCACTTTTTCTCCTATGATGACCCTTTCACTCCTGTGACGACGATACTAGAACCATTCTTTCACTGCGTTTCCCCTGCCATTTGTGGCGATAAGATTCATTGTTCCACTTCTTAGATTTTTATGATATCTTTTTCATTTCACATGCCAACCATACGACAGGTATTTGGTTTTGGCCAAGATGGCACTGCCACGGGGATGATTTATCCTATGGGTGTATCACAAATGGCATCGGGTAAATCAATTAATTTTCGGGAAGGCAGATCGTACGTGAGGGCATCTTCTCCACTTAGATTTTTTTATAGTTTTTTCTGTTGCATAACCCTCATGTTTCTCCATGCACTCAATACCGTAGATTTTTTCATCTTTGCGATCTAATTCCTCGATACACAAAATATTCATACCCAAAAAATCAACACTATCAACCTGCACAACTTCATTTGGGGAGATCAATATCAATCGTTGATCTTTAAACTACCTTCATTGGGACCGCTCAGCCTTGAGAACTTTAACATTCTGCTAACCCTTTTTCATCTGAACAAGTGAGCAACTTCTAAATGTGGAATGCTTCTCACCCATTACCCAACATCTTGTTCTGACCGTACATCTTCGCATCCCCTACCACTTTTCGCGGATCGAATTCGTAAATTTCTGTGCGCTAGTTCAATCCATGGAATTGTTTGAGACTGCAGATCTATCTCCGCCTTCATCTCAACCATCCAATTTTCTTGTTAATTAACCCTTTTTATGATTTGAAAAAGTTTCTCCCTCTGATTAGGTTCACCGTGCAAAATTATTTAGGGCCCTTGATCTAACCTTGTGCCGATCTCGGCCCTCCAACATTACACCCATTTAACGGACTCCGTAAATTTCAAAAATAAATCCTTCCTCACATCTCTGCTCCACGGAATCAATTTTCATCATTGATCTTCACCATCCTAAATATGAACCGTTGAATTTTAACACAATTTACCTTTATTCTGCTGCTGCATGTTTCAATATACAGAAAGACCTATCACCGTAGATCAAAACCCACTCTCCATCCGACGGCTCTGTTGATCCCAGATTTGTTATTATTTTTGGTAGTTAAATTACGCATTTAAACGTATGTTTTGTCATCTGTTTTTGCATATTTTATATCATGCAGCTCGCTATTCATCCCGAGGTATGAACGAATTTAAGATTTATGTAAAATATGTTTATTGTTATCATTTTACGATTTTATTGATTAAAATTGACATTATGTGAAGCACATTTGATATATTAATGTATGTATATTTGTTTGCAAGTTATATAATCTTTGGGCGAGCTCGCAGCAGACATGCATTCAGCTAGATCTGTGCATCATTGTTTAGCTTACCATCCATCTCGCCAACAAACAAATAAATAGACAACACATTCAGCTAGATATGCATAGAGCATATCCAGCTCATGGTCCATCTCACCTACCAACTCGTTAATTAGACCATGGGCTATTGATAACAGATTCCATGCATTAAAATGTTGGAACAGTTTGCAAACTACCTGTTGTCCACATGTTTGGATGATGGGATGATTCTCGTTGTAGAAGAATTGCCACCATGTGCTACCCTTGCTCGACACCACTCCACCTACCATGCTAAAGAAGGAGTCTGCATGCCACATCACGCGATGAAGAGAACTGTTCATGCTGAAGAAGGGAGGATGAATTTACGTTGGCCTGCGATTAGTTAATGTTCATAACGGTTGACTAAATTTAGAGAGCATTCGACCACTAAAGGGTCGACTTACTCATCTCTTGTAAACATTATATAAATGCCTCCATGACAGAGCTAAAGGGTTGATCATTTCATTAGTTAGACAGTCATTTTTATAGAAGCACGATGTAACTCTGTTTCCTACTTTTAATAAAATATGTATATTTTGTTGTTCATGATTGCGTTCGTGTAAGCGTTAGCTAGGAATCACCCCTGATTACTGAGAGGGCCCCTCATCAACCAGAGGTTCATTTCTTCGTGTAATTTTGTTTTCTTTTTCTATGCAATTAATATAGTTTTGATTTCTAGTTTGTTTATTTCATTAGATTACTGTAACGTTTATTTCATTTTCTTTTCGTAATGCATTAATATAGTTCTATTTCAGAAGTTAAATAACTAGTTGCATGCATAGTTTGCTTTCAATTTGCTTTCAGTCATTTCATTTCCATCTTTACTGTTCAGTCTTTATTTTGCAAGTATGTAGAATAGTTTGCTTTCATCAAGTTAAAATAGATTCAATTCTGTTTATTTCCTTTGTTTCATGAGTTTGTTTAATTTAATTACCAGTTTGTTTCTTAGTATAATAGGCAACGATTTCTTTATGTTTTATGAATTAGTTTAGTATTATTTCACTGTTAAATCTGGTTATTAAGTAGGTTTATTTCCTGCCTTTATGCATTGTCTTTGCATGTGCACAAATTCAACTGAAGATTAGATCATTTAGGTTAATTTATGTTATTTTAGCTGTGCAGATTGTCATTCAGACAACCTGTTTAAACTTTCATTCAGACACCCATTTTAGACCTGCAGTTCAGTCTATCATCCAGTCTGTCGCTCTATTTTTAGTGTTTTTGTGTGTTTCGGACCCATTTAAAGTTCTGTTTCTTTAGTTTTTAAAGTATGCTTTGACTGTGATGGTTAGATGATAGTTCTATTTAACATTAAGACTATGTTTTAGATTATTTATTAACATCTCATCCCCATTCCCACCTTCTTTCACCTTAAACATGTTTTGAGTTATGTTCTGTTTTGTTTCTTTTGTTTGTTTCTGATCCCTTCAACTAATACTGTTGTAATGTTTTGTAACCATGCTTTTGGATTGATTTATCTGTTGCATGTAAAGCTTAGGATTAAATGTGTTATCCTTAGGAAAGTATACTAGTACCTTGTTATATCATCCATAGCAGTAGGAATTGTTTCTTTTTCATTGTACGATTACCAGAAGAGACTTGTAGAATAGAATTCAAAGTTATCTTTATTAAGTTTTCTACTTGCTTTTCCTTATTAAATTTTCTATTTGTTTATAAGTTAGGTCTTCCTTACATCTTATCCTATCACTTAAATTGTTAGTTATTTTCTTATAAAAAATAAATTATCATTTCTTGTTATTATGTTTCCAATATAAACTTTCTTTGTATAGTTAGTTCTTGAGATTATTCACTAGATCTTACTATAAAGGGTAGTTTACAGTCATAGGATATTATTATCTATATCTTTAATTCTCGAGTAATTGTTTATCAAATATAATAGTATAGCTTAATACTGTTTTTAGTACTTTGTTCTAGTTCAATTACTTAAATAGTTGAATTTTTAGGAGTTTGACTCGCTTTTTCATTTTGAAAGATCTTTCGATATTTTGTTTGTTAAAATATTTTTATAACACCATAGGAATCCCTCTACCTTCACATATATTTTGTAGCAACTCTAATCCTACCAACCTTGGTCGATAATTAAATATTAGGTGTATTAATCAAGAAAATAGAAACACCCAACATTTTGGCACCGTTGCCGGGAAGTTGTTTTGTAAGGTAGAGTAGATAGAATTCCCTTACGAAGTTTAGTAATAGGCTGGTGGGGGGGGGGGG
>LPNX010510363.1:388986-443044 GCA_001517045.1 Pseudotsuga menziesii
GCATTCCTTCAATTATATTATCATCTTTCAAGTGGTCTTTCTAAGCACTGTTATATATATATATTTATGAATATACATAGCTGAATCATTTCCATTTGCTAGTTAGTTTTTCTTTTTCTTACCAAATAATAACAGCATCATAGAACTTTTTATTTTAATTATCTGGAACAATCAATTCTTCTCTCTTGTATGGCTTGAGGACACGCTATATTTTTGCTTTGGGGGAGGATTAGGAAAGATTAGACTATTTTTATTTTCATTAGTTATGACAGATCTATTTATCTCTAACAAATGTTAAGTGTTTTCAGGATAATGTAAGTAGTGGAACTTGGATATAGCATAAAGCATATTTTTACAGAAAAAACAATATGAAGGACTATATCGAGGAATGTATGAAGGGTTGAATGATGGTCCAAATGCCGATATGAATAAAACATTGTGATATTATAGCACTAATGATTAAAATTTGTCAACCAATTTTTTTTTTTTTTGGCAAACAATTTTTACCTCCATATGGACGCTTTGATCTTAAATGCCTTTTAGTCATCATTTCACTATTGGAAACCCTATCCTCTTATTTAATCAGACATTTTTTTGTTAAAATCAAGGTTATTATAATTGTAAATGTGACTTATGCTTTTGTATCATATGTTCAACCTATCCAAAGTTTTACTTTGGACGTGGCTGAACTAATTACAAACCTTATAAGCCTGCTCATTAATGCACACGTCTCAAGGTTCCCTATGATAGCGTGATCTCTTAAGCAAGATGAAATTCTTGCTATTCCATCATTTTCATCACCATTATTTTCGTAGAGCTGTTTTTTTCTTATGCCCTCTAAAAAAAACCCTCTATCCTAACCATTGAATAATGCCACATTTCAAATCTAAGAACTATTAAGTTAATATTGTTGAAGAACTCAACAAAGCCATTAAATCTTCCTACAACGTTTGACATGAAAGACATGTTTAAATCACCTCCTTCATCTTCCAAGTCGAAGGGAGTTGCTAACACAATTCAACCTTCTTCCTAAGTTATCTTTCTTTTGCTCAGTGGGACCTGGCATTTCTCTGGTTTGGGGGAATGTTGATCCCAGATTTGTTATCATTTTTGGCAGTTAAATTATGCATTTAAACATATGTTTTGTCATCTTTTTTGCATATTTTATATCATGTAGCTCGCTATTCAGCCCCAGGTACGAATGAATTTAAGATTTATGTAAAATCTGTTTATTGTTATCATTTTACGATTTTATTGATTAAAATTGACATTATGTGAAGCGCATTTGATATATTAATGTATGTGTATTTGTTTGCAGGTTATATAATCTTTGGGAGAGCTCGTAGTAGACACACATTCAACTAGATATGTGCATCACTCTCCAGCTTACCATCCAGCTCGCCAACAAACAAATAAACAGATAACGCATTCAACTAGATATGCATAGAGCGTATTCATCTCATGGTCCAACTCACCTACCAGCTCGTTCATTAGACTGCGCGCTGTTCATAACGGATTCCAAGCATTAAAAAATTGGAATGGTTTGCAAACTACCTGTTTTCCACGCGTTTGGATGATGGAACGATTCTCGTTCTAGAAGACTTGCCACCATGTGCTGCCCTTGCTCGACACCACTCCACCTGCCCTGCTAAAGAAGGAATCTGCATGCCACATCACGTGATGAAGAGAACTATTTGTATCGAAGAAGGGAGGACGACTATGCTTTGGCTTGCGATTAGTTAATGGTCATAACAGTTGACTAAATTTAGAGATCATTCGACCACTAAAGGGTCGACTTGCTCACAATCTCTTGTAAACATTATATAAACGCCTCCACACGAGAGCTAAAGGGTTGATCATTTCATTAGTTAGATAGTCATTTTTAGAGAAGCACGTTGTAACTTTGTTTCCTACTTTCAATAAAATCTGTATATTTTGCTGTTCATGATTGCGTTTGTGTAAGCGCTAGCCAAGAATCACCCCTGATTCCTGAGAGGGCCCCTCATCAACAAGAGGTTCATTTCTTTATGTAATTTTTTTCTCTTTTTCTGTTGTAGTTAATATAGTTTTGATTTCTAGTTTGTTTATTTCAGTAGATTACTGTAACGTTTATTTCATTTGATTTATGTAATGAATTAATATAGTTTTATTTCAGAAGTTAAATAACTAGTTGCGTGCATAGTTTTCTTTCAATTTGCTTTCAGTCATTTCATTTCCAGCGTTATTGTTCAGTCTTTATTTTGCAAGTATGTAGAATAGTTTGCTTTCATCAAATTAAAATAGTTTCAATTCTGTTCATTTCCTTTCTATCATGAGTTTGTTTAAGTTAAGTTCCAGTTTGTTTCTTAGTATAATATGCAATGAATTCTTTATGTTTAATGAATTAGTTTAGTATTATTTCATTGTTAAATCTGGTTATAAAGTAGGTTTATTTCCTGCCTTTATGCATTGTATTTGCATGTGCACAAATTCAACTGAAGATTAGATCATTTAGGTTAATTTATGTTATTTTAGCTGTCCAAATTGTCATTCGGAAAGCCTGTTTAAACTGTCATTCAGACACCCCTTTTAGACCTGCAGTTCAATCTGTCATCCAGTCCGCCATTTTGTTTTTCGTGTTTTTGTGTATTTCGAACCCATTTAAAGTTATGTTTCTTTAGTTTTTAAAGTATGCTTTGATTGTGATGGTTAGATGATAGTTCTATTTAACATTAAGACTATGTTTTAGATTATTTATTAAAATTTCATCCCCATTCCCATCTTCTTTCACCTTAAACATGTTTTGAGTTATGTTATGTTTTGTTTCTTTTGTTTTTTTTCTGATCCCTTCAACTAATACTGTTGTAATGTTTTGTAACCATGATTTTGGATTGATCTATCCGTTGCATGTAAAGCTTAGGATTAAATGTGTTATCCTTAGGAAAGTATACTAGTACCTTGTTAGATCATTCGTAGCAGTAGAAACTATTCCTTTTTCATTGTACGATTACCATAAGAGACTTGTAGAATAGAATTCAAATTTATCTTCATTAAGTTTTCTACTTGCTTTTTATTAAGTTTTCTTTATGCTCGCAATTTTTCTCCTATGTATTAGTGCCAGTATAGATTTCAATGAAACCTTCGCACCAGTCACACACATGGATAAAGTCAGAACAATTTTTTCCATTGATGCACAAAAAAATGGCATGTTTATCAAATGGATGTTAAATCGACATTTTTGAATGGTTATCTGGATGAAGAAGTATATGTGAAATAGCCACAAGGCTATCAAGTTCCAGGACAAGAATACAAAGTGTACAAACTGAAAAAAGGAACTCTGTGGTTTGAAGCAAGCTCCTAGAGCTTGGTACACTCACATTGATTCATATCTCACCGAGAATGGATTTCACAGAAGTGATAGTGAACTGACGATGTACACCAAAGCAAGGTAAGCTGTTGATTGTCTACCTATATGTAGATGATTTAATATTTACTTTTGATTTTGGAATAAAATAATTTAGAACAGTCATGGAAAGTGAGTTTGAAATGAATGATTTGGGGCTTATGAAGTTTTTCATTGGCATTGAAGTCCAGCAGTATGAAAGTAGTATTTTTATATCATAGTCAAAGTATGCAAGTGCAGTTTTAAAAAGATTTAATATGTCTAATTGCAAGACAAACCCAACACCAGTAATAACAAGTTTACAATTGAGCAAGGAAGATGGTGGATCGACTGTAGATACTACGATGTTTAAAAGGATTGTTGGCAACCTTATGTATTTAACAGCGACGAGACCATAAACCATGTATGGAGTAATTTTGATCTCAAGATTCATGGTGTCACCAAAAGACTCTCATTTGCAAGCAGGTAAAAGAATTTTGAGGTATATAAGTGGCACAAAGGATGTTAAAATATTGTATTTAACCTCAGAAAATGTTATTTAACTCATTGGATACACTATCAGTGACAATGGAGGAAACACATATAACAGGAAGAGCACATATGGGTACACATTTCATTTTTGTACAGGTGTTGTGTCATGGGCTTCAAAGAAACATCCCATTCTAACTCTGTCTTCAGCAGAAGCATAGTATGTTGCAGCTACAAGTGCCACATGTCAAGTTGTTTGGATGCAAAAAAATTTAAAAGACATGTCGTAGAACCAGCATGAAGCAACAACCATTTTCTCAAACAACAGCTTAGGCATTGCATTGTCAAAGAATCATGTGTTTCACAAGATAACCAAGCACATAGACACAAGGTATCATTTCATAAGAGAATTCATGAACAATAAAGAAATTTGCTTAGAATTTTGTAGGTCTGAAGATCAGCTAGTAGACATCTTTACAAAACCATTGGAAAGGGATACGTTCCAGTATTTGCGAAGTTATTTAGGAATGACAAGTTCTACATGGTGAATTATGTCATAAGTAGAGCAAGTTTCAGTTTTGAAACATTTTGTAATATTTTTTTTTAAGATCCCTATTTGCTGATAATTAAGGGGGGGTGTTGGAAATATTAATTACTTATTGATCCACATAGAAAATCAGTCCACTTTGTTAGAGTCTGTAGTAGTTCAGTTTCTGTCAGATAGTCTGATAGAATGAAGAGTTCACGTCTCTCATATTTAAAGCAGTTGAAATAAATTTTTGAAGCTAAGTTTCTAGGTAGATAGTTATTGCAGTCTTTAATGTAAGTCGATAGAAGTTTTTTATAAGAAGAAAAAGATTGAAAATTTGCAGACAGAGAGATACAGAGAAGAGACACTCAGAGGAGAAGAGAAAAATAGTGCAAGTGTGCAGAGAAGAAGAAGGAAAAACTCTGTGAAGAATTCAAATCTCAAGCTTCTCTGTTTTGTGAAAGTGTTGCGAGTTGAAGCTTTGTAAAAGGTGAAACATCCTGGAAAATTCCCAAGATTGTATTTACGACTACAGTTCTTTGTTATGTCGTCACAAGATATATAAGTCCATAGTTTATGGTTTAATGCAAGTTTTATTTAGCCGCACATTTTTTCCATATTTACATGAGTGAATGTTGTTTACATTTATTGTTTAGTGAAAGACATAAAGAATCCATAATTATTTCACCGCTTAAAAGTTCTAGTTTTTATCCGCAAAGTGTTCGACACAAGTCTTCTTTAATATTTGGTTATATGATATTGTGATTTTGTTGCAATATAGTTGTGTTGCAGTTTATCCCAAGTAACCCTCGGTGAAAAATGTTTTTCATATTACAAGTCTTTAGACTAAGAAATATATTTTTATAAAGTTTGATTAAAAGTGGTTCGTTCGAAGTGAGATTTGGTCGCACAGGTGTTGGTTGCAACCTAAATCATGTCACAGTAAAATCCGGTCGAATCCAAGTGAGTCTGTTGGGGTAAAAGTGTGTCCAATGAAAAGTGAGTCGCAGTAATTTCATCGCAAGTATTTTGGTCGCAAGACTTTTTGTCGAAGTAATAAGTGGGGTTTCCAAGAGCACTTGGTCCCAATCCCAAAAGGAAAAAGGGGAATTTTTTTTATGACTGTGCGGTAACTCAAGTCTACCGTCATGGAAACTATGTTTCCTGAGACAACAAAACATATATACATAGTTTATTTGACTTGATTATTTAGGATAAAGTTATTATTTTAAATTTTTTGGGAGGTCAAATTATTATTTTAGTTTTCTTTTCTATATAATATAAAATAATTTAAAATGATTTGACATTAACTTGTATGAACTTGTGTAGTTTTTAAGAGAGGAAATATATACTTTTTGTTATTTTTATTATTATCTTAAATAAATTTTACGCCAAATTTAATTAAATAAATAAATAATTAAAAGTTTCAAAATATACTTTCAATGTTTTAAATAAATTTGAAAACAAATTTAAATGATAAATAATTAATTTTAAAGTTTAAAGTTTAAAAACTATATGTTAACCATATTTAAAATCATTCTTTTAGGTTTCTAATAAGTTTATTTTAAGTAATAAATTAAAATTAATTAATTCATAAATTTAATAAATAATAAAATATTATTAATTAATTAAGAAATAAAAGTTAATAAATATAAATATAAAAGTAGAGAACCTTAAATAGCTACATTTATTCTTGATTAACCATTGATAAATTTAAGTTGAACCTAATAACTTCATTAAAATATATATTAATTTTAATAATAACAACGACAACAATATTATTTATATATTTAAGGATTCAAATTAATAATTGTTATTAATTTTAAATACTAATAAACATATAATAACATCATTATGTATAAAGATTTAAATTGATATATATTTGATAAAGTTGTTTTTGGATTTTCATATCTATATTTATTAACTTACATTTGTTTACTAATTAATAATAATTTATTATTTAACGTAAACATATTAAAAATCTGGGAAAAAACATTTTATAATATGGTAAGAGTTTTTTGAAAAGAGCCATGATCGATGTCAGTATTGCGGAGAAAAGAGTAATCGATGCTGCTAAAATGAAGTCGTTCGTTGAACTGAATATTAATATTATTGCAAATACAAGGATTTATTTTCTTCTTTCATTCGTGGTCCTTACAGAAAAAAAGTGAGAATAAATAAATTAAAAATCTACTCGAAAACATGGTTGTCCAAAAGAAATATGAAATTCTTTATTCCAATGCTGCTCCCGAAAACAACTTCCTCCAAATATGAATATGACCTGCTTATTCCATTTTTTTTATTTCTTTACTCGCATGGAAGATTCAATCTCTATTTTCCACTCACATACGTCTTCATCTAATTGGACTACTTGTGTGTTGTTCTCGCCATTTTTTTCGTTCAAAAATCCTTGCTGCCGCCATTCTTTTTTCGTTCAAAATATCCCTACATCCGCCATTTGTTTTTCGTTCAACAAAGCCTTGCCGCCACCAGCTTTGTCGTTCGCCTTTGGAATGGCGGTGCCTAGCGAAAGGAACGGTTGGACATCTCTTTGTTACCACTTGAAAAATATATATAATATAAATCCCCGTGTAATTTTATTTTATTTATTTTATAGTTATCCTTTCTTGTTCTAGACAGTTGGAAAACCCCTCTATTTTCTATGTATATAATGACCTCAAAATATACACCAGAAATTTTTAATCAATAAAAGAAACAAAAAAAAGAATAAGGGAGGTTAATGTCACCTAATTGAAGACAATTTGGAGAATAAAATCCTCCCAACCATAGGAGAGGACTGCAAAACTACGATCCCAACTCCACCCCTAAGCTAGATCACCACCATGCACACTAGAATAGCAAGTAAAAATTCAACGCAACACTCTCTCTTTGAGTCCACAGTAAGCTCAATGATGGACTTATGAAAAGGAGAAAAGCACGTCACATGCACTCGCAAAAAACTTTCTCCATGCACAACATGGTATTATGTGTTATCCCTGTGCACCAATATATATAGCTTTTGCCCAGGTCTTATGCCATCCCAATCAAATCTCCAATCAATCCATAAATCTCTATGATTTAGGATCTTATCTGGTTGTTGAGTTTTAGATTGGAGTTGATTGGTAAAGATATCTCTAGATTTCTTACATATGTTCTCTTGTTCCATGGTGGTGTCCCCTTATGTAACTAAATTCTCCAAGTGCCTTTTCCTTTTATTAACAATAAAATAATAGTTTGTTGTGCAAAATGTCACTGACACCTCTTGTGAGTATTTTCGAGTTTTTTATTAACTCTTACAAAAATAATTGTTTTCAAAATCATTTTCAAAAATATTAAATAAAATAATAATGTCTTGGGGGTATTACATTTCTCCCCCCCTTATTCTTAACAACGTCCTCGATGTTCTTTTATTCTGATCTCTCTTGCTCATTTCGAAACATGGAGGGATATGTTTCTCGCATTTTATCCTCCATTTCCCAAGTTGCCTCTCCAGCGCTCAAGTGTTTCCATTGCACTTTTACTTGAATGATGGCTCGATTCCATAGCATAAGTTCCTTCCTGTTTAGGATGCGAAAAGGTATGGTCTGTAACTCACCCTTAGGTTCTGGCTGAATCACATCCCCGTTAATTATATGAGTAGCATCATGTATATATATAATGAAACTTGAAATACATCATGTACTTTTATATTAGGAGGAAGTGCAAGATGATAGGATATTGACCCTGTCTTAGCTAGCACTTCGAAAGGTCCACAATACCTAGGTTCCAACTCGGAGCATTTTCCCAAACTCAAAGCACTCTTATTTGACTTTACCTTTAGGTGTACATGATCACCAATGTTGAAATCTCTTGGAGATATTTTTAAATCAGTGTAACCCTTCTGTGGATCCTGGGAAAATTTTAAGTTTTGTTGTACTTCCTTCACCATCTATTCCATATCCTTTAACATGCCAGGTCCTAGAACAATCGTGCTTTATGCATAAAATACATTGGCAACATGTATTCTAACACTTGGTTAGTTCCTTCATTTTTCCCATATGTAAAAACAAAATTTTGCATTCAAATAGTCAATACTTCACAGAGTATAGAACAAACATGTGCATATGTGATTCCATTATGTCAAAATGCTATTAATATCATACCTAGTTCATTTATGAAACTTTTTTTAATCGGACTTGTAAACTAAAACTGTGTTGAGGCACTTATGTCACCTAATCTAAAATGTTTTTAATCTTCCATGACATAATAGAATAATTTGATTTATAAAATACAAAGATCATCCTCCATTTTAAAATGTGAAGGATATTCTGTAACACCACTATACACACAATCCTTAAGGTAACTAATACAATAATATTTACACATTGTTAAAAAAACAGAAATAACATATTTCACTTTATACAAACATATTTATTAAACAACAACATTCGAAAGCCATTAATATCTACTACGTAAAGAGATAACATCGCTTCTTTGTAAAATAACATCCACTCTATTTATTATAACATGTATAATGTCCATCCATTAATACCATCTATGTTTACTTTCCGTTGTAACAAAACTGAAATAAGCAATACATAATTACCTTAACCATCATCCTTTTAAAAAAAGATGTTCCTTTAAAAGGATCTTTAAATGTATTTGCATCATATTTCCAATTACGTAAATCACAAAAATAGTATTTACTAATGAATGCAAAGTCTTCATGTAATGAATCAAATCTTTGTAATTTATATAAACGCCAACATGTAAATAGCTCACAGCTTTATATATATATATATATGTTATTTAAACTTGAACATAATAGCACTATAATAATCACAATTTTGTATATCCATATTAAATAAATAGATATGACCTAAACAATTGCACCCAATAAGTCATCAAATAATATTTTAACGGAATCATATAAAATGTATTTTATATAAATGCATTCTCTTTTCAATTCTATAAAAAGTGGTCTTTTCTTTTCATCAAATCTAAAGTCGGTAAAGTACACTGCCTTTTAAAATATAAAATGCATTCATTTTCTTTATATATATATATAATAAAAACATTTTCCAAAAATAAAATGAACAATTCTTTACATTAACATTATCTAAAACTATTTCACATTCCTTTAACTCCTCGAATTGTTTCGAAAAAGATAAAATTGAATTCTTGTAATCATTTACAAGTATATATAATGAATCTTTTGATACATATAAAATCAGTAAAGCTATCAAATCTTAATTTTATTTCAAAAATAAGTGTTACAACCAATTATTTAAATCTTGAATTTGCTCACTCTATTCTCGATACAAATATTCTACTAAATTATTTTTCCCAAATTTAATTCTTAATTCCTTTCACCTCAATTTCAAAGTTACCAATTACAAATGGAGTTAATTCTTCAAATGCATAACAATTATATATCACTCAAAACACATTAATATTAACTTGGATATATATATATATATATATATATATATATATATATATATATATATATAGGAGAGAAACTTCCTATTGCTTGGGGTAGACCACAACAGACTGAATGACACTAGAAATCAATCCATTCCAATACGCGGGTGATTCCATGAAGGTGGCTAACACTTTTTGGCCAAATTTGGCGATGAAAACTTGATTTTTTACTCATGTGATAGATAGAAGCCCTCGAAACACATATATTCCATGTGAATTTCGACTTGTAATAAAAAAACAAATTGTATAATATTATGTTGGCTTCCCAATGATATATTTTTTAAAATATTCTGATGTTGTTTATTGTGTGAAAGTTTGCATTTAATGAACTGTGTAACCTTAAAATTTTGAAGAAGTTAATAAGTGGCTCATGTCCAACCCTAATAATTCAATCTTACATTAATAATTTAATATACATATATATATATAGGAGCATGATCTACACAAAATGCACTATGGTCTGCATATTTTTTTGTTAATTTATTTCAAAACATACAATTAAATATTATTTTTCAAAAGTGACCACATCTGATTTCAACATCATTTCATACACGTCTTTACATCCCAGCTTTCTTTTCACTGTTTGCAAAAATTGAAAAACCAAAAATACCGTTTTAAAGAGAATGCGTCGATGTGTGGGCTGTACATTTTAAAGAAATTTTTAGATGTGTATTTTTTACCCTGTGAATTTTTCTTTTAGCTGCTTCGAAGTTGTTGTTAGGTTTTTTAAGTGTAATTTTTAGAACTAATTAAAAACAAACACCATATGAATGCCAAAACACATGCATGATACCTCAATGGATAGATGATTCGGTGATGAATCTATCGGTATGAACTCTGCTCCACTGTGTTCCATGAATGGCAGGGTTTACAACCCTATAAGAGACAAAGAAACATAGATTTTCTTGTAAGAGGTCTAAATCTCCATTTTTCAGGCCCTCGATCGAGGTCTGGAGCTCGATCGAGGAATTCAAATCCCTCGATCGAGATTTGAACAGAAGCTCGATCGAGGGTTTATTAAACCCTCGATTGAGGGTCTAATAAACCATCGATTGAGCTACTGTTAAACACTGGAAAAAATAAAAATCTGTGTACATGACTACCGAGGTTTTATATGCACACTCACCACATTTATATTTAGTACAAAAGATTGAGGAGGTAAATCCTAGCCACCTGGTTCTCAACATCTTGTGGACACTAACTACTATAATCCCTATCTAGAATATCATTCCCATGTAGGACATTTTAGAAATGGGCTTCAAGGACCCAACTAAGAGAATTTAAAAGAAAAAATAGACAGGAATAAAGGCCTCTACCTCATTAGGGAAAAAAAATAGTAATAAGCATAAGTGTTCATTAAGTAATTGTTTTCACACATTTTGAATAAAAAGTAAAATGAAAAATTACACAAGAATAAAGAGGAAATGAGAAATTATATTTTTTTCAAGATGGTAAATGTGAAAATTAAAAAACAAAACATAAGTAAAAGAAAAATAATAATGAAATATAAAATAAAAAAGAATAAAAAGAAGGGTACTTATTATCAACATTGTAATAAATATAAAGAATTTATTTTATTTTATTTTTCATATCCGAATAAATGATAAGAATATAAATGCATAAGAAGAAGAATTGAAGGATCAATAATATAAGACTCATAACCATAGTGAAATATACTAGTAACAAGGGAAGGTGTCCTTTGCTTTTTAGATTTAGTTTTTGAAACTATTAAAGAGGCATACAAGTTTAGGAACAAGAAAACTCTTTCCAAAGTTCACCTAACATATAATTAGAACTCTCTCATTGTATAGATAAATGTGTACATAAACATAATTGACAATTATAACCTATTACCAATGTGTTTCCTCTAGACACGAGTACATTAAGAATGTAGAAAATGGATAAGACTCATGAAAGAAACATGACATGCCAACTCACTCCACTCATAAAAAAAAGGTTTTTTCCTAGTGATAATAATATGTTGTGCCCCATATGTGTGACCTTGGGACCCTCCTTATACTTAAATTTAATGAAGTTTAAATTTTTTTTAGACCTGAGATATTAACAAAAACATTGAACTCTATGTTGAAAAGAGACATGGCTTTAAACAACACTATAGATGACATTGATTATGAATACTGTGTACAGTGACCAAGTGGACAAACTATTGTTTGTAGCAAAATGACCATGATGTAGATACAATAAACCCTTCAATGCATCCTAGCATGATAACTCAAAACTTTAACCAATAGTTGTGAAACCCTGATGGTGAAGCCAGGGACTCATTTTGGGGCTTTAACAATAATTTTAGAGTCCCTGAACTACATGCATTTAATTTTTTTATGCTTATATTCAAGTAGTATCATGGTGTGTTTTCATTAGAACTCAACATCTAGCTGGTTTATGTCATCAATGGTTGGTAAGGAATTTCAACATCTTTTGATTCCTATCAGCAATATATCCAATGTGTATACAATGTTGTACATAAATGTAGTGAAAGGTTTTAACTACTAAAAATACTTTTCTCCTTCGTATATAATTTTTAATTTTAAAAAACTACAATTATGTGACATGACTTTGAAAACAGTATGTTTTATCTTAATCGTCATGTTCTATTCCTCCCTGGTCTCTAAGCTTTAAATATCTGGCCCGAGGATCTATATCATAGGTAGATCGTAGTCCTGAGAATCTAGGTCGAGTGGACACAACTCACCTAATTTCAACTCATCAACTGAATTGCTTACGTCATTTCCATAGTATTCTTTTTGCATTGAACCAAGGAGAGCAATTATGCATGCAATTCAGTTGATGAGCTGAACTTAGACGAGTTGTGTCCACTCGACCTAGATTCTCAAGACTACGATCTACCTACGATATAGATCTTCGGGACAGATATTTAAATCCAAGAGCTCAGGGCGGAATAGAACAGAACGATTAAGATAAAAGG
The DNA here is from genome assembly GCA_001517045.1 of Pseudotsuga menziesii. Lineage (NCBI taxonomy): Eukaryota > Viridiplantae > Streptophyta > Pinopsida > Pinales > Pinaceae > Pseudotsuga > Pseudotsuga menziesii. The sequence continues at coordinate 401,776 of LPNX010510363.1, forward strand.
TAGTGTTAAATTCAAAGTCATATCACATAATTGTAGTTTTTTTAAATTAAAAATTGTATACGAAGGAGTAAAGTATTTTTAGTACCTTTAGAGAAATGAAAATGTGAGCATGAAAAAAAAATATGACCTCATTTCCTTGGGTTATATCAATGTCCATTGTTTACTCTTCAAAATTTTTATTGTGCCACACATTTGCTGTTAATCTTGCTAGTAAATTATTGAATGACATTAGTACAAATTGAGCACACAGATCTGTAGACAAACACACAACTCACAAAATAGATCACACAATTTACTTAGCAATTGAAGAATGAAACAATGCAAAAATGGCTTGCAACTGTGAATGCTTTCATTAATCAAAAGTAATTAGATAATAATTACAATGAAGTACAATGGCTAAATAGCCACAAGCAATTCGAATCCACATGAGGAAATTCAAATCGATTACACTCTACTTGACTGTAGGAAATGATGACCTTGTCTAAATCATTATCAGAGGACTCAATGGTTAATTGACCTTGTCTAAACCATCATCGGAGTTCATCAGAGTTCTAAAACACAACTCAAGTGTTACATTCGGTGTTGACTAAGGCTAACTAACTGTGGTAGGTGAGAAATGTGCCCCTCCTGCATGCAGCCATGCAAACCTAGTGCTAACTGAATGTAGAGGACTAGAACTGAATGTAACTAACTCCTAACTTAGCTTTACTAGTCACCAACTCAACTCAACTAACCTTGGTTGGTATCGGCACTCTTAGTGGATCCTAAACTGCAGGGATTGGTCTAGGAGGCTCCTAAACTGATGCATGCAAGTGTAATTAGTGGCAGTATGCCTCAATTAGTGTTCCCCACACTTTAGTAACTGAAACATGTTCCCCAATTAGGCCAAGTGGACCCAATGGTGCGAGTGACTAAAAATAGACTAGATGGACTCTTGATTTAGACATGACTCCTAATTTAGACATATGACCAAATTGGACAAGGGAGGATTAATAATCCTAATACCCCCCCCCCCCTGAATGCTAACTTGGAAAATCTATGGGCTCTGGTAACTAAGACCATAGATCACCCATTACATCAAGTAAAATAAAGTAACTCCTTAATACAAGGAGCTGGGGCAAAAGCCACATGGGAAAAAATCCCCCCCTCTATCTAAGCAAGTAGAATCAGGTCTCAAGTTTGAAAAACTTGAAAATATGTTGCTGCAATATGCATCTCTGTGAGGTAGCGAAGCAACATGCATGGTGTGCTATGCATAGGTCTTCTAGGTCATGACATGTAGACTTCTCCTTCTTCTCCAAAATTCATGATGGAAGGAAGGAGGAATGTAACCTTTGTCTCTTGCTGGATGAAGAGGTGCATGATCACATCTATTCTTCTGAATGTAGTGAGACTAAGCCCATGCCAAGCAACATCTTACATGGATTCTATTGCATCTATCTGAAGGAGGTAAGATTGCATGGCATAGCACAAGGGTCTTTCCTTTTTGAGTGTCAGGTGGATTTCCAGTCATCTTCCTAGCTTCCAATTTGGAAGTAGGGACTGAATCTAGATCTGAATCACCCTGAATCTCAATCTCATAAACTGATAAAGATGGATCTACAATACAAGTAGAAGCTGCAAAAGAAGTAGATGCAATGTTTTTACCTTCCCTTGCAAGTGGCTGTTGCGAATGCACTGGTTCTGAAGGAGGCATGAAATGTGAGAAATCGTATGATTTTGAAGCATGATTTGCAACACCCTTCGCTATGATGTTCCCAATAGAGATATATGTGATCTCCACTGAGTCAGGACCAAAGATCACTTGCTTTGGAGATCCAGTATGGGTCATCTGATAGACAGATAACATATTTGAAGCTAGGGAGGGCACACATAGCACATCTTTGAACCTTCCATTTTCAAGCTTGACAGAGCCCTTCCCTTTTGTTTGGAATTTACTGTTATTGTCCATCTGAATACTAGGACCATCAAAGGACTGAAAAGAAGAGAATGATTCTCTGGATGTGGCCATATGGTTGGAAGCTCCAAAATCAATGAGGAAGACATGTGCTGATGAGCAGCAAACCTTTAGTGTATGGCCTTTCCTTTGGTATTCTTCATCTTCTTCTTCAGAGTCATCCTTCCTTGCACTAGCAAGTGCATAAATGTTATGTTTCTTCAAAAGAAGAGCCATTTCATGAAGTTGTCTTCTCATACAGGAGCTTTCTGAATGAAATCCTCTTCCACAGTAAGAGCAAAGGACCTTGACTTTGCCATTCTTCTTTATTCTCTTCAAACCTTAAGGATCCTTTGAATCCTCTTTCTTCACAGGCCCACTCATCTCTTTGCTTCCCTTTGTCATTCACTACCTCTTGAAACAAGAGCTTGATCTTTGGGAGATCGAATGGTCCCCATTTGGATAATTTTATCATTCTCAGAAGTGAGAGATTGGATGAAGGCATCAAGAGTGGGCATCTTCCAATTTGGAGTGGTGAGCCTTACTGTTTGGAAGGTTGATACAAAGACTGAGTAGTATTCATTGATATTTGTGAGAATGGAAAGGATGAGCTGATCTTCATCCTTATCCACTTTGCATTGCTTCAACTGATATATCAGGTTCTTGAACTTTGTGAAGAATTCATTTAGTGATTCATAGTTGGATGTATTAAGAGTGATGAGATCATTTTCTAGCTGATGGACCCTCATCTCATCCTTCTTATAAAAATAGGGAGCCACTCTTGTTCCAAATCTCCTTGGGAGTGTTCAATCCTTGGATGTGGAATCGAAGATCTCGAGAGACTGAGGAGAATAAGTACCATTCAGCCTGTTCCAGTACTTTTCTTTGTCATGATTCAAACTGGCACTACCTCTGTTTCTTCTGTGAGTCTAAAGAGCTTCTTGGTCTGGAGTAGTACCCCCATGTCTTCCTTTCACTGGTGATAGTTGAAGGGAGTGAGAGGCTCTACTGAATGAGCCATTTTGGATGCAGTAAGGAGGACTGAGCTACTGTAGTGAATGAAGTTAGAAGAAAGGGCTGCTTGTAGCGAATGCTGTGAGAAGAGATGATAAATTATCACATAATCAAACATACAAAGTAAGGTCGACAGTCTGCACTTTTGGAATTTCCTTCACACCTAGCATAGTTAATCAAGCAAGCTTGATCAAAAATTTCCTAACTTGGGATATTAAGTGGTAAATTCTTCACTTCTAGTGCAGTACTGGAAGGAGCAATTTTGCTAAAAAAAATGATCCAGCTGGAGATCTGAGGATGAGAGGTGCTTTGTTCGCCGAGGCTATGATACCATATAAATTGAGCACATAGATCTATAGACAAACACACAACTCACAAAATAGATCACACAATTTACTTAGCAATTGAAGAATGAAACAGTGCAAAAATGGCTTGCAACTGTGAATGCTTTCATTAATCAAAAGTAATTAGATAATAATTACAATGAAGTACAATGGCTAAATAGCCACAAGAAATTCGAATCCACATGAGGAAATTCGAATTGATTACAGTCTACTTGACTGTAGGTAACTAAGACCTTGTCTAAATCATTATCGAAGGACTCAATGGTTAACTGACCTTGTCTAAACCATCACCGGAGTTCATCGGAGTTCTAAAACATAACACAAGTGTTACATTCAATGTTGACTAAGGCTAACTAACTGTGGTAGGTGAGAAATGCGCCCCTCCTTCATGCAGCCATGCAAACCTAGCACTAACTGAATGTAGAGGACTAGAACTAAATGTAATTGACTCCTAACTTAGCTTGACTAGTCACCAACTCAACTCAACTGACCTTAGTTGGTATCGGCACTCCCAATGGCTCCTAAATTGTAGGGATTGGTCTAGGAGGCTCCTAAACTAATGCATGCAAGTGCAATCAGTGGCAGTAGGCCTCAATTAATGTTCCCCAGACTTTAGTAACTGAAACATGTGCTCCAATTAGGCCAAGTGGACCCAATGGTGCTAGTGACTAAAAATAGACTGGATGGACTCTCGATTTAGACATGACTCCTGATTTAGACATATGACCAAATTGGACAAGGGAGGATTAATAATCCTAATAATTAGAATTTACATCAATAACACGTGACTAATTGTTTTGGTTTTTCATAATGCTAAGAGTGGAGGTAAATAAATAAAATATAGGGTGTTATGGCGACTGTGGGATCTGAATAACAAAAAGTATGGAAACTAAACATGATACTAATTCTCATTTCAACAAGAATTGAAAATGTTCAATGACATGAATTCAAATGGGGATTCAAAATACAAGGTGTCCAAGCATCTTTTGGAAGACTTCATTAAATTAAACTTTACATGATGCATACGGAAATACAATGTCAAGATCAAGCTATGAGTTCGATCAAGGTTTCTAAAACCATCGATCGAGATTTTACACGTGTTTTTAAATACCTCTATTGAATGTTTATGTGCAGTTAGAGAAAATCTCGATCGAGCTAGTAACTTAATTGAGCTTTTAACTAAAAATATATTCAAGTGCCCATATTCGTGTGTGCACATGAATATGGACACCCAAAAATTCCTTTAATCAAAGTTTTTAAAATCCCATATTGTTCATGGGAACAGGGTCTTCAAATTCAATTAAAATCAAACATAGAATTATATGATAATAAAATTTAATAAAACATAATTTCGACTAGAAGAATGATACTTGTGGGTAATAGTACATACCTTGAAGAAAAAACAAGTAAAAGCATTACTATGGCCACTTCCTCTAGATTTTATGATTATATATTAGTTGTAGAGTAATTGGAGTCATAGATGTGATTGAGTGGAGTCATAGATGTGATCAATAACATCTATGACCCAATTGCTCTGCAACCCATATCGGCAAATGAATATAAATGACCATTTTCTATCCAGCAAACGAAGTGAATTAAATGATAGGTTTGTTGCATATTTATAGATGATTAGAAATGCTCGATCGAGGTCTTCTTTAACCCTCAATCGAACCTTATTTTAACCCTCAATCAAGGTCTTGAACCATCGATCAATGGTTTATCAAAATCTCGATCGAGGTTTTAGCATGACCTCGATCAAGCATGTCATAAACCCTCGATCGAGGTGCTAAGACCTTGATCGAGGTACGTTTTTTTGTTTTTGCCGAAATTGCATTGAAAAAAGTAGTAACCCGCCTCCATGTATGCACCCATGCAAGAGAAATAAATGGATCTAACACTAAGGGATATGAAGTGTACCTTATTCTGACCGGTTGATGTAGATCTCTGTTGAGCTTTTCCAACATGCTTGTATTCACAATTCGCTCTCAACAACAACAAACAAGAAAAGCATGCTATATATCAAAGTGTTAGGCCTACTCTAGCACATATAAACCATCATGTATAAGAAAATAACTAAATCCATGGAAAAAATATTCATAGTTATGAACATGTATTGGACAGGAAATGGATATTTCTATTAATAAAAACAAAGATAGAATGGTGACAAACTCTGTCAGCACTTCTTCGAACCGGAGTAACCCAGTCCTACACTTGGGCCTCCACCACTTCAAATCTCCATATCAATGGCAAGCTTACAAAGCAAAGGAAAGCTTGGGAATATCAACACCGTGTGCTCCAAAGGGACAAAGGGATGCAGACTTAAGCATAAAAAAGTGAGGCAACAATGAAATATAGTTACCTTGCTCTCAAAATTCTCCTCCTTCAATGCATCCAAGAGGCTCAATATATAGCCCTCCAATAGGCAATATAGGGTCGATTCTGAGCATTCTCAAGGCATATGGATGGCCAAGATTCAAGTTATTCGGGACTCTATGAGGAAAAATCCAATTTTTTTTGTCTTCATGCACATTTACTGATGTACGCAGGTATTGGCTCAAATGTTGTGTGTACACACGGATATTGGTTTAAAAGTCATGTATGCACATAAACATGTGTTTTTTGGGGACTTTCTTGGGACATCAAAGTATAATTTGAGCAAAGGGCATCCAAGGAGTCTGCAAAGGGAAATGGAAGGCCATAAATATGTGATCTACCAGGGGTGGTAAAATTAACTATAACATATGTATATATATATAGAGAGAGAGAGAGAGTGTGTGTGTGTGTGTGTACATGAATTGTGTACAAGAAACTTATAAGCAATTTTGATGGATCACAAGAAAAACTAAAACAACTTATTCTAAAATAATCAACATGATTATCACTTCTTTCTATAATTCACATATGTATCTATAGCGTGCAATTCCTTAAAATACATAAACTATATATTTCTCTATATAATTTTCATACATAAATTATACCAATATTTTATAGACCAATACTATAATAACCATTTTTCCTTTAAAATATCATACATATTGTGTGCATTTACATTTTCATAAAACTCATTCCTATAAAACATCATGCAAATGCAAAGTAAGAATTTGTATGAAACATCAAAGTACACCCTTTATTGCCATGTGAATTATTCCTCAACTAAATGCATCTCTTTGATGATATAAACGTAAAGTGAAAAATATATACGAGACATCAACTATATATTGATGAATTATTGTAACTTCAAGGGATATTCTAAATGTATTTTACTGATGTAACCTAAGGGAGATGTTATTATTCCTCCGACATGGTGTTACTATTGTATTTGGTTATCACAGAGTCATGGGGTAAAGCCTCCATTTGTGTTGGGTCTTTAGCACCCTAATAAATAATATAATATATTGTTTTGATTCTTCCTAAGTGAAGTCCGCCCAGACATTTTAGTGGGTCCGACTTGTCTAGGGTAAAATTCAGTTGACTCATTGTGTATAAATAGAGGAGTTGTGGTTCTTATTTGAACGCAGACTCACTCACTTGAGTAGCGCATAGGAGAGAGATAGAGAGACATAAAAGAAGGATGGAAACACTTGTTTTGGGGGTTGTATTTTATACAAATTATATAGAGGAAGTTTTGCTGGGTGTTTTTCCCCTTGAGGGTTTCCCAGGATAAATATTGTGTCTATCTTGTGATTGTGTTTCTATTAGTGATTCTGGATATGATGTTTCTATGATTTGTTTTTGAAACACTAGTGAATCTAGTATAGCATATGAAATATTAACATGGTATTAGAGCTTACCTCATTAGAGCAGCTTTCACAAGGTGAAATTCTCTCTCCTCCCTCTCTGGAAGAAATTAGGGTTTCTGCAAAAGTTGGAGTTTTAAAGGTCTACTTGCATAGAAAGTTACACCCTCTTAGATCGCATTTATTTAGCCCTAGATTGAAATTTTTGGGTGGTTGGATCTCCGGGAAAGCCAAACCCTAGTTTGGTGGTGAACCAGAAAACTGTATTGAAACGGAACCATAATTTCTATAGTGTTGCAACCTCGCAAGTAGGATTTGAAGACTGGAGATTTGGGATCTCCATAAAGCAGTTGGATCAACCAACTCTCCTCCCTCAAGCGCATCTACTGGTAAGGTCATCCTCCTATTTTGATCAATTTAATTTTTTGTGACCTACTGGACAAGATGGCCCCAAGCACTAAGGTTGAGGACAAATTGGAAGGCCTAGAAAACTTCTTGTCTTGGAAGTATATGATTGGTCTCATTCTGAAAGTGAATGGCCTTGAGAAGTACATCAAGGACGAGATTTCAGAACCTAAAGAAAAGGAATCTAAGGAGAAGCATGAACAAGACCTAATCAAGGAAATGTGGATCACTGATGATTCTATTAAGGATCACTTGATACCTCAAGTGTCATCTAAGAAGATACCTAAGCAAATGTATGATGCACTTTCCAAAATGTATGAGGGAAGTAACATCAACAGAAAGATGAATCTGAGAGCTCAATTGAAGGCCACCAAGATGAGAAAAGGAGAATCTATTCAATATTACTTCACAAGGGTCTCTGTTACAGAGAGAAACTTCCTATGGCTTGGGGTGTACCACAACAGACAGCATTGACACTAGAAATCAATCTTTCCCAATATGCAAGAGAAACCAAACATATAACACTAAGGGATATCGAGTCATACCTTGTTTCGGACGGTTGAAGTAGATCCCCGTTGAGTTTTCCAATTCACGCTTATGTTAGTAATTCGATCTCAACAACAACAAAAAAAGACAAGCATGCTCTATAATAATGTGTTAGACCTACCCTAGCATATATATTCAACAATGCATAAAAAAGTAAACACGTCCATGGATTCAATATTCATATTCAAGTGCACATAATTGGACAGGAAAATATATTTCTATTAATAAAATCAGAGATTACAATAGTGACAACCTCTGTTGGCATGTCTAGGAACCAAAGAGACTGAGTCCTCCACCTGGGCCTCCACCACCTCAATCCTCCATCTCTTGATATCAATCTCACATAAAAAGGTAATATTGGGAAGAACAAAAAGTGCTCCAAAGAAGCAAAGGGATGCAGACTCAAGTACAAGCAAACTGTGGCAACAATGGACTATAGTTTTTTTGCTCTTCAATTCCTCCTCTTCAATGTATCCAAGGGGTTCCTTATATAGCACTCCAAGAGGGTAATGGAGGGTCGATTCCAAGTGTTCTCAAGGCATATGGAAGGTTAAGAGTCAGTATATTCAGACTCATATGAGGAAAAATCCAAAAATGTTTAGACTTATGCACACATCTGGATGTACGTGGGTTTGAGGTCAAACGTCACATGTACACGCGAGTATAGGTTTTAAAGTTGTGTACAACAATAAACAGGGGTTTTAAGGGATGATCTTGGAACATCAAAGGATAATATAAGTCCATGGGGTTTAAAGAGTCTGCATAAGGACAGGGAAGGCCATAAATATGTGATCAACCATGTGTGGTAAAATTATCTATAACAGATGCCCCCTAATCTGTGAGGTTAGAGGGGTAACATGATGGCCGAAATAAATTATAAAATCCATCCCAGAAGTGGAGTAATGAAATCCCAGGTGGAATAACCAACCACTCATCAGTACAATGCAATAATCAATCTCTGCACATGTCTGCAAATACATATAGAAGTCCTGAATACATAAGAGTACAATGGTCATGAATAGTCATGATATACAAAATGTGACATGTGTGGTCATTGCCACGTACAATATACAATAGATCAAAGTCTCCAAAGTGGATGAAGATATACAACAGATCAAGATCTCCATAAAAGATGAAGATATACAAAGGATCAATATCTCCATAGTGGATGAAGATATCTGATATACACTGGAATCAAATCATGAGAGTTGAAATCTAATGAACACTGGCATGATTAAGGAGGTATCATATATGGAATGCCACCAAGCTGGAAGGTATTCTACACGAACCGCTACAAGTACATGTCCTACTATGTGAATAAATGTGTCGAGGTCAAACATAGTAGTCCATTGTCTGATTACTGGTCATTGATGTATACCGTTAACAGACGTGAGATCACTCGCCGATAATGAAAATGGGAATCAAGATACAGAGTGCAATCTAACAAGTGTGAATAGATGTGTTGAGGATGAACACTTGGAAGAATCCATCGATCAGGGGAAATTTATGTATTCCCAAAATTGTCGATGGTGAGAGAACCTACCACTGGTGACTTCAAGTCTCAAGGCACTCAAATGACTCTAGACTCCTACTCCAGAATAAAAGATCTGATGTCGATGGAATGGAATCCACTGGAAGGAGGGAATTAAGGCATCCCCCATCAACCAACACAAGGTACTCGACAATGTTGTATAATGTGGAAGAACAAAATGTGCATGAACCAGTAACAATATCGGGAATGGACGACATGCAAAGTCAAGATAACTGAGGAATGGCCGACTCAAGCTTCAAATTCCTTCGAACAAGAGCATAAAGGAGAATGATGGCTAAAGGTAGGTAGCATGTACTTGATATGCAAACTGGGACATATCTGTGACATAGGGGACATCGACAGAGGCTCCATAGGGATTGGAAGCTTAACCAATCGGTGGAGATAAACTCATAGTAACAAGTACAGCTCCTAAATTCAAACTAATAACCCAACTAACGGATATGATATACAATGATCTGTTTGAAGGTGACACGAATCAACTGCTGCCAAAGATAACATATTTTCTGGTCCGGATTTTTGGTTTTTTGATTTTTTTGTAATTTTTCAAATATATTGAAAAGCTTGAAAAAGAATAAAAGTGCTTTATAGTACAAATCTAGGAGGAGACGAGTGTCAGGGGGAAAGCAAACTAGTTCCAAGCACTGGAACATGCCTATGCTCAATGAAAGGATATATGTGTAGGATAACGACACTCAGGGGAAGGTCTCCTCCCAGTTAAAGGGATGATCAAGCTGCTAAAGATATGTAAAAAGGCTCTGCTTGGATAGACATGAGACAAGCTCGGGTTATACGGTTGATAAATCAAAGTCAGGGAGCTGGCATAAATCTCACGAAGGAAATAAAAACTCATGAAAATGCAATTGCAACTTGATATATACAAGGGATTCCTAAGGGAAATGGCCAACATAAAGTTCAAGAGGAATATGAAACTCTTGCTCAAGGACATGGTGGGACTAAAAAGGGACTCCCACACCCTAAAGGAAAAATGTCAACATGAGCACCAAATGCAATATAGGATCTAACTAGGGTACCCATGTATGGGAAAGCTCTACCATTCACATAATGCCACTTCTAACAGCAGCATGAAGGTTCCATGACACCATGGAATGGGTTTGTACCTAAGGTTAAGATGAAACGTTCATAAGGTCATGCAAAATGCAAGCGGACGTGAATTCCTAACATATATGCCAGTTTAGACATGATACCTGTAATAGACATGAACGGGTCGAAGTCTCGATCGAAACGCACTCAAAATGAGCTCCTACAACATCATATTAGTCCAAATGGTCCAAAATGGTAATAAATGGTAAAAACCTATAGGAAGTGGGTAAAAATCTCAAAAAAAATTCTATAAAATAGGGAAAAATTAAAAATTCTCATACAATTTTGAAAATTCACCCACCATAGTGTATTTGTATTTAGAATGTCAAGAGCTGATTTTGGGAGCATTCTCCAACGAAATCACCCCGCGTTTGGTCCAGGTAATTACCCATACTCCCCTCTTTCACTTTCATGCAAATTTTTTTAATTTTAGTGGTCAATTTTTTTTATTTAGGACACCCCAAAAATGTGCGTTTCGGCCCACGTGGAAATTGGGTATTTTTCGACGTATAGGGCTGGGTATACATGGAAAATACCACGATACCCATGTACATACATGGATTTTCTGAAAACAGTCGCGTACAAGGCCGAAAATGTGATTTTAAAAGGTCAATACTGATGAGACTAAAAAATGTTTGTGCAGGATGGTGCTAGAATGGAGAGAGAGGGAACATGGTGATGTCGAAGAGGCTGTGCAGGGAGATCTGATGGCTCAACAAGTGCTGTGGCTTGTGTATTATTAAAATTTTGGTGCCTTGGAAGCTTAAGAGCCAATCCAAGGCTACTCCAACTGCTAGTAGACTAATGGGATCCATATTCTGAAACCTTTGAGTTGGATGGGATGTCACTTAGCATCGAGGTTGAGGACATATATTTTATCACAGGTTTGTCCCGGCGAGGGGAGCTAGTGAACCTCTGATCCTGTGGGATGACTATATAGGACTACATAGTTGTGTATTTAATTCCCGATACAGAGAAGGTTGGGAGTCAAATCCCGACAAAAGCAGTTCAAGACCTAGGGCTAAAATCCATACTATTGGCATTGGGTAGGATCGTAGGTTTAGCGTCACTCCACTAGGCCTCAAGGCTAATGATGTTCTATGCATTAGAGTGCATGTGACCTACGGTATATGACTGGAGTACCTTGCTGCTAAGAAACATGAAGCAACAACTCAGTGATTGCAAGATGGGCAGGGTATGAAACTTTGGGTTCGGCAGCATATACTGAGTGCATTATTTTTTGAGAGGGTACCAAGGCTAAGTCCAAGAGTTTACATTGCTCCACAAGGAGTTAGGGATCTGGCTCAGTTACACTAGGCCAATGTCACGTGGAGACTGGGATGGGGAAGGGTGGCTAACCTCGATCCAGTAGATTTCTTCCTCTGGTGGCGGAGCTAGATCATCGCCATAGACGACTACCCCTATGCATGGATAGAATTTTGTAGAGATCTTGATATGCCCCTACCACCAGGATCAACATATGGATACATAGGTAATGAACCCCAACTCACTTTTGTTTTTTGAGTTATAATTGTTTTTGTATTTTTTGATATATGAAATCAAAAGACATGTTTTTGGTGTGACGACACATTATGAAACTATGTCATGTACATGCAGATGTGGGACCACGATGGCCAAAAGGATTTCCTTGTCATCAATGGAGGGGAAGAGGCGATGAGATCATGGGTGTAGATGCGGAGCAGACACTCTAGAGCATCCACACAAACTTTGTTCGCTTGACACAGAGGATTCCCATTGCGCAAGTCAAGGATTTGCCTAAGGCTATGCAACACCAGGTGGTTGGGGTACCACGGTCATGGGTTTGATTATTTTGTCATCTAGCTAGAGCCGTGGTGTGCTACCATGATCAGCACCCTCCTCTACCTCAGGCTTAGAGACCTAGGTGTATATTTTTTATGACCGTGTAGTATATTTTGGTGGCTCGGAAGCCCCAATTTTGTATATGACACTTATGTATTATGACGTCACCTTTTTTGGACTTAATGAAAAATATTTATGATGATCGATTATTTATTCTATTTACTTGTGTAAAATGTGTTTGTGAAATGCTTATGGTCTGTGAAACAAATGCCAATCTAGTACATAGTTAGCATATGAATAAGCAACTTTATTAAAATTTCCTGAAATGTGAATGTATGTTATACTCTTGAATTGTCATTCTAGCAATCTTACACGCAAGAATCTTCGTAACAATGTTAGATCCCTAACACGATACAAGCCATTAAGTTGAGAAACCACTAACTACGAATCAAGATGTACCTCAAGAGAAAGAACACCATGTAAAATGCCATCACGCAATAACTCAATCAGAACACTATATTCAACAACATTGTTCGACGAAGGCCGTAAACATACGCCTCCTAAAGACAACACTTGACCCGCATGAGCATAGATCACCCAAGAAGCCAAATCTAATTTTTGAGTGTGGTGGTTAGCACCATCATCGAATCCTAAGTAAACGAAAGACTCCATCGACATATTCCATAACAAACGAAAGCTAATCAACAAACCCGATCACCATAAGAAGACCTAACTATGAAATGCAAAAAATGTACAATAATATACAAAAATTCAGCCCTGGATGAAGATCATGCATAGTACTTTTTAAGATAGAGCCCATTTCTAGGCTCCACCAAGGTTGTCCCTTCATAATCCACCAACTCATAGGTGCCTTTCTCTAAGACATGCTTAACCATGTAAGGACCATGCCACATCGGGTTGAACTTTCCTGCCCCTAAGGGTTCCTTATCTTGATCCCACAAAAGGACTAAGTCACCTTCACTAAACCTCCTAGGACAAACAAAATTATCGTTCTCGACCTTAACGCGACACTTGTTAACCTCAAGAGCCACTAAAGCATCTCAACGCTTCTCATCAAGCTGCTCCAAGTGGACCAAACGTTCTTCCAATGTGGAAGTCTCTGGTAAAATCTCCACAGCTAGCTTCAAAGAAGGGATTTCACATTCAACCGATAATACTTACTCCACCCCATGCATAAGATGATAGGGAGAAAAATCGGTGGCAGTCTTGACCGCGGTTCTATAGGCCCACAAAGTAGGATACAACATGATATGCCAATTATTCTTGCTCTATGCGATGGTTCGTTGGAGAATGGACTTAAGTGATTTGTTCACTGCTTCAACTTGCCCATTTGATTGAGAATAATAAGAAGAGGAATGCTCTTACTTATAACCTAACTTTAAAGACAACTCTTCCATCATTTTTTTCTGAAAGTGTCTACCATGGTCAGTGACAAGCTCCCTCGGAATGCCAAACCAAGTGATAATCTGGTTAAATATGAAATGCACGGCTGTGTCACTATCAGATTTGATAGTGGGCATAGCCTCTTCCCATTTCATGAAATAATCAACATCCACAATAATATGATAGTTCCCCCCAACCGAAGCTGGGTTACAATCCATAAATTCAACCCCCCACTTAGTAAAGGGAACAACAATGATAATAGGATGCAAAGGGGTCGGACATGAGCGCATATTATGTGTAAACACTTGGCAAGGTTGGCACCTCTTGACCGCATTAATGCAATATTTAAATATGGACAGCAAAAAATAACCCACTCTCAAAAAAAATTGAGTTTTAGAAAGCCCAGATAAATGACCACCACACGCCCCTCTGTGGAAATCATTAAGCACGACCTCAGCCTCCTCATGAGTTAATCAATGACATAAAATGGAATCAACTCCACGATGGTATAAAGTATCATCCACTATGAGGTATTTCTTCACTATGTGACGTAGTCGTCGACACTCATCTCGCGAGAGGTGAGTAGGAACCTTCAATGTTTGCAAATAAAAAATAATATCCCCATACCAAGGGTCCATGGTTGAGATGAGAAAGATATGCTCATCAATAAGAAAATCCTCATGAACCTCTTCTTCATCCAAATTTGGAAAATACGATATGAGCTCAGCAAAAATTAATGATTTCTTCAACTTTGGCGAAACAAACTTGAGATAAAACTCCTGCAATATCACAATCCATTTATTATACTTTCCCCCAATCATTCTTTCGATGAGGAAAAATTGAAATGGATTAATGTGAGCTACGACCAAAGTTTGGCAAAGGAGGATGTAATGCCTCAAACACTGAACCGCATGGACGATGGCGAAGGCTAGCTTCTCAACATGGGTATAACGAAGTTCAACATCAATAAGGTTTCAGCTAAGATAGTATATGACATGCTTATGGAGCTCCTCATCCTCTTGAACCAATACCATACCAAGCGTCTCTTGAGACGTGACCACATAAACAAAAATTCACGGCTATAGTCTGGTGGACTAAGCACGAGGGCCGATGCTAAGGATTTCTTAAGAGCATTGAAAGACTCCTGGGATTTCTCATCCTAGTAAAAAGGGGTGTCTTTCTTCAAAAAATGCATGAAGCCTTTAGTTAGATCAACAAAATTAATTACGAACCTTGGCAAGAAGTTTGCCATACCTTGTAAACATTGAAGATTTCGAATGTTACGCGGGGGAGACAATTGAAGTATTTCCTCAACCTTCAAGGGATTGACTCTAATACCCTCCTTGGACACGATGAATCCTAGTAAATGACCAACCTTCACACAAAAGGTGCACTTGTGAGGATTTAACCAAATTTTATAATGATGACATCTTTCGAAAACCAATCACAAATGATAAGGATGAAGCACTCTCAAATGAGAGTGAGTAGCTAGATCATCCAAATACACTTCAATAATCTTTTTAAGATCATGAAAAGAAAAGGTCATGGCCCATTGAAATATAGCTTCGACGTTTTTAAGGCCAAAGGGAATCTTCTGATATGAAAAAGTTCTGCAAGGACAAATAAATGTATTCTTATGTTGGTCCTCAGGTTTAATCTGTATCTAATTATACCCGGAAAATCCATCCATAAAAGAAAAAAAATCACTTCCCGCACACTCATCCAAACTTTGATGAATAAATGGTGTAGGGAAATTATCTTTAGGACAGGCTCGATTTAAATCACGAAAATTAGTGCATATTCAGATCGCTCACTGCTTCTTATCCATCGGAACGGGATTTGAAACCCACTCCATCAAGGGAATGGGATAGATAAAACTAACTTTGAGCAGTTTCTGTATCTCTTCTTTAATAGTGGGTGCTTTCCTAGGATTCATAGCACACAAACGTTGTCGAATCGGTTTTGCATCCGGATAGGTTTTTATTTCATGTTTGATAATGCGAGGGTCTATTCCTAACATTTCCTTGTACGACCAAGAAAAAATATCACGAAATTCCTTGAAAATCTTGGTATAATATTTAATGTCATCGGGGGAATAATCTGTGCCAATGTAAATGTTCTCAATCTTACCAGGATCACAAGAAATGTTGATAGGTATTGCTGGTTATAGGTTAGCCATGTTCCCTTCTACAATCTGACTAGGAGAGCTTAATGGGACCACGGGCTACCAATTTTCTCGCTTAGAATCACCCTAAAGTTATCACACTCTAAACGATCAAGATTAGGGAGGAAATACGATATATGGTGCAGCTCTCCCCAAGGTTGTTCTATCCTAGACATAGCCTCAAGAATAACTTCATCAACGGAAAAAAATCATCAAGGAAGTCTTGAGAGTGAGATGAATCTACTGCCCAAGAAGGTAGCACATAAGGGTCCTCCTCCTCCATCCACTAAGAGGAAGGAATAGGCTCTACAACATGATCAAGATTAGCTTGATATGTTGCCAATGTTGCAGGCAACGACACATATGTCTCTACAAGTATAGAATTATCACTCGAAGTACTTAGTGAAGGAAGAATCCAAGGATCCTCCATATGAGAGGTGTGAAAAGATACCGAATTCAACGAGGTCGAAGCCCTACCAATATTGTACCCAATCATAAGAACAGACACAGGACAAATAAAGGTTCCCATGAGAGAAGGATACATACCCACACCCACATTCTCAGTTGCCGGCTGAGAATGATTGATAATCGGGATAGAAGCTCTCGATGATGCTTTCACACTCAGATTCTGGAAAAAATTTTGATCAATACTAATGATCTTCCCATCCAATGTAAAACAAACCACTCGAAATAGGGAAGAGGCTGAAACTTGCATATTGTACATCCAATTCCTACCCAACAAAAGATTGTAGTCAAGGGGCACATCAACCACCTCGACCTCGATCGCAACAGTCTTCCCCCCCAATTGGACCTATAGGGAAGGAAGTATACCATGCAGCCGAAACAATATTCCATCAAAAGAAGTCAACATGTTCACAGATTTAGACAATGTGGGAGAAATTAAGCCCTTCCAACAAGCCAAATACATCACGGAAGCGGCAGCGCCTTCATCAATCACAGTGCGCATGATGGTGTTGTTTAAACACTCTACGTGAATCAGAAGAGACACATAGTAAGGCAAGCGAGGCTGAATTCCATTAGTTTCAAATTTGATCACGGAAGGAGAGCTATCATCACCAACCCCAAGAGCAGACAACAAGGCATTTCTCTATGAAGGACACCTCTAAAGTAATTCTAATGCGGACATTGAACAAGGAGTCTGGACCAAATCCTTGACAATTGAATAGTTCTGGGTGACTCGAGCATTAGGATTTTGCTCTAAGCACTTCAATACTGCCTTAGGAATGCGAGGAAAAACTTCAGGCTTATCTGTAGGATTTTCAATTTGCAAAGAGCTCTCAGGTGGAGCAGGTTCTTTCCCAAGGTTTAGTTGTCACGAACCATAGTCTTTCGCACATGTCACAACACTAGTGGCTTTCACCATGTTGATGCAACTGTGGCCACTAGCGGCATCTGACGGATTTGGATTTCCACTAGATGCACAACCAGGCACAAGTGAATGAGTTGGTCATCCCCGCACAACTTGCAAGGAAATTTTACCTTTCGCTTAGACTTCTTGTCCACCCTAGCATTATTATTGTTATTGTTCTTGTCATTAGTCTCATTATCATTTTTATTCCCACCCTTTTTATTGTTTTTTCCTTTCTTTTATTCCTTCCAGGTTGTTGGTTACCTTTCGGGTTCGATGATTGCATGAAAAGTACATCTGCCGTCTGGTTAGGAAGGGATGAATTCGTAGCTTGTCCCGACGTAGATTGGTTAAGTGATAACTGGCTCACTTGTTTCATAACCGAATCCATAGGCTTGGTACTTGTAAAGCCAACAATACCATCGACATGTGGCCTGGGTTTGAACTTGGGGTCGAAATTGGAACGTGGTGCATTAGGTATGATCTCATAAAGGATCCTGAACTGAGCATAAATCAAGTCCAACTGTTGGGCCCTAAAAGTAGATTGGTCCTCGTTTTGCACTCTGTATGTGGAAACATCCTTCGCGATATAGGGTAACAATGACTTGAGGAACCACTCTAGAAGAAACTATGGTGGTATAAAGGCTTTAATCATCCTCTTCCATCTACACCACTCTTCAATATGATTCAAAATATGGGTGGCTTTCTGTTGCCGAAATGTCTACAAGAGTTTGGTACCAGTGTCGTAACGCACGGGTAGCTAGAAGTGGTTAAGAAAATTCATAGCAAGGTCATGAAATGAATAATATGTCCCCCCAGGTAACTCTATGTACCATTTCATGGTAGGACCCATGAGGGTGCATTGAAATAGTCTTAATCGAACAGAATCATCGTTCAAGGAGTTTGAAGAGCACCAAAGATGGAAGGTCATAACTTGCTCACCAGGATCTTCACCAGACTTACCTTTGAATTTGGGAATGTCCGAAGGAATTTTGGTATAAATTCTCGGCTATGCCGGCTCATGAGATACAGGATCGTTTGTCAATATCGACAGATAGGGTAGATTCAAAGTCACAATAAAAGGGATCCTAGGTTGAGCCGGTTGGTTCCATGCTCCCTGATAGGACTAGTTCACATAAGGCTGAATGCTATATACACCATGGTCTTGGCTAGTGGGATAATAACCTCCTCCCATAGGAAGATACATGTACTGCTGACACATAAGGAGGCACATGGCCCTGTGACACTACGGTGTTAGCAAAAGTAGAACAGACATGGCTAGTAGTAGAACTACAGCCATAAGGCCCACTAGAGTTAGGAAGAGGATGTGTGGTCAAAAAAGCATTTGAAGGGATTGTTGTTGAAGACAATGGAATATGTGACGGAATATAACTCGTGCCCCCAATATTCACATGTCTAGGTTCTGGTCCCCGAATGGGAAAACTAGTGCTAGGCCTACGATGTGTGTGTGAAGGAACCTCCACCGTAGGGATGGAAGGTGTAACGTGATTAGAGCTACCA
This sequence comes from Pseudotsuga menziesii, assembly GCA_001517045.1. Classification (NCBI taxonomy): domain Eukaryota; kingdom Viridiplantae; phylum Streptophyta; class Pinopsida; order Pinales; family Pinaceae; genus Pseudotsuga; species Pseudotsuga menziesii. The sequence continues at coordinate 420,690 of LPNX010510363.1, forward strand.
AACCTCTCCACCCGAAAAGGAATGGAAGTGCCCCCAAGCGCAACACTAGGGTCAACACCTGATCTGTCATGAGGTGCCAGACCGGTCTCGAGAATATTAGGCATGCCATACCTAATAATGCTAGTGTTAGCGAATGGGTAGTGAGTCTCATCACCCAAAATCCAATACTAGTGATTAGGGTGAGTGGAATCTGTGAATCGTGAAAAATATTCATGTGAAAATCCAGCGAAATGATGACCAGACACTACCGAAGTCCCATATGTGCTAGGAGGTTCATCTTCCCATACATGACAAGGAAGATCAGGGATCTTTGGAATCTTAGGCTCATGATCACCCATAGTGTGTGAATCAAAGTGAGAAAGATTCCGCTCAGACTGTCTAGTTCTCTCTCCCAAAGGAGGAGGAGACGTGGAAGGTGGAAGTCCTACTAAACGACAAGAATGGTGAGGTTTCGTACCCGAATCCATAATGACTCAATAAAAAGAAAATACTCAATATAGCTATGCAACCCTAAGAAATATAGCGTGCACAGAGCATACACCTAAGAAAATCTAAATCCAAATTACAAGCAAAACGGGGGTAGGATAAGTGAGCTCCCGAATAAATCAGGTATGTCTCGTCTAGGAGAGGCTTGAGACTCCCATACACAACAAGCAGAGGTTTTTAAGAATTATAGTGGCCCTCAGCTTCAACGCATATAGGGATTGTGTTTTCTGAAACCTACCTAGCCAGGACACCTATAGAATAACCTCGACAAATACCCCCTCGATAACCTAGGTAAGGAAACTAAGGTCACCTCAATATAACCATTGCTCAAGAAGATAGTCATAGGTAGGATCGACCATATTGGAATGGTAGAAAATCCCAAATCCTGAAAGCATAACTGGTACCCCAAGGGTGCACCAATGAATACCTCAAAGCCCCCAGATACAAATACTGTTACGGAGAGAAACTTCCTATGGCTTGGGGTGTACCACAATAGATAGCTAGACACGAGAAATCAATCCCTTCCCAATATGCAAGAGAAACCAAACATCTAACACTAAGGGACCTCGAATCATACCTTATTCTGGATGGTTGAAGTAGATCCCCATTGAGATTTTTCCAATCCCACTTGTGCTAATAATTTTCTCTCTACAACAGTAAACAAGACAAGCATGCTATATAATATGGTGTTAGATCTACTCTAGCATATATAATCAACAATGTATAAGAAATTAAACATATCCATGGATTCAATATTCATTCAAATGCACATTATTGGACAGGGAAAGATATTTCTATTAATCAAATTAGATATTACACAAGTGACAACCTCTGTCGGCATGTTTGCGAACCAGATAAATCGAGTCCTCCACCTGGGCCTCCACCACCTCAATCCTCCATCTCTCGATAGCAAGCTTACAAGCAAAGGCAAGCTTGAGAAGAACACAAATTAATCCAAAGGGACAAATGAATGCAGACTCAAGTATATGCAAGCTATGGCAACAGTGGACTATAGTTTCGTTGCTCTTCAATTCCTCCTTCTTCAATGTATCCAAGGGGTTCCTTATATAACACTCCAAAGGGGTAATGGAGGGTCAAATCCGAGCGATCTCAAGGCATATGGAAGGCCAAGAGTCAAGTGGTTTGGACTCATATGAAGGAAAACTCCAAAATTATTTGGATTTATGCACACATCCTGATGTACACTGGTTTGAGGTCAAACTTCGTGTGTACACGCAAGTATGGGATTAAAAGTTGCGTACATCAATAAACAGTGGTTTTTATGGATGATCTTGGAAACATCAAAGTATAATATCATTCCATGGGGTCTAAAGAGTATGCAAAGGGACAGGGAAGGGCATAAATATGTGATCAACCATGTGTGGTAAAATCATCTATAACAGATGCCCTCTAATGTGTGAGGTTAGATGGGTAACATGATGGCCAAAATACATTATAAAATCCATCCCAGAAGTAGAGTGAAGAAGAATCAGGTGGACGAACCAACCATCCATGAATATAGTACAATAACCAATCTCTACATATGACTGTAAATATACATAGAAGCCCCAGATACATAAGAGTACAATGGCCATGAATAGGCATGATATATAAAATGTGACATGTGTGGTCATCACCATGTAGAATATATGATAGATCAAAATCTCCATGATGAAGATGTACAATGGATCAAGATCTCCATAATGGCTGAAGATATCTGACATACATTGGAATTAAATCACGAGAGCTGAAATCTCATGAACACTGGCATGATCAAGGAGGTAGCATGTGTGGAATGCCACCAAGCTGAAAGGTCTTCTACACAAATGCGAGATCACCCATCGATAATGAAAATGGGAATCAAGGTACTAGAGTGCAATCTAACAAGTGTGAATAGATGTGTTGAGGTTGAACACTTGGAAGAATCCATCGATCAGGGGACATTGATGTATTCCCAAAAACTTTTGATGGAGAGATAACCTACCACTGATGACTATGAGTCTCAAGGCACTCAAATGACTCTAGACACCTATCCCAGAATAAATGATCCAAAGTCGATGGGATGGAATCCACTGGAAGGAGGGAATTAAGGAATCCCCCATCAACCAATACGAGGTACTCAACAACGCTGTATAATGTGGAATAACTCGAACAGGATGTGCACGAGCCAGTAATAGTACCGGGAATGGCTCACATGCAAAGTCAAGAAAACTAAGGAATGGCCGAATCAGGTTTCAACTTCCTTCAAACAAGAGCATAAAGGCAAATGGTGACTAAAGGTAGGTAGCATGGACTTGATATGCAAACTGGGACATCTTTGTGAGACATGAGGCATCCACAGAGGCTCCATAGGGACTGGAATCTTAACCAGTCGTTGGAGATAAACTCAGAGTAATGAGTACAACTCCTAAAGTCAAACTAATAACCCAACCAATGGATGTGATATACAGTGCTCTGTTCGAAGGCGACATGACTCGACTGCTGCCAAAGATAACATCTTTTCCTGTCTGGATTTTTGGTTTTTTTATTTTTTTGGAATTTTTCAGATATTTTGAAAAGCTTGAAAAATAATAAAAGTGATTTATAGTACAAATATAGGAGGACACAAGTGCCAGGGGACAAGCAAACTAGTTCTAAGTAGCGGAACATACTTATGCTCAATGCAAGGAAATATGTGCAGGATAACGACACTTGGGGGAAGGTATCCTCCCGGTAAAATGGATGATCAAGCTTCAAAAGATATGTAAAAGGGCTCTGCTTAGCTAGACATGAGACAAGCTCGGGCTATATGGCTGATAACTCAAAGTCAGGGAGCTTGCATAAATCTCAAGAAGGCAAGCAAAACTCATGAAAATGCAAGTACAACTTGATATATACAAGGAAGTCTCGAGGGAATGGCCAACATAAAGTTCAAGAGGAGTATGAAGCTCTTTCTCAAAGACATGGCTGGACTAAAAGGACTCCCACAACCTAAAGGAGAAATGTTGGCATGGGCACCAAATGAAATAAAGGATCTAACTAGGGTACCCATGTATAGGAAATCTCTACCATTCACATAACGCCACTTCTAACAGGAGCATGAAGGTTCCGTGACATCATGGAATGGGTTCATGCCTAAGGTTAAGATGAAACGGTCATAAGGTCATGGAAAATGCAAGCAGATGTGAAATCCTAACCTATATGTCAGTTTAGACATAATACCTGTGATAAGCACGAATGGGTCAAAACCTCAGAGAGAGAGTGTACAAAAACTAAACCCTACATGACAACAATATTAGTCCAAAAAGACTTGAAACAATCAGTAAAGAGTCCAAACTATAGGATACAGGGAGGAATGAGCATGACAACTTCATTCAAAGGAAACAGTGCAGTGGACAATGGGACATAAAAAGGAATGTAAAGTGCAAACCCAACGTTCATGTATCCACTACCACCCCTGTGAGGGTGACCACTGGTGTAAAGACCGAGCAAAGGGAATTAAAATCCTCCACAAATGGAGTAGAGGATGGAATATGACCATTCCCAAATCCATGAGCATGGTAAGGGGCTGTGATGCCCCCAATTCTGACACCAGGGTCCGTACTAGGACCAAGGATGGGTGACAAGATACCAGGCATGCTGAAAATAAAAGGATCCAAACTCAAGAGAGCATAAATATACTCAAGTAACCGTGATCCTAAATGCCAACTAACGCATAGAGAGCACACTCCTAAGAAAATATACAGCCAAAATGTAAGCAAGCCAAGGGGAGGATAAGTGAGCTCCCAAATGTCGCAGATATGTCTCACCTAGGAGAGGCTTGACACTCCCATACACTACAAGTGGAGGTATGTAACCAATTATAGTGGTCCTTAGCTTCAACGCGTAAGGCGACTATGCTGTCCGACCCCTACCTAGCCAACAAACCTATAGAATAACTTCTGCAAGTACCCCCTGTGATACCTAGGTAAGGAAACTAAGGTCACTCTAATATAACCAATGCTCAGGTGGACAGTCGCAGGAGGGATCCACCGTATGGGCAGGGTAGCAAATCTCGAAACTCAAAAGAGCCCCCAGATATGAATACGATCGTGGAAATATCTCCAGTGCTCAAAAAAGTGACCAAGGGCTATCCCAATCACAATCGTTTGTGTTTCCTCGTGCTTAACTCCTATGTAAGAGGAGCATCCTGAGAAACACTAATTATACCAAGGATTTCACTATCTCACCTGGACAGACACCTACTTGTTTTGTTTAGTTGTCTTGGAGAATTAACTCACAATGAACTATTCCAAGACCCTAAAACATAATCTTGTTGATGCACCCTATACAAGAAAAGAGTGTAATACATTTTATTAAGCATTGATTTTAATTGGTTGTGATTACTCAAAGGAAAATGGCCATGCAACAAATAAAGTTATGACTCAGCAGTGAAGTAAATATGCACACCTAACAAACAATTTCAAGTGCAATTTTGTAGAATGAAAAATGGGGTATTCCACTACATAAAATGCATAAAAATCATTTCTTTATGAATTCCAATGTAATCCTTCCTATATGAAAGCCTAAACACAACTCTAGTCCAAGCAATCCAATGCAAGTACCTCCTCAAATCCATATCTAAGATGCAACTAAGAGTGCAACTATTTTGTATTTTTCAATATAAAAGAATGAAAAATGCAATAAAAGTCATTTAAAATTATCAATCTCTACAGCAAGTATAAAACACAAGCCCGACAATACACCGAGACAAAGAGAGTAATGCACTAATGGCAAAACAAAAAAGATAAATGACTAAAACTACTTTCAAAGAAAAATCAATGAAAAAGCAGTCTCTGGTCACAAAAGAAGCAGTTAACAGACACCATAAGAACCCAGGGATACCCAACCAAACTCATAACCCACCCAGCAAGTTCTCACAACATCAAACTCAACCAAAAAGAAGGATGTATGCGACTGTATAACGAACATCACCGTATGTATGCGATTTTTGGCTAGAAACATGCATGTATACACGGATTTTGGCGAAAAAACTGCATGTATCCGTGACTTTTGGCCAAAAAATCGCATATGTATGCGACTTTTAGCCAAAAACCTGCGTATACAGAGAAGAAAGTGGTAAAAAGCATGCAAAGGGTCAAACCACTCAAGGGGAGTGTCAATGTATGCACATACTATAAAATGCGGCACAGAAACAGGGAGAAATAGAGAGCAAGTCAATAATATCAAGCACATTGTGCCCCCAACCCCAAAGAGAAAACAACTAGGAACCTCCCCAGTATGGTCGCTAATTCTATTACGGAGAGAAAATTCCTATGGCTTGGGGTGTAACACAACATACAAATAGACACGATAAATCAATCCCTTCCCAACATGCAAGCAAAATGAAACATCTAACACTAAGGGACCTCGAATCATACCTTATTCTGGACGGTTGAAGTAGATCCTCGTTGATATTTTTCCAATCTCGCTTGCGCTAATGATTTTCTCTCAACAACAACAAACAAGACAAGCATGCTATATAATATGGTGTTAGATCTACTCTATCATATATAATCAATAATGTATAATAAATTAAACATATCCATGGATTCAATATTCATTCAAATGCACATTATTGGACAGGAAAAGATATTTCTATTAATCAAATCAGAGATTACACAAGTGACAACCTCTGTTAGTACGTCTGCAAATCGAAGAAACCGAGTCCTCCACCACCTCAATCCTCAATCTTTCAATAGGAATCTTACAAGAAAAGGAAATCTTGGGAAGAACACAAAGTGATCCAAAGGGACAAAGGGATGCAGACTCATATATGCAAGGTATGGCAACAATGGACTATAGTTTCGTTGCTCTTCAATTCTTCCTTCTTCAATGTATCCAAGGGGTTCCTTATATAGCACTCCAAAGGGGTAATGGAGGGTCAAATCTGAGCAATATCAAGGCATATGGAAGGCCAAGATTCAAGTGTTTTGGATTCGTATGAAGTAAAACTCCAAAAGTATTTGTATTTATGCACACATCCCGATGTATGCGGGTTTGAGGTCAAAAGTCACATGTACACATGAGTATGGGATTAAAAGTCACGTACAACAATAAACATGGATTTTTAGGGATGAACTTGGAAACATCAAAGTATAATATCAATCCATGGGGTCTAAAGAGTCTGCAGAGGGACAGGGAAGGCCATAAATATGTGATCAACCATGTGTGGTAAAATCAGCTATAACAAATACAATCCTGAAAATAACTTTGGTGCTCACAGAAGGTGACCGGGTGTCATCCCAATCACAATCGCCTGCACTACATCATGCTTAACTCCCGTGTAAGAGGAGCATCCTGAGAAACACTAATTATATCAAGGGTTTCACACTCTCACCTGGATAGACACCTACTTGTTTTGTTTAGTGGTCTTGGAGAATTGACCCACAATGAGCTAATCCAAGACCCTAAAACATATTCTTGTTTATGCACCCTATAAAAGAAAAGAGTGTAATTCATTTGATTAAGCATTGATTTTAGTTGGTTGTTATTACTCAAAGGGTAAATGGTCATGCAAGTAGTGAAGTTATGACTCAGCAGTGAAGTAAATATGCACACCTAACAAGATATGCCAAGTGCAGTGTGTAGAATGAAGAACAGGGTGTGCCACTACATGAGGTGCAAGATTTTTCCTTCAAATGTAAGTGCAATCACCCTATTTGAAAATATAACAATAGTAATAGTAAGAAAGCCTAATGCAAGTACCGTTCCAGTGCAAAATTCAAGAGATACATAACTATGCAAAAGAAAAAATATTTTTGTATTTTTTGCAATAAATGAGACATGGAAGCAAATAAATGACTCTACAACCCCTAGACCTAGTAACTACTCACAAACAACACCCAAGCAAGGAACCAAGATAAAAGAGACCTAACACACTAATCTCAAAACAAAAAATGGATAAATGGATGATAAGAACAAAGGTTAAAAAATAAACCAAAAGCAATCCCTGGTCAGAAACAGAGGGTGTATACAAACACCAGAAGCATCCAAGAAGACTCTGCAATCATCAGAACTCACCCAAGAACACTTAATCCTCCAACTAAGGCTCAAAATCAAAGCATACACGATTGTTCTCAATAAAAGAGTGTACATACGTGATTGTTCAAGGAGAACCTGCGTGTATACACGATTATGAATGCAAAACCCATGTACAGGAAGAAAAAGGCAGAAAAATAGGGAAAAAAGACAAGCTAAGGCAAAATTTACTTCTTCAAGACCCTACTGAGAACACATGCCCCTAGACCCAACACAAAAACAGAGAAATCAAGAGAAATTCAAATTCATTGAATACCAAAAACCCCCAAAGAGAAAAAAAATAGGAACCTTCCCAGTATGGTTGCTAATTATGTTACGGAGAGAAACTTCCAATGGCTTGGGGTGTACCACAACATACATCTTTGACACTAGAAATCAATCTTTCCCAATATGCAAGAGAAACCAAACATCTAACACTAAGGGATATCGAATCATACCTTGTTCCGGATGGTTGAAGTAGATCCCCGTTGAGCTTTCCAATTCACGCTTGTGTTAGCAATTCTCTCTTGACAACAACAAAAAAGACAAGCAACCTCTATAATAATGTGTTAGACCTACCCTAACATATATATTCAATAATGCATAAACAATTAAACACATCCATGGATTCAATATTCATATTCAATTGCACATAATTGGACAGGAAAATATATTTCTATTAATAAAATCAGAGATTACAATAGTGACAACCTTTGTCAGCACATCTACGAACCAGATAAACCGATTCCTCCACCTGGGCCTCCACCACCTTAATCCTCCATCTCTTGATAGCAAGCTCACAAGAAAATGCAAGCTTGGGAATAACACAAAGTTCTCCAAAGGGACACAGGGATGAAGACTTAAGTACAAGCAAATTGTGGCAACAATGGACTATATTTTCTTTGCTCTTCAATTCCTCCTCTTCAATGTATCCAAGGGGTTCCTTATATAGAACTCCAAGAGGGTAATGGAGGGTTGGATATGAGTGTTCTCAAGGCATATGGAAGGCCAAGAGTCAGGATATTCAGACTCATATGAGGAAAATTCCAAAATTGTTTGGATTTATGCACACATCCTGATCTACACGGGTTTGAGTTAAGAAGCCGCGTGTACATGCGAGTATAGTTTTAAAAGTCTCGTACAAAAATAAACAGGGGTTTTAAGGGATGATCTTGGAACATTAAAGGATAATATAAGTCCATGGAGTCTAAAGAGTCTGCATAGAGACAGGGAAGGCCATAAATATGTGATCAACCATGTGTGGTAAAATCATCTATAACAGTTTCGTAGTTCAAAGAGAAACTAAGTGCTATTGGAGACACCCTTGATGAGGATGAACTAGTTATGACAGCTCTCAATGGTCTCACTAGACCTTGGGACTCATTCATTCAGACTCTATGTGCCATAAAATAAAGTATGAAATTTGACATAGAATGGGAAGATTGCATACACGAAGAAGCTAGGGTAGTCAATAGAGAATCTCTCTATAGAGAATATTATCAGACCCTAGCAACCCAACTAAAGGAAGGAAACAATCAAACTTCAAGAAGAGTAATCATAAGACTTCAAAGAAGAAATTCCAGAAGAAGAAGAAGGATTACTCAAAGTACCAATGTTACAACTGTCATAAGATACGACATATTGCTAGAGAATGTCCATCACCAAAGAAGAATAACAACAACAAAAGGAATCATGTTCATCTAGTTGAAGATGAGGATAAAGAAATACCTCAGAAGAAAACTAGAGGTGAAGATGTAGAAGAATATGTGTTATTCTCTGCACTGTCTGGGTTTGTAACACCTACAGAAGATACATGGCTTATTGATATTGGTTCCTTTAAGCACATGATAGGAAAGAAGACAACTTTGTCAAAGCTTGAAGAGAAGAACTCTCCCCAGAAGGTATCATTGGGAGATGAATATCAATATCCCATCAAAGGTATTGGTGAATCAAGCTACAAGCTTGACTCTGGGACTTCCATGAAGATGAAAGAAGTACTGTATGTACCCGGTTTGAAAAAGAACCTACTTTCCATCTCTGCTCTAAATAATAAAGGATATAGAGTTTCTTTTATAGATGGACAAGTACTTATGTGGTCCAAAGGAAAGACACTTGAAGATGTTGTAGTCATTGGAGAAGATGAAATAGGACTGTACAAACTCAAAGGACATCCAGAGATAGCCCTTGTCTATGAGACTACCAACTCAAGTGACTCTATGGAATAAGAGGCTTGCTCACATCAACTACAAAGCATTTCCCTATGTGAGAAAGGTGGTAACATGGTTACCATATCTGAAGATCGAACATGAAGGAACCTGCAAGGGATGTGCAACGGGAAAGAACATCAAGAATACCTTTCTGAAAAGTGAAACAAAGACCAAAGGTACGTTGGAACTAATCCATTCTAATGCATGTGGTACTATTCCCTCCATATCCTTGAGTGGATATTAGTACTATGTCACATTTATTGATGACTATTCAAGAAAGACTTGGATATACGTCTTGAAGAGTAAGAGAGAAGTGTTCAGGAAATTCAAGGAATTCAAATCCTTGATAGAGAACCACTCAGAAAAGAGAATCAAGACACTAAGATTAGATAATGGTGGAGAATACACTTCAAAGGAATTTATATAATTCTATAAGGATGAAGGAATCAAGAGGGAACTAACTGCTCCTTGTAATCCCCAACAAAATGGTGTTGCAGAAAGAAAGAATAGAACTATCATGGAAGCAGTGAAGACCAGGATTCATGACCAAGACCTCCATATGCACCTATGGGATGAAGCATCAAGAACAACTGTGTATGTGAAAAATAGATTATCTCACAGTGCTCTTTGACTCAAGACTTCTGAAGAAATGTATACCATAAAGAAACTTGAAGTAAGCCATCTCAAGATATTTGGCTACCTAGTATATGTACATATTCCAAAAAAGAAAAGAACTGAATTGGATCCTTCTAAAAAGAAGGGAATATTTGTAGGATACTGTGAAGTAGGCTCCAAATTCTTCAGGATATGCATTTCAGGATTCCATCATATCGATATTAGTAGGGATGTAACATTTGATGAAGAGACAACTCTTAAGAAGTCTAGAAGGTGTCATCTTGAAGAAGTACATGAAGAGGATGTTCCTCCTAGAAGGATAGAAGTTGAACCATCTCCTGAAATAGTAGCATCAGAAGATCATTCCATGCTAGAGCCTCAGGAACCCCCTACTATGGATATCTCTCGAAAGAGAAAACCTACTTGGGTAAGATAAATCATACAAGAAGCCAAAAGATATGGAGTGTGAGAAGGCTCCAAAAGAACCAACAAAATATCAAACCCATATTCTAGTTATGTAGATTTGATGTGCGATCTTGTAGATCAAGAACCCACCAGCTATGAGGAAGCTGCACATAAGAAAGAATGGGTTGAAGCAATGATGAAAGAATACCAGTTGATCATGAAGAATGATGTTTGGGATATTGTTCCCAAACCAGAAAACAAGAGTGTGGTGTCTTAGAAATGGATCTACAAGATAAAACATGATGTTGATGGAAGTAATGAAAAGTACAAAGCAATATTTGTGACTAGAGGATTCTCTCAAAAAGAGGGGATCTATTATGAAGAAACATTTGCTCTAGTAGCAAGGTACACTTCCATCAAAACTATCATGGAACTTGCCTCCATGATGAAGTGGGACTTACACCAGATGGATGTAAAAACAACCTTATTTAATGGTGTATTGATTGAGGAAGAGGTTTACATCAAACAAATACAAGGATTTGAATTTGAAGATAGAGCGAATCATGTATGCAAGTTGAAAAAGGATCTGTGTGGACTGAAGCAATCTCCCATAGCTTGGTATGGCATAATAGATAGCCTCTTGACAAGCATGGTATTTAACAAAACTAAAGTTGATCCTAATCTTTATATGAATATTATGGATGATGAACCAGTCATACTATTGTTGTATGTGGATGATCTATTTCTGACTGGAAATGAGAAACAGATCAAGGATTGCAAGAAGAAGCTAGATGAATAATTCGAGATAAAAGATCTTGGATTGATGCATTACTTCCTAGGGCTGAAAGTGTGGCAGAGCCCAACAGGAATACTTCTGAATCAGGGAAAGTATGTAGTATAAATCTTGAAAATATTTTATTTGTTGGATTGTAAATCCATGGCCACACCCATGGACACCAACTTCAATTTGTTGTCTAATGAGATATCCGAGCTAGTGGATATGACTCACTACAGACATATTATTGGGTCATTAATGTATCTGAAAAACACAAGGCCATATATATGCTTTGACGTGAACACCTTGGTTCACTTGATAACTGCAAATCATGTGATGAGGTACCTAAAGGGTACTATTGATTTGGAACTTTAATATGGGAGAGATCATAACTACAAATTGTGTGGATATATGGATTCATATTGTGCAGGAAGTGTCACAGACAGGAAGAGCACTTCAGGTGGATGTTATTTTCTGGGATCCACCATGATATCATGGTTTAGTAAGAAAAAGTACAGTGTTTCTCTCAGTACGGATGAAGCAAAGTACATTGTAGCTTGCTCCGCTTGTTGTGAAGAGATATGGCTTCAGAAGTTGATGTCAGGATTATTTGACATGGAGTTCGACACCATAGTATTTTTCTATGACAACCAGAGTGTATAAACATGAAAGAGAATCCAGTGTTCCATGAAAAATAAAAGCACATAGAAATATGATACTTTTATATAAGGGATATTATACAAAAGGTAGATATCAAGATCCAGTATGTGAGTACCAATGAGCAAGTTGTTGATGTACTAACCAATCCGCTATCTCGAGTGAATTTTGAATATTTCCATGATAAGCTTGGTGTAGTTTGAAAGGAATTTCCTCACAAAGAGGAATAGTGATGGAACTATAGATGATGAAGATATGGACCTTCTTCAAAAAGGAAGATCAGGTCGAAGACATGAACCCTCCTCGGAAAAAAGAGGGAGTAGATTGATAATATGGAACTTTGCATGAAAGAAATAGTAATCATGAGACTGGCATCGATGGTGGATGACGGTGATGATGATGGTCTGAAATTTAGTTGTGGATGATAGTATCCTCCCTTGATGATGGCAGGTATAACACTATGTTCATGAGAGTGGTACTTAGTAGCTAAGGATGGACCTGCATATGCTACTCTAACATGGAGAGTACACACATGCACTTGTGGACAATAATATCCTCTCTTGAGGATGACAGGTATAATACTTTGTTCATGAGAGTGGTACTTACTAGCTAAGGATGGCCCTACAGATGTTACTCTTGCATGGAGAGTACCCACATTTAGTTGTGGATATCGTAGAATAACACTCACTCAGGAGTGGTCCTAACCTTAGTGGTATGGATGGTATTGTTAGAATTGTTATGCCACTTAGATATTCAAGCAATGAGTCAAATATTATTGATGCAGTAAAAGAGGAATGAGGATACACACTGAACAAATCAAACCACACAGGAAACTGATAAGTATAGCTAAGATAATTATATTATCATGTTCATTTGTATTAATCCAGTGTTACAATAGTGTCACATAGGAAAATAATTTGAATTATTAGGGATGAATTCGAATCTCCCCACTGGATGTGATTGTATCTGACTGAATAGCTAACTAAGGATGTCTCTATCACTATCAGAGTCCAAGTGGTTAACTCCAGATGTCTAATCAAGTCACACAATCAATTATAATCAGCTAGCTCAGTCTAACTGAAGTGGTAGGTGAGGAAAAGTTCCTTATCCACATGCAGTCATGTCTAACTAGTGCTAACTGAGCTTATTGTGATCTAAATGAAAGTAAATAGAAAATAACTAAGCTTAATTAGTTCCAACTCCAACTGAATGAAGGAGGTTGGTGTCGGGACTCCTGATGGCTCCTAAAATGTAGGGATTGGACTAGGAGGAACCTAAACTGATTCATGCAAGTGGGGTCAGTGGTAGTTAGCCTCTATCAGTGTTCCCCACACTCTAATAACTGGTACATGTGGACCCATTAGGCTAAGTGGACCTGGTGGTACTAGTGGACCCAAATAATTAAATAAAACTCCTAAGTTAGGCTAAAATAATCTAATAGATAGTTTGGTCAAAGGAGGATTATAAATCCTAACACCCCCCCCTGAATCCTAACTTGGACAATTGTGGGCCCTAGAAATAAGGAAAAAATTCACCCATGTACAATCTAAAAGATAAAGAATGTTGATTAATAAACCGAGGAAATAGGGGAAAGCCTCATGGTAAACACCCCCCTCAAAATAAGCAGGAAATAGGAAAATGCAAGCTATTTTTAGAAGAAAGAAGCTTGTTCATTAGAAAAATAACTTGAACAAAACACTGCTGCACATTTTGCACCTTTATGCAGTAGCATGGTCCTTCTGTGTAGCAGCATCCTGAAGCCCTGCATGTGAACCTCTCAAAGTCTTTATGAATTGATGAATCTATGTGTTTCTACTGGATGGTAAAGGTAGAGAATGATTAAGTTTCTTCTTATGTGGGCCAAGTAGCTAATCATTTGCTATCATCAAGTAGCACTGACCTGGAATTTTGTTGCAGCACTCTATAGGGAGCGAATCTGTGAGAGAGAGTGCATCATGCTCATTCTGATATTGGGACCTAGTTCTTCTTTTGTCTTATGGATTTTCAACACCATCTCCAGCTGCATCAATAAGATTTTGAGCCCATCTAGGTTTAGGTTTTTGAGCTGGAATGGATATTGGATCTGGATCTAGATTCTCATGAGATTCAGTCTCAATAACAGGATCATGTTGGTCTTGATCCTCTTCATATGAATCTGAAACAAGCAACAAATCATCATCATAAAAAATGGGAGGAAGACTTTTTATACCTTCTTGTGCTCTATATGGTGGTGCATCACACAACTAATCTCCTTCAAACTGAACTCTTTGCTCAATGAAGCATTTCCTAGTTGCAACCTACATAAACTTGTATGCTTTTCCATCTTCTGCATATCCCAGCAAAATGCATTTGCTACTTTGGAATTGGAAGGCCTTCCTCTTGTCAAGTGGTATTCTATCCCAAACTTTGGAACCAAGAACTATCAAATGAGAGACATTGGGATTATATCCATGCAGTGCTTCGAATGGGGTGGCCCCAACCACTAATTTATGAGGCACTCTGTTCTGCAAATATGAAGCACAATTTACAGCTTCTTCCCAAAGAGAAGGAGGAAGTTTCTTACCATGGAGAAGGCATGTTTCCATATCCTTCAGTGATCTGTTCTTCCTCTTAGCTACACCATTTTTCTATGGTGTGTATGAAACTGAGTGTTCCATTCGAATCCCATTTGATTCACAGAAATACTGAAAATATCTTTTGATGTACTCTCCTCCTTTATCAGATCTTATGGACTTAATTTTCTTACTGAAACTACTCTCAACCATAACTTTAAAAACTTTTAAAATATCAAAAATTTCTTATATATGTTTCATAAAGTAGATCCAACAATACCAAGAATAATCATCAATAAAGGTGAGGAAATACATGCAACCGTTAATGGATTTTGTGGGCATAGGTCCAGCCACATCACTATGTATTGAATCAAGTATAGAGGTAGCTCTATGTGCCTTCCCAACTTCATACCTCTTCTCCGGATGCTTACCTATTAGGCAACCAGAACATATCCTATTGGATGTTTGGATGAGAGGTAAACCTTCAACTAGTTTATTATTGTGGAATTGTTGGAGATATTTGAAATTGAGATGACCACATCTCTCATATCAAATATTGTTGCTTTTGTTAGCATGAGACAATAAAGTTGTAGGAGGTGAGATAGGTAAAAATGTAAGAACTCATAATATTTAGTAGAATTATTTGCAATAACTTTCACTATGAACTTCGAATCAGTTGTTTTATGCCCCTTCCCCTTGGACTTTCCTTTACCTTGCACTTTGTTGGAGTCTGTCAGTAGGAGAGCTTGATATTTGGAGGTCTTGATGACTCCCATCTGGATCAACTTCTTTTGCTCCTATATTAAGGACTCTGCAAAGGAATCAAGTGAGGGAATCTTCCAATTATGAATGGAAGTCCTCCCGAAATGGAAGATTGATACAAATATGGAATGCTCAGGACCTAGTTTACTGAGTATGGAGAGCACATGCTGCTCATCCTTTATTTCTATTATGCATTGTTTACATTGGAGTGCAAGAAACTTGAATTTAGTAAATAATTTTTGCACCGTCTCAAAACTGTTGGGATGTAAGGCTACGAAATTATTCTCCAGAATGTGTCCACGAAGCTCATCTTGCTTTCCAAACAATTATTCAAGCTTATCCCAGGATTCTCTGGGAGTCCTCAAACCTTCAAGGTGGAAGAGGAGATCTCTGGATATGTGAGTACATAGATAACTGAAAGCTTCATCTAAGCGATTCAGAAAATTGTTTCTCTCAACTGGATGGTGGGGCTTAGCCTCCCTACCGATTATTATCCCGAGGTAAGCATGCTTGTGCAAGGCCAGCTGCATATCAATCCTCCAATCAACATAATTGAAGGATGTTAGGATCCGAGGTGTAGGAGATTGAGAATCCATAATTCTCTGGATGGAAAAGACAATATCTTCACACAAGCTACGTAGCACCTATATAATTTCACTGCAAAACAATAAAACATTTGAACTATGTTATAATCATGCCTTCCCTCTCAACATGAACACTTTCTCAGGGTCTGTCATGCACGCACTGCCACTCTAAATAAATTTAGAGGAAGCAAGGCACTCTTTGTAGGAATTCTATGGAAACCCAGTTGCTTCTGGTGTTCAATGGAGAGTAGACATACATGAAGCTTGCTTGAAATGGATATGATACCATGCTAGAATTTTTGTTCCATTTAGATCTTCAAGCAATGAGTTAAATATTATTGATGCAGTAAAAGAGGAATGAAGATACACACTGAACAAATCAAACCACACAGGAAACGAATGAGTATAGCTCAGATAATTATAGTATAATGTTCATTTGTATTAATCTGGTGTAACAATAGTGTTACATAGGAAAATAATTCAAATCATTAGGGATGAATTAAAATCTGCCCACTGCATGTGACTGTGTCTGACTAACTAGCTAACTAAGGATGTCTCAATCACTATTGAAGTCCAAGTGGTTAACTCCAGATGTCTAATCATGTCACACAATCAGTTATAATCAATTAACTCAGTCTAACTGAAGTGGTAGGGGAGGAAAAGCACCTTATCCACATGTAATCATGTCTAACTAGCGCTAATTGAGTTTATTGTGATCTAACTGAAAGTAACTGGAAAATAACTAATCTTAACTAGTTCCAGCTCCAATTGACTGAAGGAGGTTGGTGCCAGGACTCCTAGTGGCTCCTAAAATGTAGGGATTGGCCTAGGAGGTGCCTAAATTGATGCATGCAAGTGCAGTTCGTGACAGTTAGCCTCTATCGGTGTTCCCCACACTCTAGTAACTAGTACATGTGACCCCATTAGTCCAAGTGGACCCAAATAATTAAATAAAACTTATAAGTTAGGCTAAAATAATCTAATAAACAGTTTGGTCAAGGGAGGATTATAAATCCTAACAAGTCTACGATGAGTCCTCACGGACAACAGGACTGACATTGTGTATGCAGTCAAGATCTTCTTTGTAGACTATACTCTTGTATGGAGAGTATGCCTACATTCATATGTAGATTCCATAGAATAACACTTGCTTAGGAGTGGTCCTAACCTCAGTGGTATGGATTCTCTATGATGAGTCCTCACAGATGTCGTAGTATAACACTCACTTGGGAGTGGTCCTAACCTATGTGGTATGGATGTTCTATGGTGGGCTGATATTTGTATGCAGTCGAGATCTTCTCTGCAGACAATACTCTTGCTTGGAAGAGTATTCCTACACGTAAGTGTAGATACCATAGTATAACACTCACTTGGGAGTGGTCCTAACTTGTGTGGTACAGATGGTCTATGATGAGTCCTCACGGACGATAGGGCTGGCACTAGGTGCGGTCGAGATATACATTTAGTTGTAGACGATTCAACTGATTGATTTCATGGATAATGCTGATGGAGGATTGCATCATCCTTGAATCAGGTCCTACAGTGATCAGGATTGATCATCCCGAAAATAGATCATGTGTACTGTAAGTAGCGTGGAAATAAAGGATCAAGTAGATCGAAGTACAATAGAAAAGGGTCAAGTAGATAGAATCACAGCCGCAAAGGATCAAGAGGATCAAAGTACGACTGCAAAGTATCGAAAGGATCGTAGTACTGCTGCCAAAAGGGTCGAAAGGATCGAAGTATTGCTACAAGGGTTAAGAAGATTGAAGTGCTACTACATAAGATCGAAGTGCTGCTGCAAAGGATCAAGAAGATCAAAGTGCTGCTACAAAGGATCAAGAAGATCAAAGTGTTGCTGCAAAGGATCGAGAAGATCAAAGTGTTGCTGCAAACGATTGACAAGAAGTGTTGTTGCAAAGGATCGAGAAGATTGAAGTGCTGCTGCAAAGGATCAAGAATATCGAAGTGATGCTATGAAGGATCAAAATATCAAAGCATTGCTGCAAGAAGATCAAGTGATCATTTGATGCAGAATATGAAGAGTAATTGTTTCAGTTACTAATTTTGAAAACTTCCTATGACGAATAGATGTATTACCTTGATGTACTGTTGAAATTATTGTCTCTATGTTATCCTATAATCTGTGATGATGTTTTCAGTAGAATAACCTTCTCGTTGAGGGGGAGTGTTGAAATATTGTAACTTCAAAGGATATTCTGAATGTATTTTACTGATGTAACCCAAGGGAGATGTTATTATTCCTTCAGCAGAGTGTTACTATTGTATTTGGTCATCATAGAGTCATTAGGTAAAGCCTCCATTTGTGTCGAGTCTTTAACACCGTAATAAATAATATAATATATTGTTTTGAGTCTTCATAGGTGAAGTCAGCCTAGACAGTTTAGTGGGGCTGACTTGTATAGGGTAAAAGTTAGTTGACTCATTGTGTATAAATAGAGGAGTTGTGGTTCTTATTTGAACACAGACTTGATCACTTGAGTAGCGCATAGGAGAGAGATAGAGACGGAACAGAAGGAGGAGAACACCTATTTTTTGGGTTTTCTTTTATACATCTTATACAGAGGAATTTTTGCTGGTTTTTCTTCCCCTTGAGGGTTTCTCGAGATAAATAATGTGTCTATCTTGTAATTGTGTTTCTATCAGTGATTATGGATATGTTGCTGCTATGATTTTGTTTTGAAACACTAATGAATCTATTCTAGCATATGAAATCTTAACACACACACACACACACACACATATAGAGAGAGAGAGTTGCTTACACCGAATATTCAACTCCAGCTATATTCTTAAAAGGGGCCTTAGGAAGTTACCCCAAGATCTCTCCCTCACTAACCATATCTAAATATTTATAACCCAACCGACTTAAAAAGACAATGTCATAAATTATCATGGCCAAGAACAAGACAATTAAGGAGCTGCCAATTACTAGTCTCAATTGAAAGTTGGAGATAGCCTACGATTTTAACTACCGGACGCGAGGAGGAAATAAAGCACGACTAGAGTATGATAGTCAGAACTTAGGTTTAATCGACTATGGCTAAAGATCAGAATATCTTCAATGAAAAAAGGAAATCAACAATAACTTGACTCCTAACACTGGTTGTTTTGGAAAGGGAGTTTGAATTTACCATGAAGCTAAAGAGGTTTTAAGCAGACGACACACTATCGAGGTTCTTGTGGCTGCTTATTGAGACCCCATTTTTTTTAATTTTTAAAGAAAATAAAATATATGTAATTATTTTCTATCACAATATATAACAATATTATATCAAAGAATATATATAACCATCATTTTAACAAATAACATCCATAAATTATATCGTTTCTCTTATATTAATTTAGAAAAAAACTATTCAAGTTTTGATCTTACATACATATTTTCTCATTAAACACAAATATAAAAATGTGATGATACATTCACATATCATACACCTTTCCCCAAGGGCACATCATCCACCATGCATTAATAAATGTGATGATACATTCACATATCATACACCTTTCCCCAAGCGCACATCATCCACCATGCATTAATAAATGTGATGATACATTCACATATCATACACCTTTCCCAAGCACACATTATCCGCCATACATTAATAGAAAGTTTAAATATATCAATTAAACATGAGATATTGGATAACATTTTAATCCCCTACCATATTCTAAATTGAATTATTCCCTTTATATATATATCTAAGAATGAGTAAAGTGGGCCATTTTGTTAACACATTGTAACACCACCAATAAATAAATCTAATTACTATTATTATTACTTATTTGTAAATAAGTACGAGTAAGTACCATCGCTGATTTAACTCATTATAACTCTTCGTCTATATTATTCATTACCACCTAATGACATTTATTTTTATAGACGAAATACTTTCCAACCATTCATATTTACTTCTTAGATACTTCTTCATAATTTACATCCAGGTAACAATATATCCAATAAGAAATTTATAATATGGCCAATCTATATATACACATTCCTACCATGCCTTCATATATACCATTATGTTTAGGATATATGGTTCTTCCTAACTTCATATTTTAAGTTGTTTTTACATAGATAAAGTATATCATTTACAACCATCTAAATGAAATTCTTTTATGGTAAATATCAAACCCACAACTCCTCCAAGAAAAATACAATATCCAATTTTAGGAAAAAAGGTTTGTAACCCGTCATTATGTATAAATCACAATTCATATTTATATAAATCTCACAATTCCTATACTTTTCAATTAATATATATATAGTAAATAATAATAAAATGAAATAAAAACTTTTTAATATATTTTTAAAATATATCCATTAAAGTGACACTTATTTAAATTTATCATCTCGTGTAAAATTCATAAATGAAGGAGATATAAGCTTCGAAATTTGGTATCTTAACGCTATTCTCATGTATAAACCCATTCAAATTCATGTGTAATACTATTTCATTTTACCATTCGACTCCGCATATAATACGTTAATTATCATAAAATTCTTATTTTATGACCATTGAAATCTATAAGTACATTATAAATCTAAAGATATGTGCCAATGCATTACTATATCGGGAGCACAATAACATATCTGTAATAGGTCTTGTAGGTGGAGAGATAATAAAAAAAGGATGAGGAGCTTTCAAGTATGGAAACATTTGCGCCAGGAGTCCCCGGGAATTCTAACCAAATTCACCGGCGATGCCTTTGTTAAAACAATTTCATTCAAAAATGTTATTCCTGTTGGTTTAAATGGCAGATAGCTACCATACCCTACCCTGGTAAACTTGTTTTCTTTTTCTTTTAAAGTTGGACACAGTCATAGCCTGGTGCACGAAATATTGATTGAATTACAAATAAGTTTGTAACCCTTCGAATCTACAGAGATGGCGTGGGGATTCATCCATATAAATAGTTTGGAATTGTTATAAATCCAAGGAGTTTGACTTGAATTTTCTTGCTTTACATCAATATGTTTTATCCGCTCACCCATTTCAATACACGGCACAGTTCCAACAAGTGATCTTGAAATAAAAAATTTAGGGGACAATTCGATACGTTTTTTTCAGAAAAACACAAGAATTCAACCTTTGATAATTCTTAGTTGAAATGGATTTGACTTCCATATGCTATATATAAGTTTCAACTCATGAAATAAACCAAACGCTAAAAGAGTTTGTAGAGAACCTTTAGTATTGGATTTAAAGGGGTATTCCATAATTCTCTTTTTAATAAAAGGAATCTGTGATTTTAACTCATTACCATCGTTTTGTGTGGATTATTTGAATTACCCAGAGACTACTTCATTCATTTATATATAATATAATAAAAGGAACAATGTTTCAGCATATTGACAGTCCATAGTTATTTTTGTCTGGTATGGTATCTGATTGATAAGACAATTAAAACGATAGACTTTGCAAATCGAAATCAAGAATCAATTCATTCAAATAAACTCTATGTAATAATTTAAACCAATATTTCTGTGATTCATTCCAAAGGTCTTGTTAAATTTAAAGAAAATGTGTAGAAAACTATATACTTTATTTCGACAAAATGAAACATAGACCATAGTTTCCTAAAATACAGTCTAAAGATTTACTAATAGTTCATTTACGGTTCATTTCATTGGTAAGAAAAACAACCATGAGTCAAGCTAAAGTGTATATCTACCTACTTGAAATATTGTTGGCAAAAAGAACTACTTGGCTAATGTTGTAGCTCACCTCTAATGATGTAAAGATATTTGAACCTTATGCTCTCATACTTGTCACGTCCCCATGCCTCCGACCGGCATAGAGGACGCGACTACTAGCTTTATCAGACCGGGCTAACCGCCCATGAACATGTACAGGCTTAAAAATTGCTGGAAACAGAATGCTTAAACGTATGCATTGAACTTAATTATGCACATATGAGAAATTATCATGCACAGATGCAATTATCTATTAGACACAGCGGAAACATCATACATTCCAACAAGCATTCTTTCAACATGTTCATTTCATTTTCATTAACAGAATTTACAGTTGCAGAAGTAAAATGGACAGAGCACTTATCTTATGAAGAACTTCTTCCGCAACCAGCTACGTCGCTGCAACGTTCCACCCAACCATAGGCCAGCGTGCTCCTTAATCTCTCAGCAGGGCTGCCACCCCCAAGCTGGGCATGATTCTCCAAGGAATAAGGGAACTAGCAGGCTTACACATAGCCAGGATACACAAAACACATAGCCAAGCCAACAAAG
>LPNX010510363.1:450918-492630 GCA_001517045.1 Pseudotsuga menziesii
GGGTTTCATTCAGGAAACCCTAGCTCGAAATTTCTGAGCTAGCAAGTAAAACAATTTTATAATATGACTGAGTGACAGTCTTTAAGCCATTAACAATAATTTCATACAAAATATATAATACACAGTAAAATTAATATTACATAGTAGAATAAGGTAAAAACCCTTGTTTACAAAGTCACAATAATAGCATTAAGATAAACCGAGACTGAGCTCGAAGGAAAACCCTATGTATTGCTTGACAAGCCGTACAACTTTAAACTTAATCAATGTACACAAAAACCAGCTCTGAGCTGGTGCACCCATATCGTGACATGGGTTTAATAAACAAAACTAACAGACTATGTATCAAAACCTACAATATTGTAAAAATCCTTTTAACACAAGAAAAGAGCATTTGCAAGTCACGACATTGAGCTGGAGTCACCCTGCTGAAAGCAAGGGTTTTAAATAATAAAAAAAAACTAATAAACTGAAGAACAACAACCCAAGACTGGGTAAAACCATGCCGTAACTTCTTCCAACTGCAAACTTTCCCCTAAGGTATGCACAAGCAGGGAGAGCCATTTTGTAACCAGGGCTTACTCGTAGACTGAACGTCGGTCCAATTGAGAAGTGGTTACTATCAAATGTTAAGGCGAACTATCCTTGCAAAATGGAAACCAAAATATAATTAAAAACTGGTGTGTAGAACTGAAATTGTAAATTCTTCATAGCTTCCAACTTCTTAAAAACGATGTGTTACTTGTAATGTCGGAAACCGAGGTTAAGAAGAAGGTAGACTGACACCACGAGCACAAAAACCCTCGCATTCACCTGAGAAGGAGGTAGCTGAGTTCGAGTTATCAACTACATCGACAATTGGAGCAAGAGCAAGCCAAGGCAATGGCTAATCCATGACTTCAACACTGAAACTACCAACTGTGTAATACAATCCTCACGCAAAACAAGGTTGTTTGCTAAAATCAACTCATTCACGAGCTATGTCTTTACATCTCTCACTCTAAACAACGGCTCTTCAAAGAAAAATGCACAGACAGTGGAACTAGAGGCAAGAAACTATGAGCCCTCATGGCTGCAGTGAACCCAACGAAGCAGAGACCGAAACCCTCGCTGAATAATGAAGAATAGGGTTGCAAGGTAAAACTTATAAGTGACGTATTACATGGTGAGGAGAGTTCCACGTGTACTCAAATCTTTTCACTTCACAGTGGGTTCTTTTGTATAGTCTCCACTGCAATCATTCGAACCAAATAATTGATAAATCAATTACATTATGCATGTAACGATAATTCATTATCACACAAAGTCAATATCATATCATTTCCAAATGAAGTCAAGCCTCGATGATGAACAAGTAGAATACCATCATTTATTATAATGTTTAAACCTTGTAAATAGCTTTGGTAAAGAGCCAAGTTTCATATGGATTCGATGCACTTGTTTCTCAAAGATTTTATTTATGAATTCGATGCCTAGTTTTGCGAGGATCTTATAACCTTTCAAAACCAAACTTGTAAGAAAAATATTAAGAGGATAGTAGAAGTTTGGACATGATTGTTAATGACTTAATTGACTTTTCCTTATAATCATGAACTATGATTGTTTAAGCTATAAGAATTAGATTTAAACTAATAAGGTGGATACAGATATAGTAACATTTATACACAAGAATAGCTCCTATTCTTAAAAGGGATCTATAGTAGTGGATGTAGGATCGATATAAAACCTACAAGTACATGATCTTTGAACTTCATAATATTTACCAAGATCTAAGACGAATGGAATCAAGGTTAAGTTAGAATTTAGAGTTTAGGATAGTAAACTATCTAGGATTTTATTGCACTACTTATACATTTAAGTAGATAGTAGGGTAATGTGAAGTTAACACATGATGTTAGTCATAAGGAAAATGGGAATTCAAGTCACAACTTGACGATGTTTTTATGCAGAGGAGACTTTAAAATTACAGGCGATGTTAAGCTGATAAATTCACTATATTGACGCCTGATTAAAATAGAGCTAAAAAGTACATAGTAGGCTTGTGTACTGAAAGGCTTAGGTCTATTTCTACGATGATAAGCAACGCTTTAATTATTATGCTGATAATAGCAATAGACTCTTATGTCCAAGGAAGAGTTATGAAACAATATCATGAGCTCTTTTAAGAATTGGAAATCACTTGGAGTAAAGTTAGAAGGAGGTTTTATCTATATTAAAGATCTATCTGATAAAACACAACAGTAGGGTGACGTTAATAACCCTTACGACACAAAGATTAAGTGATATCATATTGTGGATCAAGTAAAAGAAAACATTACTTACCTTGCAAGATCTTGAGTCTTCTAAGCAAAATTTTACTCTAGCAGTACTTTAAGCTAAAAGAAATATATCTGGTTTAATGCCTTAATAAACTTTTACTGGGTCAAGATTTACCTGTCAAGCCTGTAAAGATCCAGAAATCCAGATACGTTAGCAATCGCTAAGTAAGCCACAGCTAGAAAATGACTCCTCACCTACTTCACATTCAAACCATCAATACAGCTAACTATTCGAATGGAGAATACTTACACCACATATTACAATTAAAACAACATTAATCTATATGTGTTAAAGTTAATTGTTACTTTTATTTTCTGTTTCATTTCTTCTATTAGCTGCTAGCAGTTATCTAACTGCAACGGTAATATTTTATGTTATCTCAAAATTTTAAATTTTTGTGAAAATTTGGGGTTTTGACATGTGGTATCAGAGCACAAGGTTCACACTAGGCCTTGATGAAGCACAACTAGCTTTTATGAAACAATAAATTGAATTATTATGCTAATGTATTTTCTTTTAAATGTTATTCAATAGAGAAATTGTTTCTGAAGTTTAACAAACATGTATGGAAAGGATGTAAGAATATGCAGAGGAGGAATCTCCATTTACTGAACCAGAAAACTTACCAAGAGATCCTATACCAGAAGATTTAACTACCAATTCCTTAGAACTATTAGAAACAATAAAAGACCTAAAATATGAAATGGAATCTGTAAAACGAGAGAATGAAAGGATTCTGAGGGCTCAGGAGGAGCTGAATCAGATCCTAATAGAAAGGTTTCAAACTGAGGGTAAGGGTGAAAGAAGTGAATCAGAAGATACAAGTCATCAACAAAAATTTAAAAAGATGAAACATACTAAACATGAAAGCAGTTCATCTTCAGAGGTGTTTGGTGAACAACAAAATTTCCACTCTACTAGTGATAGCAGTTATGACAACCATTACACTAAAAAGAGGAAATACAAACGTTATGAGGAAATTTATGGGTAATTCAAAAAGATAAAACCACCAACATTCAATGGAGAGACTGAGAAGGGGGAGGAAGTGGAATCCTAGTTATCTGGAATGAAGAAGTATTTCCAAATATATATAACTATTCTAACCAGTTAAAGGCTAGAATGACTATCTACAATCTCTCAGGAAAGGCTGACATTTGGTGGCAGAACTTGAAGAGAGTTAAAGGAATTAAAGAAAAGAATGTAAATTGGAGTACCTTCAAGAGGTATTTTAAAAAGAAATTTTTGTCTGAGCAATACTATGAAGAGAGAGAAAAAGAATTTTATGAGCTTAAATTAGGATCAATGACAATGAAAGATCTAAACAACAAGTTTTTAAGTCTGCTTAGGTATGTGCCATACCTTGTAGATGAGAAACCAAAGGTACAACGATTCGTCAGTTGTCTGCCTTATCATATTAAGGACATGATTGAGTATGACAATCCAAAGACTTTGGAAGAAGCCATGAGGAAAGCCAACTTCTGTTTTGAATAGAATCGGAAGAAGGAAAGCATGGCCAACTGGAAGGCCAAGAAGAATAATAATCAGTATGATCAAAAGAAGAAAGAATTTGTGCCCAATAGAAATTCTAAGAACAATAAGGCCATAAATTGTCCTAACAAAAAATTTCGCAGGAAATAAGAATAATTCACCAAGTAATCAGAATAATTCTAAGGGTAAAGAATTTGCTAATAACCATGGTAATTATACTAAAAAATTTGAACGCAAAGAACCTATAAAGTGCTGGGAGTGTAATGGCCCACACTATGCCTCAGTCTGTCCTAATCGAAAAAAGAATGTCAGTAATATTCATACCCTACAGGAGGAGATGACTGTTGGAGAATTAGCGAGGACTATGCCCAGAATGAATGCAGCCTTGGAGAATCGACAATCAAAATATCAAACTTCCATGGTGGAAGTAGAACGTATGATAAATCAAACCCCTATAACTATTTTTATTGATCCAGGAGCTGGTCTTAATTATATTTCACCTAAAATGGTGGAAAAATGTAAGTTGCCTGTTGAAAAAATTTGAAAATTCTTAGTTAGTTCAATTAGCCACTGGTGCTAAAAGAAAGGTAACTTGTTTTGTAAAAGAATGCACAGTAGTTATGGATCATTTTGAAACTGTTGTGAAGCTTAATGTATTACCGCTTGGTTCTTATGATTTACTGATCGGTATGGATTGGTTAGAACAACATAGGGTAATTTTAAATTGTTATGATAAAACCTTCACATGTTTAAACAGTGATGGAAAACCAATAAGTGTAAAATGAATCCCTATAAAAACCACTATAAGGAAGATTTCTGCTCTACAGCTTAAGAGAGTGTTAGGAAGGTTTGTAAAGCTTATTCCGTAACAATAACTGATGACGAGGATCCAAATAAGATAGATAAATTAAAATTGGAAGACATACTAGTCTTAAGAGAATATGTTGATGTATTTCCTGAAGAAATTTTGGGACTACCTCCAAAAAGGGAATTGGATTTTACCATTGAGCTGGTACCTAGTGTAGTACCTAGCTCAAAGGCCCCTTATCAAATGAACATACTTAAACTTAATGAATTAAAGTCTCAATTTAAAGAAATAATAGATAAACAGTATATTCAACCTAGTGTGTCTCCCTGGGGGGCACCTGTCATCTTCGTTAAGAAAAAAGACAGTACCATGCGACTTTGCATAGATTACCGTCAGCTAAATAAGATGACCATTAAAAATCGACACCCGTTGCCCCGTATAGATGATCTATTTGATCAACTACGTGGAGCCACGGTGTTTTCGAAAATAGATTTAAGGTCTGGATATCATCAAGTTAGGATTAAAGATGAAGACATCTTTAAGACAACTTTTAAAACTCGATATGGCCATTACGAGTTTCTCATCATGCCATTTGGGCTTACTAATTCCCCAACTATTTTTATGTGTTTAATGAACAACGTTATGCATAAGTATCTTGATAAGTTTGTAGTCATGTTCATCGACGATATATTAATCTATTCAAAAACTGAAGAAGAACATAAAGAACATTCAATTTTTTTTTGCAAGAGTTGCGAGATCATCAACTCTTTGCAAAGTTTAGTAATGTGATTTTTTCAAGGATAAGATTCAGTACTTAGGTCATGTGGTGACCAAGGAAGGGATTTTAGTAAATCCTGAAAAGATAAAGGCAATTGAATATTGGCCGGTTCCTAAGGATGTAACTGATGTTCGATCTTTCATGGGAATTACCGGTTACTACCGGAGGTTCATTGAAGGTTTTTCGAGGATCGCGAATCCGATAACTTCTTTGCAGAAGAAAGGAAATAAGTTTGATTGGAACCAAAAATGTGAGGAAAGCTTTTAAAAGTTAAAAACTTTATTAACCAGCGTACCTATTTTAAGAATAGCTAATCCAAATAAAGAATTTGTAGTGTGCACTGATGCCTGCAATGATGGCTTAGGCGGTGTTTTGAATCAAGAAGGGCATATTATTGCCTATGAGTCTAGAAAATTAAAAATTCATGAAAATAATTATGCAACGTATGATCTGGAATTAGCAGCTGTTATACATGCTCTAAAGATGTGGCGACATCACCTAATTGGCAGAAAATTTATTTTAATGACTGATAATAAGGGATTAAAGTATCTGTTAGATCAGCCTAATCTAAATGCCAGATAAGCTAGGTGGCTAGCTTTTCTAAGTGAGTATGATTTCAAAATTCAACACATTAAAGGTAAAGAAAATAAAGTTGTTGACGCATTAAGTAGGAATGTAAGGCTGATTTTTGCAGCAGTTATCAGCACTTATACTACATATTTGAATGAATAGCTTAAAGCAGGAATAGAACAGGATGAAATTTACCAAAATTTACAAGCTAAAACTAAAGAAAATCCAACAGAAATATTAAGTAAAGGGTACAGTTTGAATGCAAAATAATTTTTACTGTATAATGACAGAATGTTTGTACCTAACGTACCTAAAGTTAAGCTGT
Source organism: Pseudotsuga menziesii (assembly GCA_001517045.1). Taxonomy (NCBI): domain Eukaryota; kingdom Viridiplantae; phylum Streptophyta; class Pinopsida; order Pinales; family Pinaceae; genus Pseudotsuga; species Pseudotsuga menziesii. The sequence goes on from LPNX010510363.1 coordinate 457,207, forward strand.
TAATTTTGGATGAAATACACAAAACTCCATACTCAGGTCATCTAGGCTATCAAAAGACTATAACTATGTTAAGAAAATAATATTTTTGGCCAAATATGAAGACTGAAGTAGTAGAGTATATCGCTAGGTGTTTTGAATTTCAGTAGGTGAAGACTGAACATCAACACCCACCTGGATTACTTCATCCATTACCCATTCCTAGCTAGAAATGGGAGATAATCAGTCTTGATTTTGTTACTAGACTGCCTAGAAATCATAATTTAAATGACTCTATCATGGTAGTAGTCGATAAGTTAAGTAAAGCAACTCACTTTATACCTGTTAAAACTACATACAAAGCTGCAAATATAGCTGATATCTTTCTAAAATAGATTTTTCGATTGCATGGAATACCGAAAGTCATAATCTCAGATAGAGATCCTAAATTTACAGGTAACTTTTGGAAGTCTCTGTTTAAAGGATTAAACACTACATTAAATTTTAGTACTTCGTTCCATCCTCAAACATATGGAAAAACTAAAAGAGTAAACCAAGTATTGGAAGATTTATTAAGAATGTATGTGAAAGACTAGCCAGGTAAATGGGAGGATTATTTGCATTTGGTAGAATTTACTTATAATAATAATTATTAGACATCAGCCAGATTTAGTCCTTTCGAAATTTTGTATGGAAGGAAATGTAATACTCCTATCTCTTGGAGTAATCCGGTGGATAGATTGGTATTAGGTCCTGAATTGTTAAAGGAAATGGAAGAAATTGTAAAGCAGGTACAAGGTAATCTGAAAGTTGCACAGGATCGATAGAAAATTCAAGCAGACCTTAAAATAAATCCAAAGGAGTTTCAGGTAGGTGAACATGTGTTCATCAATGTGAGGCCCAAAAAGAGCTCTCTAAGATTGGGGAGCTGTGCAAAACTAGCACCTCATTACTGTGGTCCAATTGAAATTATGTCCAGAATTGGACAAGTAGCTTATCAATTAGCATTACCACCCAATTTAAGAGTACATAATGTTTTTCACATTTTTGTATTAAATAAATACGTTCATGATGCTACTCATGTTGTTAACTGGAATGATGTACAGGTGGAACCAGAAGGATATTTTCTAGTGGAACTAGACTGTATCCTTGGGCGGAGGGAGATCACACTTCGAAACTGCACCATTGGACAGGTGAAGGTGCAATGGAAGCACCTTAGTCCAGAGGAAGCCACCTGGGAATTGGAAAGTAATATGCGAGATGCATATCCAATTCTGTTCCAGGGGAATTCTGAGGATGAAGAATAAATAACATCGAGGACGATGTTATGTTCTAAGGGGGTGTGTGTGTCACATGCCCCAATTTTGCAAAAATAATATTATACTATTTGATTTTATTTAAAGACAATATGTTAAATTTTATACTAAGTTGTAATTGATGACTCAGCAGAGTCCAGGATATTTAATGTAATTCTGAATATTTTAATTATAAATAAATAAAGGTGGAGACAACAGCTTAGGAGAGCTGTTAAAAGAGTGTTTACTGATCAAATTGGTGGAGAAGACTAGGTGGAGAGCAAACAAACATGTGGCAGTATCCTCAAACCTCTTCCAACTATTGCAGGTGGCAACCTCTCTACATTTGGGGTCATGATCCCCCAAGAAAGTGGGATCAAAGCAGGTGGCTCAATTAATGACAACTGACCCAAAAGACCTTGGAAATATTTATAAAAATGCCCATTGAAGAGAGCTAAGGCTGCTCATTCTAGAGAAGTGATCATTCAAGTGAATGTACTTCAGAGAAATTCAATGGCAAAGGAATTTATGGAAAGAGTTTGAGGGGTTAACTGCTAAGTGATCTAGTGTAGCTTTTCAACTAAAGGATCTTACTGCTGAGTGCAGAGTGATTACTGAGTCATTGGACTAGTCTATTGTTTGCTTGCTCCACCAGTTCTCAGCCAAGGAGACCAGGAATAGGCTCGGGGTTCTTGAGGAAGCATTTTTTGAGAGCTCTCTAGGAGTTTGGTAGGGAGGAACGGCCTCCTAACGCTGTTGTTGTCCATCCTAATCAGGTTCTTCATTCTTTGTTTTACTATGTTAGATAGTTAAATGTGAGTTTGAATGTTAAATGAATGTAAATTATTTAGCTGTAAAAATGTTAGATTATTAAAGGAATGAATATGAAATAGATGGAAAATAATTCTAACCTGTGTTTTTCCACATCTGGAAGGACCAGACCGTACTCCAGCACAGGAAGAGTATTTAAAGTAGATGAAGGAAATGAGAAGAAACTGAAATGAATAGATGTAATATGCATTTCATAATAGCAAAGTAATTTATTGCAGTATGTAGGTTTTTATCAAAAAGACCAATAACCTGGTTATCTATGTTCTTTGTTATTGTAAATATACTGATAATGAAATAGCAGTATTCCATTACAGGTAGAAGAATTATTATGTTAAGAGAAAACCCTAGTAGATAAGATGTTATGTTTATACACAGTACATTATACTTTTTATTCAAATTAAAATATGCAGGAGAGTAAATAGTGTTATGTTGTTTACATATTTTCTTTATGTTTATTCAATAACCAATTGCTTATGCAGTAAAAGAAATGTAGTTAAACTACTTTGTTTACATTTAGTTCATTAAAGATATAACTACTATTCATATAGCTTATTTACTAATAATATTAACTAAACTAAGTCTAACATTTACTAATAAGCAAGTAGTGTATTACTAAAGTATTTAAAATATAAAGAGCAAACTAAACTAAGTTACAGAAGCTGAGTCTGAGTATTTAAACAATAAGAATATGATAATAACAAATTCATAAATGAAATAGATATCTATGGAAGAACTGTTCTGTAATTAATAACGGGTTTATACTTGCAAGAGTAACTACAGGGTCGAAACCCTTTATTAATTTCTTTGTTTCAATAAAATAAAAACAGTTAAGCTATAATTCTATTATTTGGAACATTATCATTAAACAAATTGAACTATTGTAGACTGGTTACAGTCTTCATAACAAATATATATATATATATATATATATATATATATAATACACATTAAAATTGAGATTACACAGTCGAATAAGGTAAAAACCCTTTTTTACAGAGTCACAATAATAGAATTAAGATAAACGGAGATCGAGCTCGAAGGAAAACCCTATGTATTTCTTGACAGGCCGTAAGGATTTAAACCTAATCAATGTACACAAAAACCTACTCTGAGCCGGTGCACCCATATCGTGACAAGCAAGCAACTGCGAGCCCTCATGGCCGCAGTGAACCCAATGAAGCAGAGACCGAAACCCTTGCTGGATAATGAAGAATAGGGTTGCAAGGTAAAACTTATAAGTCATGTATTGCATGGCGAGGAGAGTTCCACGTGTACTCAAATCTTTTCACTTCATGGTGGCTTCTTTTGTATAGTCTCCACTGCAATCATTCGAACCAAATAATTGATAAATCAATTACATTATGCATGTGATGATAATGCATTATCACACAAATTCAATATCATATCATTTCCAAATGAATTCAAGCCTCGATGATGAACAAGTAGAATACCATCATTTATTATAATGTTTAAACCTTGTAAATAGCCTTAGTAAAGAGCCAATTTGCATATGGATTCAATGCACTTGTTTCTCAAAGATTTTATTTATGAATTCTATGCCTAGTTTTGTGAGGATATTATAACCTTTCAAAACAAAACTTGTAAGTAAAAGATTAAGAGGATAGTAGAAGTTTGGACAGGATTGTTAATGCCTTAATTGAATTTTCCTTATAATCATGAACTATGATTGTTTAAGCTATAAGAATTAGATTTAAACTAATAAGGTGCATACATATATAGTAACATTTATACACAAGAATAGCTCCTATTCTTAAAAGGGATCTACAATACTGGATGTAGGATATAAAACCTACAAGTACATGATCTTTGAACTCCATAATATTTACCAAGATCTAAGATGAATTGAATCAAGGTTAAGTTAGAATTTAGAGTTTAGGATAGTAAACTATCTAGGATTTTATTGCACTACTTATACATTTAAGTAGATAGTAGGGTAATGTGAAGTTAACGCATGATGTTAGCCATAAAGAAAATGGGAATTCAAGTCACAACTTGACGATGTTTTTATGCAGAGGAGACTTTAAAATTACAGGCGATGTTAAGTTGATAAATTCACTATATTGAAGCCTGATTAAAATAGAGCTAAAAAGTACATAGTAGGCTTGTGTATAGAAAGGATTAGGTCTATTTCTATGATGATAAGCAGTGCTTTAATTATTATGTTGATAATAGAAATAGACTCTTATGTCCAAGGAAGAGTTATGAAACAATATCATGAGCTCTTTTAAGAACTGGAAATCATTTAGAGTAAAGTTAGAAGGAGGTTTTATCTATCTTAAAGATCTATCTGATGAAAGACAACAGTAGGGCGACGTTAATAACCCTTGCGACACAAAGATTAAGTAATATCATATTGTGGATCAAGTAAAAGAAAAAATTACTTACGTTGTAGGATTTTGAGTCTTCTAAGCAAACTTTTACTCTAGCAGTAATTTAAGCTAAAAGAAATATATCTGGTTTAATGCCTTAATAAACTTTTACTGGGTCAAGATTTTCCTGTCAAGCCTGTAAATATCTAGAAATCCAGATACGTAAGCAATCGCTAAGTAAGCCCCAGCTAGAAAATGACTCCTCACCTACTTCACATTCAAACCATCAATACAACTAACTATTCGAATGCAGATTACTTACATCAAATATTACAATTAAAACATCATTAATCTATATGCCAGTTAAAGTTAATGGTTACTTTTATTTTCTATTTCATTTCTTCTATTAGCTGCTAGCAGTTATCTAACTGCAACTGTAATATTTTATGTTATCTCAAAATTTTAAATTTTTGTGAAAATTTGGGGTTTTGACACTTGCAGGTATCACCCCCAAGATGGACCAAGCTTACTAGAAAACTAGACTTATGCTTCTTTGATGTGAAGCTCTTGTATTTAAGTAGATGTTTCCATCAGGTTCCCTTTACTCAACATTATAGAATTTCTTATTTGCATCAACTTCCTTTTTCCGGAATTATTTCTTTCGAGGACACACCACTGGAACAAAACTAACTCTGAGTACTCAGGTGGAAATCCAGGCCAGACCTTTTTGGGCAAGCATATAGCCTTACCTTTGCAAGATCCTCTATTTACGATATATTCTTATCTTCTTAGAATATTTTAAATACATGTCTTTCTCTCTCCTTTTTCAAGTTCAGAGGGATATGATCATAGAGGAAATTCGAAAAGAAAAAAAATGGATTTGTTTCTCATTAGAATAATAAAATAGCTCAGCAGCCTCAATGAGTATTCATTCGAGAATAAAAGAAGTTTCTTGAACCAAGAAGCAGATAGGATGTGTCTTTTTGTTTCCTCACAATTTTATTTAGGTTTTTAATTATTAAATATCTTGTTTAGGTTTTCTCTTTTTTTAAACTTTTATCTCATAAGTCCTAGATCCATAATAATCTTGGTCCCCTTGTGCACTAGTGGTCCCATATCAAGTTGTCGAAAGTATTTAAGATACCATTTTTTTATAAAATATCATATTTTATGATGTCTCGCATCATTCATAGGTTCAAACATATAACTTAACCAAAACATGCAATATGTCTAGGGGGATACTTTAGGATGCCACATCCCCCCCTCTTAAAAGCAACATCATCCCGGTGTCTATTTATAAAAAAAGGAAAGGATATGCCTCCCTCATAGCTTCCTCCTTTTCCCAGGTGGATTCTTAAGGTCTGAAGTGCATCCACTGCACCTTCACCTGAATGGTAGTTCTATTCCTGAGTCGTGTTTCCCGTCGGTCCAGTATGCATTTTGGTTCTGGAAAGAACTCTCCCTCTGGTTCCACCTGCAATGGATTCCAATCAATAACATGTTTAGGATAATATACATATTTATTTAAGAGAGATACATGGAATACATCATGGAATTTAATGTGAGTAGGTAAGGCCAACCAATATGCTACTGGGCCTATCCTAGCCATAATTTTGAAGTGTCCATAATATCTTGGGGGCATCTTGCTGCATTTTCCCATTCTGTGTGTGCTTCTCTTTTCCCTGACTTTTAAGTACACGTGATCTCCTACCTTATACTATTTATCTTTGCGGAACTTATCGACATAACTTTTATGTCGATCCTGGGCTTCCTTTAAATTCTTCTTTACTCAGTTAACCAGATTTTCCAAAACCTTAAGCATTTCAGGTCCTAACATAAGCATATCGACTGGATCATTCCACATAACCGGGGTTCTGCATTTTATTCCATATAAAAGTTCAAAGGGTGACATTTTAGTAGAGGCCTGATAACCATTGTTATATGCAAATTCTACCAAATTCAAGTAGTCCTCCCATTTTGAAGGATTTTGCATAACATACATTCTTAACATGTCTTTTAGAATTTGGTTAACACGTTCTGAATGTCCATCAGTTTGGGGATGTTATGTGGTGTTAAAAATTAGTTGAGTATCCAATCCTGCAAAAAGAGTCCTCCATAACTTACTTGTAAACTTAGAGTCTCTATCACATATTATTTCCTTTGGAACTCCATGTAACTTGAGAATTTCTCGCAGAAAAATTTCAGCAATGTTAACGACTTTAAAATTTGATTTTACTGGACTAAAACGTGTAGGTTTCAATAACTTATCTACCACAACCATGATTGAGTCATTTTGTCTTCTTGTTTTTGGTAACCTAGTTATAAAATACATGATGATTACTTCCCATTTCCACTCTGATATAGGAAAGGGTTGCAACAGTTCAGCAGGGTGCTTGTGTTCAGTTTTGATTTGTTGACATTCCAGACACTTAACTATCAAGTTGACAATATCAAATCTCATTTTTTTCCAAAAATAATGTTTCTTAACTGTTGTAACCATATTTTGATAACGAGGATGCCATGAATAAGGTTTCTTATGGAATTCAGTCAAAATGTGTTATATAATATCTGTAGCCTTAGGGACATATAGCCTACCTTTTGACCAAAGATACCCTTCTTCATCAATCGAGTGTATTTGTTGTTGTGATTCCTTGTTGTTTTTTTGCAGCTTATTTCTGATTTCAATATAAAATAGGTCATTTTCTAATACTAATCTAATTTTTGTCTTTAAAATATCCTCTATTTTACTCAAGGATATTTTGTGTAGAAGGTGGACTCGCCTGCTCAAGGCATTTGCAACCTTATTTCCCTTACCTTTTATATGCCTTGATTCAAAATTGTACTCATTGAGAAATTTTGTGGGGTAAGCCATTCCATTATTGACTTGATATTCTCGGTATCTACTGCTATTCCTTCTTCATATATAATATGCCCAAGGTATCGAATTTATTTCTGGAAGAAATCACATTTAGAAAACTTGGCATAAAGATGATGTTCTTGCAGGTTTTGTAGAACTATCCTTAAATTTTTAGCATGTTCTTGTTCATTCTTTGAATAGATTAGAATTTCATCTATGAATACTAGGACAAACTTATCTAAATACTGGTTGAAAATGTTTTTCATCAAAAGCATGAAGGTGTTGGGTGCATTGGTTAATACAAAAGGAATTACCACAAACTCATAATATCCTAATCGAGTTCAGAAAGCAGTCTTTGCAACATCCTCTTCTTCAATCCTTACTTGGTGATACCCCGATCTTATATCTATTTTGGAGAATATTTTTTTCCTTTCTAACCTGATCAAACAAATCATCAATTTGAGGAAGCGGATATTTATTCTCTATAGTCAATTTGTTGACTCAATGCACATTCTCATAGTTTCGTCCTTCTTTTTCACAAAGAGAATACAAACTCCCTAAGGTGACACACTTGGCCTAATGTATCCTTTCTCCACCAATTCTTGTAGTTGGGTTCTTAATTCTACCAATTCTGGTGCACTCATCCGATAGGGTGCTTTGGATACTGGCACTACTCCATGAACCAAATTAATAAGCAAGTCTAGATCTCTTTTAGGTGGGAGGTAAGGTATATCATATGGAATCACATCTCTGAAATCTGGTAAGATGGGAAGATGATGTATTTTCTTTGTGTGTTTCTTTATTAAAATCTTGTATGTTATCTGCATAAATTTTACAGCCTCTTTTGACACTCCTTTTAAGTTGTAATGCAAAAATTTGTCGTATATAATTCTTTCCAGATAATCCCTTTACCAAACAAGGATTTCCTGAATCATCAACACTTGTAAAAGTATTTTCTAATTTGTTTAGGATGACATGATGTTTTTCCAGCTAGTATATCCCAATCAAAACATCATAGGATCCTAGAGGTAGGATGCTTAAATGCGCACTAGTTTCCAAACCATTTAAGTTTAATGGGAAGCCTTTGATTGATTCCAAATTTTTTCTTTCTATGTTAGTGTCCAACTGTATTATCCAAGGCTTGGGGGATCTAATTTTTTCTAGTTTAATTTTTTCTACTATAGTGGGGGAGATGTAACTACGAAAAGCTCCTGGATCAATTAAAACAGAAATAGGATGTAAGGAAATTTTACCTTATATTTCAGTCATAGATGGTTGGAACTCATATTGGCGTTGCTCCAGTGCTGCATAGATTTGGGCCACTGTTGATCCAGGGTTTGTCACTATTCTTGGCTGGTAATTTACTCTTTTGGCATCTATTTTGTCATATTTTTTACATATTTCTTGTCATACAGCTTATCATTCAGCCTCAGGTATGAACGCATTTGGAATTTATGCAAGTCTTGGTTTATTCTTATTATTTCATGTATTTACTAAGCAATTATGTAATATTTGGAAATATATATGATATATGAATTTGTTTTGCAGATCATAGGCTTTAGATGAGCCAACATTGGACACACATTCATGCTAGATACACACAGATCATATCCAGCTCGCCATACAACCTCCTGATCATCCCGCATGCTATTAGTCGGCACATTCCCAAATGATTAAAGGGAAAATGGTCTTTAGTTGTTATGTTGTCCACACATTGGATGTTACAATGGCCCTTTCTCTAAGAAGTCTCGCCATCCTGCCTTCTCCATTAGACACCATGATCCAAGTCCACGTCAATGAGAATATATACGCCGGAGCATGCGCGTGAGAAAGAAGGAGGAGGATTGTGCGTTGTCATATGGTTTTTTGTTCACCATAAAAGGTCGACTATTTTTAGGAGTGTTCAACTACTGAAAGGTTCAACCCGCTTATCCTTGGAAACATTATATATAGTCACCTCCAAGCGAGAGCACAGGTAGTTAGCTAGCTCTGTAAAAACTCTGTTCTGAATGTTAATATAAGTTATATTTTTGCTGCGTATACATGTCCTTGTTATTGTGAGAGATTTATTGAAACGCTACCCTGATTGATGAGAGGGCCCCTCAACAACCAGTGGTCTCCATTTCTGTGTGTGTTCTTGTTATCTCCTTTCTCGCAGATAAGTAGTTTCTATTTCTGTTTTGTTTATGCAAATTGGTTTCCTGCCAATTGATATTGTTCAATTCCTTGTTTATTGTAGCATATGTTTTATTATGAGTAATGTTGTACTGTTAGTATAATTTCTATTTCTTGAATTAAAGTAACCGGCCACATGCGTGGTCTATTTCTAGTTTTCCTTTTAGCTCTCCTTCCAGTTTCCCTTTCAGCTTAATGTCAAATATTATGTTTGTAATTAGATAGAATTTAGTTAATTTAGTATCTTAGGTTTAGTTTGTAGTTAGAATTAGTTCTATCAATTCTTGTTTATATGTAGACTAGTTTCAGTTATATTTCAGTTTGTTTCATTTCATAATAGGGAATAGTCTCTTTACAACCATAGACTAGTACGAGTAATATCTTTGTTATTTCAATTATTAACTAGGTTCAATTACTGTCATTTATGCATCTTATTCTCATATGCATGAAATCAGCTGATATTTAGATCATCTAGGGAATTTATTTCCTAATTTCCATTGTTTTCCTCATACGGGCTATCATTCGGATCATCCGTTCCGACTGTCATTCAGCCCTTCGTCCAATCGTCAATATTTCCCATTCAATTTTAAGCATGTTTAAAGTTCTGTTTCTTTGGATTTTGAATTATGTTCTATTTTGTAATTAGACAATGGTTATATCTATAATTAGGACCTTATTCTAGATCATTTAAAGTATCTATCAATTTCCATATCTATCTTTCACCTCCTTTTTCCTTAGTATGTTTTGAATTGTGTTTTGTTCTATCTCTTTTGTTTATGATTTCTTCATTCATTACTGTTGTAACGTTTGGTAATTATATCTCTAGTTTAGATTTATCTTTGTGTATATTAAGTTTAGGGTTAGACATGTTAATTTCTAGAGAAGCACACCAGTACTTTGTAAATTGATCATAGCATATGATCTGTTCCCTTCACTGTGTGGTTACTGAAAACATTCGTAGAATATGATTTAGAGGAGTTTTCTTTATTAAGTTTTCTACTTGTTTCTAAGTCATATTTTCCTCACATGTGTTTCATATAAGAGTAGTATACCTTTAACTTTCAAGTAATTGATAAAAGAGTTTTGTTTCTTAATTTATAGATTAGTTGTTCATAATAGCTTTTCCAGTTAAATTTCTTTGCTTATGGAATAAATCACAAAGTTTACTATCACCTGCAATTGGGCATTCCTTAATTTGCATATATTTGTAGAAGTTAAGTTAGATTTAATCCCATTTAGCTTCTTTACTTCTTTTGAAATCCATTTTGACGCACCTCCTTCTCTAGTTTTGATCACAATGAATGCATGTCTTCAGAATCCTCAAGGAGAGTGGAACTAGATATTTTAGCTTAATGATTACATATTCGTTAGTTGCATGCATAATTTAGTTGTCGAAAGTCTTGAACATATCTAGTAGTTGTAATATTGTTTCCGGTAATATCATTCTTTGTATGGTTAGTTTCTGAAGTTTTTTGTGAGCTTTCTAATTCCTAAGATAAGAAGTTGAATAGCTAATTAATAGGTTTTACTTTCTTAGAATAGTATTGTTTGCATATCCTTCTCAATTATTTTGTAGTAGAGTAGTGTAGATTGATACTGCTCTAACCTATTAGTCTTAGTCTACCTAATTATCTCAGTAGTTGAACTTTCTGGAGTTTGACTTGGTTTTTTTTATTTTGAACGATCTTTCGATCTTTTCTTTGTTAAAATATTTCAATGACACCCTAGGTACCCCTCTACCTTTGCATATAATTTGTGTCAACTCTAAGTTTACCAACTTCGGTCAATAATTAAATATTTGGTGAATTAATTAAGACAATATAACACCCAACATTTTTGGCACCGTTGCCAGGAAGTTGTTCTGTAAGGTAGAATAAGTAGAATTCCCTTATGAAGTTTAACAATAGGCTGGTGGCGAGGGAGCGGTAAGACGATAGGTAAGAACCTGTGCATCTGTTATAACAGGCGCCCCCAAATCTAGCAGTAATAGTAGTATTGTAGGTTTTATTTTTAGTTTAGCTTTTCATGAATAGACCTAGAGATTCAAAGGGTAGATACGTTAGAACTAGTTCCCAAAATCATGTTAAAATTCCTACTAACCTTTATAGGGGATGAAATAACCCAACCACTAACTTAGCAGAAAGGTATCGGAGAACACACATAGGGAGTAGTTCTACTTGGAAATCTAAATACTTTATAGGAGAAGCCATAGAAGGTGAAGAAATCCTGGTGGGGAGTGCTAAGGATCCCATTGCTGAAGAAATTCAAGAAGGCCAACCTTTGGAAATCCTCAACCCTCCACTAGTGCAGAAACCTAACGATACAACTTTCTCTCTAGTAGGGGATCCTAACTTCATCAATTTCATTGATCTTGCTCAGGTACAAGCTCCCTTTGGAATCTCAACAAATATGGTTATTTCACAGATATAAAACTCCACAGTAGTACCTACCATCCCTATAGAATCTAATTAAAACATAGTTGATCAGAGGAATATCTCCCCTGAGAAAGAATGTTGGGACGTCCCATTATCACCTCGGAAGGAGCCTCCTAGGTACACACTCTTTAAGAATCAAACTTACATGGAGAGATAGGGAGAGAATGAAGATCATGATGAGGTTATAAATGACGAAGGAGAAGGAGAGAATCGAACTAAGGCTACCTTTGGGTTCCCTATTTTAGAAACTGCATAGGATGTAAATATGAAGAACATCCCTCCTTCCTCCTTACCTACTTTCTATGGAAAAAATAATGAATACCCAGACACATTTTTGTTCGAGTTTGACATCCTCTGTAGAAGTTATAACTATCTACAAGATGCTCACAAATTAAAAAATTTCCTTGCTTGAACCGGATTTATGTAGGAACACAACAAAAGACACAAATAACCACAAAAACAAATATGCAGTGGAAATAACACTTCATTTCATTAATCAATAACTGAAACTTGTTTACATATAGAATGGAAATAAACTAGCTAGAGTGCTGGTAGCTTATCTCTGAGAAGAGATGTGGCGGCTACATGCCTCTGAAATCTCTGTTACAATGAGGCTCGAAGGCCTATATATTATTGAGAAACAATGGAAACCCTACACATCCAAAATCCTAACCCTAGGAGGTGAAACGCCAGAATGTGGGCCCCATTGGGTAACTTGGTACATCAATTTCTCTGGGTCGTAACTTTAGCATACTACCTCCGTTTGACGCGCATGATACATCGTTAGAAAGATCTATTTAAGGAATACATCCATAAATATAAAACATCAAGTTCGGAATGGATGCATATTTTCTCGACCATTCGATGGCGAAAAAATGTCATTTAAGTGCTCAAAACGGCTGTGGAAGTTTAGGACCCGAAAACTGCCAAAAATAGTAAATTGTGCTACAATTAAGGAAACTGGAAAACTGAAAGAAACAATGGTGGGGGTCCAAGTGGAATAGGTGGGTGGCCACCAATATCCTCTTGGATCATTCCTCCCCCCTTAAGAAGCAATGGTCCCCATTGCGTTGAGTTCCTCCATGAGATGAGGAAACTTCTGTTGAACTTGGTCCCTGGTGAGCCACTTTCCCTAGTGAAGGAGTTGGCCTGCTTTTACAACTCGATATAGCTGGATATTCTGCTGGCAGGTGTTCTTGATCTGTGTGTCCATAATTCGATTAGTTGTGTCTTGTTCCATACAGTTGGGGTTTAACTCTGTTGGTGTGAGTTGTTCTGCCATATCTGATGTGTCCAGTAGAGGTGGAAAGTAGGGCCGAAGGCGGTCCACATTGAACACTGGGTGCAGACCAAGGAATGGTGGAATACTGAGCTCGAAGGAATTGTCCCCAATAGCTTTGGTGATGGTGTATGGCCCATATTGGAGCAGGTGAAGCTTGCGGTGGGGTCCAGCGAAGCGCTCCTTGTACAAATGTAGCCACACTTTGTTGCCCACCTGGAAGTTGTGTTGCACCCGATGTTGATCATGTCGCTGCTTGTACTTAACATTGGACCTGTCCAATATGTCATGAACCTATTGGAAAATGTCTTGAATGCGGTCAATGAAGCTATTCTCCTTGGAAACTTTAGACTGGATATGAGTTGAATCATCCTCAGTAGCTGCAAATGGCATCGCTACGTCAATGGGACATAGTGGCTGGAATACCAAGACCACCTGAAAGGGGATGTGGTTGGTTGAGCTGTGGAGGGACCAGTTATAGCTATTTTTTACATAGGGGAGGCTCTCATCCCATGTGCGTGGATGCTTTGAGTTGTACATGCGTAAAATGTGTACGATCATCCTGTTGACGACCTCTATCTGGCCATCAGTCTAGGGATGGAAAGCTGTGGAATTTGTGAGCTTCATGTCTAGCATTGACCATAGGCTAGACCAGAATGTACTAAGGAAGCTGTTGTCCCAGTTTGAGATTATAGACTATGGGATCCCAAAGTGTACCCACACTCGTTCAAGGAAGAGTTTAGCAGTGGCTTCTGTTGTGATATTCTTCTTGGAGGCTGCCATTATGGCCATCTTTGAGAATCTATAAACGAACATGAACACCTAGTCATTTTCATGCTTAGTAGAAGGAAGGTCCGACATGTAATCCATGGAGATGGGTTCCCAAGGTCGACTAGGGGTAGGAAACGGAGTATAAAGGCCTTGCTTCTTGATGGATGGTTTGGCAATGGCACATGCAGTGTAGGTTTGGATGTACTTCTCGACGTCTTGTTGAAGGTTCGACTAATAAAAATACTTTTGTAGTATTGCCACTGTTTTATCGACCCAGAAATGGTCAGCGACCCGACTATAGTGTGCTTCCCAAATCATCTTGGCATGCTCGCTTGAAGGAACACAAAAGTGTCCCATGTGACATAGTAGTACATCCTGGAGGTGAAATTTTGGAACTTGGTTTCCCTCCAAGAGTGTTTGGTATGTGTGGCTGAATTCTGGATCGCTCTTGTAGAGAAGCGGCCAATCAGAAGTCTCGTTCCCACAAGAGTTGAGCTCGGTGGTTATCACCACGATCGGTGGTCGGCTGAGACAGTCTACAACATTATTGGTGCTTCCCTTATTGTACTTGATGTTCAAATGAAACTATTGTACATATGTGGACCACTTCTGATGGTGATCGTTCTGCAACTTCCCTTATGTCTGTATGAATTGCAGGGGTCGGTCGTCTATGTGGATGATCATTTCCTTCCCCAAAATGTAATGCTTCCATTGTCAGCAAGCCTGTACAATGGAATACATCTCTTTCTCATAAGTGATATATTTGTGGACTGTGTCAGATAGTGTCTCACTGTGATATGCCACTGGATTCCCTTGTTGAGTAAGGACTTCCCCAATAACATAGTCAAAGGCATCTGTCTTGATCTCAAATGGTTGTTGCAAGTCTAGTAATGTGAGCAATGGGGCATAGCAGAGGCAATGTTTCAATTCTGCAAACGCTTTCTATTGAGTTTCTGACCAAAAGAATTTTGCTTTTTCACCTCCCTTGGTGACTTGACTCAAGGGCCAAGTGATATGAGAGAATCCCAACACGAACCTACGGTAGAAATTAGCAAGGCCCAGAAAGCTGCGAAGCTCTGTTAGATTAGTTAGGGCTGGCCAGTCCTGAATGACTTGGATCTTGGTTGGATCCACATGTACCCCACACTCATCAATAACGTATCCCAGATATTGAACCTTGGTCATGCCAAAAATGCACTTGTCCAAATTGGAACACAACTTGTGTTGCCGCAATGTTTGGAGGACCTGTCGGATGTGGTGGAGGTGCTCTTCCCAAGTCTGGTTGAAGATCAGGATGTCATCCAAGTATACTACTACAAATGATTTGGTGAATGGCTGCAAGATGTCATCCATCAGTCTCATGAAGGTTGCAGGAGCATTTTTCAGCCCGAAAGGCATGACCAACCATTCAAAAAGGCCCTCCTTGGATTTGAAGGTAGTCTTCCACACATCGGTCAGTTCGATCGGTACTTGGTGATACCCGGAATTTAAGTCGATCTTGATAAAATATTTTTCCCCTTTAATCTGGTCCAGGAGGTCATCAATCCATGGTTTCGGGTACCTATTCTAGACAGTGATCTTGTTCAGCGCCCGATAGTCAATACAGAGTCTCCAAGTCCCATCCTTCTTCTGTACCAACACGATTGGGCTCCCACAGGGCGATGAATTTGGACGGATGTGACCCTTCTAAAGCAGCTACTAAATTTGCCTTTTGATTTCATCATTCTCCAGAATAGAGCATCCATAGATCGGTCCATTGGGCAGTGGTGCACCTAGGGTCAGATCGATGGGGTGCTTGACCTGACAATGGAGAGGCACCCTGGTGGGTGAGGTGAATATGTCCCAATACTCCTCCATTACCTTGTACATTTGTTGTTGTTGTATGGATGGGCCCTGTATAGAGGTCGTGGCCATGATGTTCTTCTTTCCCTGAGGGTGGATCATCAAGAAAACAAAATTCCCAGTTTTGGAAATGAGCTTACTACATTGTTTTGTAGTAACCAAAGAGATAGTAGCAGGAGGTGGTAGCTATGTTATCCTGTACAAATTATTTCCCTATGTAATAATAACAGCGTGAGGCTGGGACTCATACACAACATGTTGCTTCCATAAGTATGGTTGACCTAATAATACATCACAAACATCAAGAGGAGCAATATCACATAATACCTCATCGGTGAAGGGCATGATGGTGTAGGGAAGGAGACACTACTGGCTGACGCGGAGATCCCGTCCTTGGTGAAGCCACCCAATGGTGTATGGATGCGGTTGTGCTGTGGTCGACAAACCCAACCGCTTCATGACCTTTGCTGAAATTAGGTTCTTTTGGCTCCAACTGTCGACAATGAACTGTAGCGGGGAACCCTTTACCCACATCTGGGAGTGGAAAATACGCTCCTCCTCCTCTAAATCTTCTGGTTCTTCCTTTTGGATCTTCATGGTAGCAACGGTGGCATTGGGCTCTGCATCAATAATATTCTTCCCTCTATCATTCCCCTTCTCGGGTTTTGATTCAGTGTCAGAGTATGCATCTGATTCAGAAGCCTTTATCTTGGCCACTGGTGAGTGCTTGGCCCGACACTCACTTGTGTTGTGAGTGGGGCTCTTATGGAACTTGCACCACTTTCTCGCTTCCTTCAATGGCTTTACAATGTTATTCTTTGCTTGAGGCTTTGGAAAGTTTTCTTGATTCACCATTCCTTGGATGTGTTCTTGGTTCTACGGTTTAGGGGCACCTTTCCCTTGCTTTTGATTCGTAGATCCAGAGTCTTGCTTTTTCTGTTTGAATTTTTGCTCAATTTTGGCAGCATACCAGTATGCCGTACCAAGTGAGGAGATGTCGAGGAACTCCATTTCCTCCTGAATGTATCTATGTAGACAACTGCAGTAATTCAGCACCAAATGTTTCTCTGAATCTTTGATACCCAACTTGGTGCGCAGGGTGTGGAACAGATTTATCAGCTCATGCACATCTTGATCTCTTTGCTGTCGCAGCATAGTCCATTGTATGTACTTGTCCTCATAGCTCCCCACTGGATAATATTGTCCCTTTATGGCATCTCAGAAATAATTCCAAGTGGGTACGACCGAGAACAGAGAGGATTCCTCCTCATTCTTTCTCTCACAATAGGTTTCCCACATGGGGAATTCACTTAGTGAACATCTCACAAAGCACATGCGTTCATGGGATATTAAAGAATACCCTTAATTTCTAGAGATATTGACCTAAACACTTTTTTTTGAAACCCCCTCTCAATACTTAAAACCTCCTCCCCACCCCTTTTTATACCTCAATCCTTATAAACCATCCTACCCACCCCCACCTTAAACCCCTCATCCCCCCAATACATGCAATATATTGGTTCAATTTTTAATAATTTTAAAACCCACAATATGAACTAACGTGATAGGATATTGGTCAACAAGTGAATCCCCCATGGTTTCCCACCAGTCCTTGACATGGGGGGTGGCTTTGAGTAGAGAAAAAGTAATCTTTTCCCGGTCAAAAAAGTCATGAACCGAGAAATATCCTTCTAATATATTCAACGATCAATCTATAGCGTCTGCATCTATTCAGCCATCAAATATGGGAATGTTGAAGTTTACTTGTACCTTAATAGGGGTTGCGCCTCCAGAGTGGCTGCTAGATGCAGATGCGCTGCCAGTGGGAAGTCGTTGAAGGATCTGGGTGAAGTTATTCATCAGCGCATTCCTTTGTTTTTCAAGGGCCTCCTCGAGAAAATTTTTGATAGGATATTCTACGCCCCCTTCTTTCTTTTCATCCTCCATGGGTGGCCGTCGGGATTTCTGAGGCTGATCTTGCAAAGGTTCAACCAAATTGAGCCCTAACTCTTTATACCGCGCCCTCGTTGGGGACATGCAAAGAAGGATCGAGAAAGAGAAAATTGCTCTGATACCACAGATCCAAATTTAGCAGGGACGCAACATAATACACAAATAACCAAAGAAACAAATATGCAGTGGAAATAACACTTCATTTCAGTAATCAATAACTGAAACTTGTTTACATACAGAATGGAAATAAACTAGCTAGAGTGCTGGTAGCTTATCTCTGAGAAGAGATGTGGCAGCTACATGCCTCTGAACTCTCTGTTACAATGAGGCTCGAAGTCTAATATATTATTGAGAAACAATGGAAACCCTACACATCCAAAAACCTAACCCTAGGAGGTGAAACACCAGAATGTGGGTCTCGTTGGGTAACTTGGTACATCAATTTCCTGGGGTTGTAACTTTAGCATACTACCTCCATTTGACGCACATGATACATCTTTAGAAAGATATGTTTAAGGACTACATCCATTAAAAGAAAATATTAAGTCTAGAATGGACTCATATTTGCTTGACCATTTGATGCTGAAAAAACATCGGTTAGGGCCTCAAAACGGCTCCGTAAGTTTAGGACCCAAAAACTGCCAAAAATAGTAAATTGTGCTACAATTAAGGAAACTGGAAAACTGAAAAGAACAATGGTGGGGGTCCAAATGGAATAGGTGGGTGGCCACCAATATCCTCCTGGATCATTGCTACACTGAAAGACCCGTCTTTAAGATGGTTCATGGGGTTAGGAGAATATAAAATCAGAGCTTGGGAAGACATGAAAACCACTTTCTTGCGGAAATACAAAGAGTATTGCAAACCAAGTGACTCTCGAAATGATATTTTTAAGATACAAAAACTTGAAGATGAGAGCTTGGAAGATTATCTTGAGATATTTATTTATACATTACATAAATCCAAATATAATGACCTTCGAGAAGGTGCAGTACGAACCCTCTTTATTAAAGGGATCTCAGAAGACCTGGTAGAAAACCTCAATTTCATGGAATTCAACAATATCTCTCATAAGCCTTTTGCACAAATTGGGGAGATGTGTATAAATTACTCTAGAAGTAGGGGGAAAGTCGAG
Organism: Pseudotsuga menziesii; assembly: GCA_001517045.1. Taxonomy (NCBI): domain Eukaryota; kingdom Viridiplantae; phylum Streptophyta; class Pinopsida; order Pinales; family Pinaceae; genus Pseudotsuga; species Pseudotsuga menziesii. The sequence continues at coordinate 476,086 of LPNX010510363.1, forward strand.
AGAAATCTTCGGGAACCTTACAATAGAAATCTAAAAGGAAACACTCCCAGTTATGGAGGAGTTACAACGATAGAATTAGGAAACCTATTGGAAAATTTCAAAACTAATATCTTAGGAGCAATGGGTTCTCAACTAGATGCTTTACAATCCAAGAAAAGGAAAGAGGAAGAACGTGCAACAATGAGTATTTTCTATCCAATATGCAAGACTAAGCATCCCCAGCGGGAATTCCCATTAAACAATATATTTGTATGTCACATTAGTATGGAGGAGCATCCAAAAGAAAATTTCCCATCATTTCCTTGGTTGCAAGCCATATACAAGAGTGGGGATGTTGGTGAAACATCTAGGAGGCCTCCTTGGAAACCAAGGGACCAACCACCATATCAGAATTTGTCACCATGGCCCCCACCTTATTACCAACCCTACCAACCATGTCAACAATGGAACACCTCGAATTGGCAGCATTGACCACCCCAGTATCCTCCTCCTCCTCATTTTACTCGGCATCAGTATTGGCCATAGGGGTGGAGGGGACAGTCCTACCCCCAACCACCACCTATCTCTGCACCTAATCATCCTTATCCTTAGCACTCAGCCAATACCCAACAATTTTTACTAGGGTTTATGCCTTCAATTCCCCTTATTACACAACAACCTCATCATTTCCAGAATTCAAACCCTCCATGACATACATTGTTACTTGCACAACCGATACCTAACTCAAATAATAAGCCAGCTCAAGCTCTTAACAGGATTGAGTTGCAAACTCTTCCATCCTATGTTATTTCGACTGTAACCATACATGATATACAGTTACGATATGGAAGAGTTGTGAATGACAGACTTAAGTCATCAGTCATCATTCATGAAGAGAATGAAGAAGAAGATCACGATGAAGTCATGAATGATTCTATTTTGCAGGATGTGTTGAAAATTCGAGTGCATACCCATCCTCAGCAAGAACCAACTCAAAAACAAAGAATCCATCCATTTCCGGAACGATTAGCAATGGAAAAACTTGTAATCCATCTTGAGTACGATATTCTAAATGAATTAAAAGAATTCCATGTAAAGATCCCTCTATTACAAGCTATTAAGGATATACCAATTTACAGTAAAGTAATAAAGGAAATTTGCATTAATAAACCAGGAACAAAACAAAAAGACCCCCCCACTATTCATGTCATAGGAGAAATGTCTGAATGTATGACTGACCAGTCTAGAATTGCAAAGTATACAATCCCAGGAAGTCCAGTAGTAACTGTTATCGTAAATAACACTGCCATAGAAAATATAATTATTGATTTAGGATCGGCTATTAATATGATGACAACTGCAGTCTTAGAAGTTTTACAGTTGGGACAATTTCTCCGACCGACCCCCTCAATTCTAGAACTAGCAGATTGTACTACAATGAAACCTGTTGGGGTTTTGGATGAAATTGTTGTATCGGTAGCCTCATGGGAATATCCTGTTGATTTCATGGTAGTGGAATCAAAGGATCCTTCTAAAGGACATCCTATTATCGTAGGAATACCATGGTTATTTACTGCTAACGCCTTTATAGGATGTAGGGATGGGGAAATGACCATTTCTAATGGGTTTTCCACACATAAACTTGTTTTATACCCCCCAGTACAACCTATAATTGAAACCTTGTGGTGGTTAGACTGCCCCTCTGGGGATGAAAATATTTAAGATCTTTTATTTCCTAGTGACTACTCTTGGGCACTTCAGGAGAAGACTATTGAGAATGTGTTAAACCAATTGGTTTCCTCAACAACTTGTATAGATTTTCCTCAGTCTTTTGCTCAATCCGATCAAATTTTTGGAGATGAGTTTCAAGAAAATATGGCCCTCTCAACATTCATGGAAACACCATGTGTCTTTGCAATGGAAGAGCATACATGATCCTATACCATACCTTGTGAAGTCGGTCCTGAAAAATTCCTACATATAAATGCAGGGTTAAGTGAAAACCAACAAGAGTAGCTGCTCAAGGTCCTTAAAAATCAAGCTAGATCATTTGCATGGGAATACACTGATATGAAGGGTATACACCATGACACTTGTATTCACCATATTTACATGGATCTACACATTCCACCGGTAAGGCATCCTCAGAGGAGGATGAATCCTGCTCTAAAAGAGATAGTTAAAGAGGAGCTACAAAAACTTCTCAATGTTGGTTTCATCTACCCTATCTCCAATAGTAAATGGGTGTCTCATCTAGTGGTAGTCCCAAAGAAAGTCATAGGGAAATGGCATATTTGTGTTTATTTTTGAGAGCTAAATAAAGCCACTCTTAAAGACTACTTTACTTTTCCTTTTATTGATCAAGTGTTAGATACCCTGTCAAGTAAACAATACTTCTCCTTTCTTGACAGGTATAGCGGATACAACCAGATTCTAATAGCACCCGAGGATCAAGATAAGACTACTTTTACATTCCCTTGGGGGACATATGCCTATATATTTTTTCCATTTGGATTATGTAATGCACCTGCTACTTTTCAACGTGTAGTTTTAGGAATTTTTGTTGATCTTATACACGACTATGTAGAGGTGTACATGGATGATTTTACAACCTATGGTAATACCTTTCAAGAAGCTCATGATAATCTTGAAAAGGTATTGATCCAATGTCAGGAGACAAATCTAGCCCTTAGTCATGAAACATGTAAAATGCTATTAACAAAAGGCATAGTTTTGGGGCATCATGTTTCCTCACAAGGAATCAAAGTAGATCTTGCTAAAATAGAAGTAATTGTTAGTATCCCCTCTCCAAAAACTCGAAAGGAAGTAAGAAGCTTTCTTGGTCATGCAGGTTACTACCGTCGTTTTATTGAAAATTTCACTAAAATAGCTGCACCACTATTTAAACTGCTTATGAAGGATATAGAGTTCCAATGGACTGAATCATGCCAAAGTGCTTTTGAGGTATTAAAAGCTAAGCTATCAGTGGCACTGATACTTAGGGGTCCTGATTGGTCCCTTCCTTTTCATATATCCAAAGATGCTTCTGACATGGCCATAGGAGGAGTTCTTGGTAAAAAATAGGGCCAATCATCTTATGCCATATATTTTATTAGCAAAAATATGATGCCTGTCGAACTAAATTACATTGTTACTGATAAGGAGTTTCTGGAAGTAGTCTACTCTATTAATAATTTTCGCCATTACATCATAGGATATGAATTTTTTGTGCATACGGACTATTCTGCCATCAGATTTTTGATGAATAAACCAATTACCAATGGTAGAGTGACCTGATGGCTTCTTCTATTACAAGAATTTAATATCACTATCATCGATCAACCTGGTAGAGAAATTTTGGTAGAAGACTTCCTCTCTTGCATTCAACATGATGATGGTGCTAAACCTATTGATGATACTTTCCCTGACGAAATTCTATTTGTTGTGTTTGTTCAAACCCCTTGGTTTGCAGACATTGCTAATTATTTAGCAACTGGGAAATTACCAAACAACTTGTCTCGTCATGAGAAACATCGAATTGTCATCCAGATTTCTAGTTACTCCTGGGTTGATAATGATGTTTTCTGTACTGGCCCAGATCTTATTATTAGTCGATGTGTACGGGAGGACGAGATGACAGAAATCCTCCGTGCATCCCATGATGGGCCATGTGAGGGACACTTTTCTGACAAGCGGAGAGCATACAGAGTGTTGCATTCTGGTTATTACTGGCCAAGCATTTTTAAGGATGCTGCCAGGTATGTTAGAGGATATGACAGTCGCCAAAGAATGAGTAGACCTACATCATCAAACGATATGCCTTTACAACCTCAGGTCATGATCGAGCCTTTTGAGAAATGGGCTCTGGATTTTGTACGACCAATCTCTCCCATGTCGCATAAAAAGAAGTATATCCTGGTTTGCATGGACTATGTCACCAAATGGGGAGAAGCTAAAGCTTTGTTTAGAGCCATAGAGAAATCTGTTGTAGAATTTATATATGAAGAGATATTCATTCGGTTTGGTGTGCCTAGAGAAATTGTCACGGACCAAAGTTCTCAATTCACCTCTAAATTAATGAAATAACTTACCACGAAATATAGTATACGACATTGCAAATCCTCACCATACCATCCACAAGCTAATGTCCAGGTAGAATCAACAAATAAGGTATTGGAAGCTATCTTAACCAAAACTATTCAGATACATCATAAAGATTGGGCAGATAGATTCCCAGAGGCTTTGTGGGCCTATAGAATAACTTGGAGAAACACTACTGGACATACACCCTATGAGTTAGTATATGGGAAACAAGTCCTTTTACCTATTGAATTCCAAGTTAAGACTTTTCGTATGGCTGTACAATTAGGTATGGATTTAGAAGAGGCACATAAACAACAAATCTTATAGATTAACAGATTAGATGAGATTAGGAAAGATGCACTCCAAAGGACAATGTTAATAAAAAATCAACGAAATAAATGGCATGATAAATTTATTAAGCAAAAGCAGTTTAAGACCGGAGATAGGGCATTGCTATTCGAATCAAGGTATAAAAATTTCAAAGGAAAATTAACTACTCGTTGGATGGGTTCATATGAGGTAGTTACAGACTTCGATAATGGGTCAATAGAGATTTAGACAATTGATGAGTCACAAAATTACTTTGTCATAAATGGACACAGACTTAGACGTTATCATCAACCAATCTCTAGACAATATTTCGTGAAGAATGTCTTACAACAAAAGGAGATGGAGTAGGTTGAAGAGGAAGTCATTCCTCCTCCTCCCGATTCTTAAATTATTTGGTGTTGTTTTTATGTATATGTGTAAATATATCTTTATTTATTTAATAAATAAAAGTCATTTCTGATAAGCTGACTACATTCATGCAGGGAATTTGGTTGTATAATCATCTTATGGAATTTTGTCAAATAAAACAGGAAGGCTCTTTTCCTTTATGTAAACTTTGATAAAATATATATGACTTTTTCTCGATACATATGCGTTTGTTGCGAATGAAAGTTGAATCATCTAACAAGTGGTTTTGTAGTTTGATTACAAGAACCTTGTTTCTTTAACCAACCCATGAAATGTTTCCTAAAAGGGGAAGTGCTCTAAGAACTTATAATTCATCCTATTTTTTTTTTTAAATAGGGAGTTATAATGAAATTAAAATATTCCCTATATTAATCCTACTCACTTTCTTTGATGATTCCTTATGATTTTATGGTGATTGATTCAGATATGTATATTTCAGACTTATCATTAAAAAAATTGATTAAGACCTATTTTAATCATCATGTGATTCAAAGTTATATTTTACACCTAAGGACTACTCGTTCATCCTGTACTCATTATTAAAACTTGTCTCTTAAGGATTTTTGAGAAAACTCAAGAATAAGTGAAATTCCTGCTTGTGGGGAACATTACTTCTTTTTTATGAAGAAGATAGACTGAGTAGTCCAAGAACAAACTTAAGTTATTATCTTTTGACATGATTTATAATTGAGGCCATTATAAATTTTTCTTTACTTATAAGGTTCGCGTTCAAAAATCTGAATTATGTGTTTAGCAGGCTTAACTCGCTCTAAGTACCAACTAGCTTCCACATGTTAAAAAAAACCTTTATATGAAGCAAACCATCCGAAGTACTGAATAGGCTTACTGGCATTGGGTCCATGCTAAGTAATATCTTTAAACACGAAAGCATGGTAAGTGCAAGTAACCTGTCGAGGTACTGAACAAGATTACTGGAAGCGGGGCTATGCTTGCATGGTACCAAGATAAACCCGCTGGGGTACTGAACATGCCTGCTAGAAGTGGGGCAATATCGGGTAAAAGAGGTCTGTTTAATGCATTACTATGCACATGGTTCGTAAAACAAAAGAGACTAAACAAAAAAGAAGAAACAAAACAATACATGTTTAGGCCAATTCTTCCTCATGTCATTTGAGAATGGCTGTAAGTTGGACTTGGGACTCTATCATCTAATTCACTAATATCTAGGATATGATTATTCTAAAAATGGGACCCATATCTATAGAAATCCCACAAACTCTAGGGTGAACTTAAAATATTCTTTAGATGACATGATATCCTTAAAATGAGGCATGGATGACTAGTTTCTCCTATGGCATTTTTTGCATCAATTATACTCTCGTTATTTGTATGATCTTCTTAAGCATTGTTATTCTTGATGGAAATACATATCTGGATCATCTCCATTTATCAGTTAGTATTTATTTTTCTTCCTAAAATAATAGCAGCATTTTTAGAACTATTTGTTATATTATTTGGAACTCAGTCAGATTTTCTTTGATGGCTTGAGGACATGCCATATTTTTGGTTTGGGGGAATATTATAACTATTTTTACTTTATGAATGTTTATAAAAAGTTTCATTTATATCTGACAAAAGTGTAGATGTTTTCAGTATAATGCAATTAACGGAATACTGTTTTAATCTATGAAGGACAATGCAATGAAGGTTTAATAAAGTTGGTTTACATCTTCATATTGTGTGCTTACAGCCCAATAAGTTTACTGCATAGTTAGCAGCTATCATATTCAGTAAAGTGTATATTTTTACAGAAAATCCATATGAAGGGTCAAACGCTGGTCCGAATGAAATGCCAAATGACTATCCGAATGAAAACCGTGATATTATAGCACCAATAGTTAAGTGTGTTAAGGTGTTAGTTTATTTTTGTTTTTGGGTAAAAATTTAAATTAGCTGAACTGTACCCATAATTATTAAGTTGCGTCCACATGCTTACAAAATCATTATGACTTCATTAGGACAAATTTCGACCTATGATTTTGATTATGATTTCGACATAATACGATCTCGTTTAAACTCTATATGGATGTGATATGATTATAGTGTATTTTCAATCATCATTACACTATCATTACCTTTATCCTCTTACCTAATTACACGTGGAAACTATCAAGTGATCTATCATCTCGTTAATTCAGGTTATTATGATTTTGAATGTGTTTTATGGAATTGTATTGAGTAATGTATTCAACCTGTCCAAAGTTTACTTTGGACATGGTTGAATTTATCAAAACCCTACGAATTCATTAACGCATGTGTCCTTTTGACGACACATGATTCAAGATTTTCCATGATGGAATGATCCTTTAAACATGCCAAGTCTCTACCCATGATCGTTCAATTGCTCGAATGGATCATGTTTTAAACTGATGCCCTTGTGTATTTCGTTCCATTCCGTCACCCTCACTTACTTTTGTCCCCGTAGAGCCATTTAGTCACCATTTTCCTGTATCCTCTACAAACCTTGCATCTTCACCTCTGTTTGAACAATTCCTAACCGTCTTGAGCCAGAAAGCTATCATGATTTGTTTCAGATGCTGAAATTTCGAGAATGCGGGGAGATTTTCTTCCAAGCAGGGTGGAATCCATTTCTACACTTTTTGTAGGGATGTGACGAGGAGATTTCACTGTTATTTGTGAAATAATTTGATGGTAGGATGGCCAGGGTTGGTAATCTCATTCTTTCAGTAACTGAGGATACCATTGCAGTCGCAACCAAGCTCCCAAGAGAAGGCATTCGTTGGCATAAACACTTGTTTCTCCCTCAGTCGTCCCACGATTTCGCTCTTAAGCTGAGCTACCAGCATGTTTTTGGTACTAAAGGATTTCAGTGAGAAAGGATTAAGTAGGAATACCTCAACCCTCTGATCATCATCATCCGCCTTATAACCTGCGAGGGTAAGTTTAATGTGTTCAAAGCTTGTCATCTTCTCTTAATGGCACATTTTGTTAATTAACAGTTTCTCAATTTCCCATTTTATTTCCTCAAAATCTTGGAGAAAATTTCAATTCAAGTTAAGAAGAATACAGTCAAATCCTAGAGGCATTTTGTATCACCACAGCCTGATTAAGCTTCTGATCTTACATCAGCTCAAAGATAGAAATCAGACTTGGGATAATTTCGTGTTTAAAGTCCTGAACCACCACCTCAATGTTCAAAAAATCCCTAGGCATTCCTGTAACTATGAATCCAGTCAAACCCCTTCCATAGAGAAGAAAATCCCCAAAATTGTGCACATTGACAAAGATACACCAGAGGAAAGTTCCCCTGCCCATTCACCTAGCCTTGTGAAACTCGTGTCTGCTGAATTTTTACCTTTTTCGTGAGTTCGCACCAGGAACCGGAAGGCGAAGTCTGTCTAGTCCACTGTTCAGCCCATCGTTCATACCGGTCATCCAAAAAGTGTGGACGAAGTGGATAAACCCGTCACTGACTCACCTTTGTTCACATTGGCCAGTGTCTCAGCCGAATTGCTCAAAAATGCTTCTTGTGAGATTTTCCCTACACCTGCTCATGGCATGAGTCCTGAAAGAAAAATCCCCTCTGTTGACCTTGAGACACCATCCTGGGAATTGAGCTAGCTAACAGACCCATACTCTAAACAACCCAGACTCTAAGCAACCCACAGAACCGTCTACTCCTCATCAACTGACAGTAGACCAACTAACTCTGGAATTGGCACAATAAGTAAGTCGAAATGAGGAATATGCCAAGATGATAGATAGTCTTCGCCAAGAGAACAGGGAGCTACGTATATAAGTCAAGGCCATTGAGGACCTTAACAAGGCTATAAATTCTTCGCATGAATCTCGTCAAGAGAGGAGCTTTGCTTTAAAATCAAAGGCCAGAAAATTGAAATTTAAGTCCCCTGTTTCATCTACTATGTCGAAGGCAGCTGCTGATGCAGCTCCTCCTTCTTCCTAAACTCCATTTTTTGCTCAGTGGGACCGAGCACCTCTCCGGTTTGGGGGAGTGTTGATTCTATTTTTGTCACTATTATTGGATGGTAATTTACTCTTTTGGCATCTATCTTATCATACAGCTTATCATTCAGCCCCAAGTACGAACGAATTTGGAATTTATGCAAGTCTTGGTTTATTTTTATTATTTCGTGATTTTACTAAGCAATTCTATGATATTTGGAAATATGTCTGATATATGAATTTGTTTTGCAGATCATAGTCTTTAGACAAGCCAACATTGGGCACACATTCATGCTAGATACACGCAGAGCATACCCAGCTCTCCATACAGCCTCTCGATCAGCCCACGCGTTGTTAGTCGAGATATTCCCAAATGATTAAAGCGCAAAATGATCTTTAGTTGTTCTGTTTTCCATGCATTGGATGTTATGATGGCCCTTGCTTTAAGAAGGCTCGCCATCCTACCTTATCCATTCGACACCACGATCCAAGTCCACGTCAATGAGAATCTATACGTCGTAGCATGCGCGAGGAGAACCAACGCGCGAGAGAGAAGGAGGAGGACTGTGCGTTGTCATATGGTTGTTTGTTCGCCATAAAGGTCAACTATTTTTAGGAGTGGTCAGCCACTGAAAGGGTGGACCCACTCATCCTTGTAAACATTATATATAGTCGCCTCCAAGAGAGAGCACAATTAGTTAGCTAGCTCTATAAAAAATCTGTTCTAAATGTGAATATAAGTTCTATTTTCACTGTGTATACATGTCCTTGTTCTTGTGAGCGATTGATTGAAACGCTACCCTGATTGCTGAGAGGGCCCCTCAACAACCAGTGGTCTCCATTTATATGTGTGTTCTTGTTATCTCCTTTCTCGCAGATAAGTAGTTTCTATTTCTGTTTTGTTTATGCAAATTATTTTCCTGTCAGTTGATATTGTTCATTTCCTTGTTTCCTGTAGCATATGTTTTATAATGAGTAAATGTTGTTCTGAATTAAAGTAACCGGTCGTGTGCGTAATTTATTTCTAGTTTTCCTTTAAGCTCTCCTTCCAGTTTCCCTTTCAGCTTAATGTCAAATATTATGTTTGCAATTACATAGAATTTAGTTAATTTAGTATCTTAGGTTTAGTTTGTAGTTAGAATTAGTTCTGTCAATTCTTGTTTAGCTATAGACTAGTTTCAGTTATATTCCAGTTTGTTTCATTTCATAATAGGGAATAGTCTCTTTACAACCATAGACTAGTACCAATAATCTCTTTGTTATTTCAATTAGTAACTAGGTTCAATCACTGTCATTTATGCATCTTATTCTCATATGCACGAAATCATCTGATATTTAGATCATCTAGGACATTATTTCCTAATTTCCATTGTTTTCCTCATACAGACTGTCATTCAAACCATCTGTTGAGACTGTCATTCAGCCCTTCGTCCAACCTTTAATATTTCCCATTTTGTTTTACGCTCGTTTAAAGTTCTGTTTCTTTGGCTTTTGAATTATGTTTTGTTTTGTAATTAGAAAATGGTTATATCTATAATTAGGACCTTAGTCTAGATCATTTAAAGTATCTATCAAGTTCCATCTCTATCTTTCACCTCCTTTTTCCTTAGTATGTTTTGAATTGTGTTTTGTTCTGTCTCTTTTGTTTATGATTTCTTCATTCATTACTGTTGTAACGTTTGGTAATTATATCTCTCGTTTAGTTTAATTTATCTTTGTGTATATTGAGTTTAGGGTTAGACATGTCAATTTCTAGAGAAGCACACCAGTACTTTCTAAATTTATCGTAGCATAGGACATGTTCCTTTCACTGTGTGGTTACTGAAAAGATTCGTAGACTAGGATTTAGAGGACTTTTCTTTATTAAGTTTTCTACTTGCTTCTTTATCAATTTTTTTATTAAGTTTTCTACTTGCCTCTTTATTAAGTTTTCTACTTGTTTCTAAGTCATATTTTCCTCACACGTGTTTCATATAAGAGTAGTATACCTTTAACTTTCAAGTAATTGTTAAAAGAGATTTGTTTCTTAATTAATAGATTAGTTGTTCATAATAGCTTTTCCAGTTAAAGTACTTTGCTTGTGGAATAATCACAATGTTTACTATCAGCTGTAATTGGACATTCCTTAATTTGCATATATTTGTAGAAGTTTTGTTAGATTTAATCCTATTTAGTTTCTTTACTTCTTTTGAAATCCATTTTGACGCACCTCCCTCTCCAGTTCTGATCATAATGAATGCATTTCCTCATAATCCTCAAGGAGAGTGGAACTAGATATTTTAGCTTAATGATTACATATCCATTAGTTGCATGCATAATTTAGTTGTCGAAAGTCTTGAACATATCTAGTATTTGTAATATTTTTTCTGGCAATATAATTCTTTGTATGGTTAGTTTTTGAAGTTGTTTGTGAGCTTTCTAATTCCTAGGATAAGAATTTGAATAGTTAATTAATAGGTTTTACTTTCTTAGAATAGTATTGTTTACATATCCTTCTCAATTATTGTGTATAGAGTAGAGTAGTATAGATTGATACTGCTCTAATCTATTAGTCTTAGTCTGCCTAGTTATCTCAATAGTTGAACTTTCTGGAGTTTGGCTCAGTTTTTCATTTTGAAAGATCTTTCGATCTTTTCTTTATTAAAATATTTCCATGACACCCTAGGTACCCCTATAACTTCGCATATACTTTGTGTCAACTCTAAGTTTACAAACCTCAGTTGATAATTAAATAGTTGGTGAATTAATTAAGACAATATAACACCCAACAGGCACTTGGGCCATTTCATTCACCGTAGGATCTTCTTGCAAGTTATTTAACACCTTGTTCTTTCGGTTTGGACAATCCCTAAGGTAATGAGGTCCTTGGCATTCTAAAAATTGTGCTTTCCTTGGAACTATTTTATTTCATGCGAATGAAGTTGATTTGGTACCACTTTGTATCGGAATGCTTGAATGATACCCACTTCTATTAGCATGTTTATTGTTCTGAAAAATTTTCTTTGATCAAAATTTATTGTGTTGATTCCTATGAACAATTGGTTTATAACCCTTCTTTCTCTATTCTGATTAGAATCTTTTTATGTTCTAATTTCTGTCCTTTTTTTGGATCTACTTTGGTTATGCTTGTAACACAATCTAGCCTTAGACAGGGATTCATCCAAAGTTTTTGGAGCATCAAATTCTATTTTGTGTGCAAAATAGGTTGGCAAGAAACTTAAGAACCTTTGGATTTTTATTATTTCTTCCTTTATGTAGGGTACATAATGCAACAATTTTATAAATTTGGTAATCATCCCATCCATTGTCATTGACCCCATTTTTAGCTCATGAAACGCCTTGATTTTCTTATCGTAAAATATTTCATATAGGTATTTTTCTTTAAATGGCCTCTGAAATTATTCCCAATCCATCCTACCTTCTTTTATTCCTTTGGTTAAATTTAGATCCCTCCACCATCGTGTAGATTTCCCATTTAGGTTGTATATTGCTAAACGGGATTTCAACTCACTGGGACATGCGTAAACATGGAAATATTTAGACATGCCAAGCAACCATTCCTCATCCTTCTCTCCTGAATCTAATTCCTCTTCAAATATTGGTGCTTTGATATTTTTGAACTCTCCCTTCAAATCAGAGTTGTATGCATGCTTAAACTTTTTCTGGTATCTTGGTGGGGAGGAGGATACACTGGTGCTAGTGCTGTAATTATCTCATTTTCTAGGTTTATGAGACGAACCTGACTTAGGCTCTTCCTCTTACTTATATCTCTTATCTTTATAAGTTTTCCTCATCATAATACTCAAGGTGTGTATTGGATTCTTTTTTATCTCCATCAAGTTCTAGAATAGTACTTAGTTGAGTTCGTGTTGAGTTTTCCTTTCTCTTAGGTTATTTGCCTTGATATTTTGTAATTCAGATTTCAAACTTTGCATGGTTCTTAATATCTCTGAAGGTGCCATGTTATTTTTATCTTTTCCTAACTCAACCCACAATTCTCCTTCATGTTGGGGTGGTTCATATTGTCCTTGTTGGATGGAATTATTTCAACACTCATGGTTATCTTAGTATTGTTTTTATCTAATTGGTGTCACTTTCGTTGATTTTATAATTGATTAGACAAATCTTCTCACTTTGCTACTGCTGCATCAATTCTTTCTGTTTCTTCCCCACTGGATGGGTTGACTTTTTTTGTTGATTTTGGCAGTGTCATGAATTTACCTTGTAGTAAAAAAAAAGAATGAGATCTTGCGATTATTTTATAAAACACATAATTTTATTTTGCAGCAATGTGAATGAGTCCATAGGTGACACAGTGTTGCAACCTCGCTCTGATACCACTTATAACAACTCAAAATTTTCTCTTATATATATGTTATTACTTCACTTGTTTCTTCTGTGGATCTGTTGCTAGATTCTGACCATATAAGTTATGTGTAATCATTGGTCTCCTTTCAATGCATTATAACATCTTATGGTACATCCTTGATCTGGGTAAGTGGCTTAGAATGATATTCGTATTTTTTTTAAGTTTTAGCAGTGTACATGATGTGGCATTTGTTGTTGATGTTATGGATGTTGATTCTATTATTATTATACTTACAAAATGTCCCCTTTTGGAACTAGGCCTAGGGATTTTCTGGATTACTTATCATTTATTCTAATACTCTTTCGTTACTTTTTCTTATATAATATCAACGCACAAAGAGGCTCTGTACACTACCTATCGTGGAAGTATTATCATGGGCTTAGGGATATTCCACGTGTTGGATTAATTTATGGGGATATCCCAAAGTTTTCCCACCTTGGAAAATCCATTGTAAAGCCAGTAAATTATGAAATTTGGTTATTTAATATTGATATTAATATTAATATTGATATTGGTTATTAAAGGTGGTTCTAAACCCCCCCAAAACCGCCCCTAAAAGTGACTTTAGGGGCGGTTCTAAATCGCCGCCAAAAATGACTTATGGGGGTGGTTTTAAACTCCCCCCAAAAGTCGATTTTTGACTTTTGGGGGCGGTTATGAACCCCCCTCATAGAAACTTACAGGGGCAGTTTTGAACCCCCCTTGTTGTAACATACAAGGGTAGTTTTGAAACCCCCTTGTAGCCATAATAAATCATCATAAAATATATTTTATTTAAAACATCAATATTGCAATATCATTAGGGCACGAAGGAATTGAACCTTCAACCTCCTGCTTGTAAATCATACGCTCTACCATTGAGCTAGAACCCTTTAAGAATTGAGCTAGAGCCAGTTACAGAAGGCTATTTTCAAATGCCCAACAACTATTCTACTTGAGCCAACACATTAATCCAAAGGCATGGGGATGTTCTTTGGTGATCTGGCTATCCAGCCATGGTCTCACATCTTTATTTTGGTGTTCACAAGTGCAAAAGACATGGCTGCAAATTTAAAGAAAAATAAAGTATGACTGTGTAAAAAATATGACTACACAAACAATCAATCCAAGATTGACTAAGTGAAGAAAAATTGCCCTAAAGCAGTTGCCTTATGAAAATGTCCACCATAATTCATGAATTAAATGCCTGCCCTGACCTACCATGCCGTAGCTTGTTGAAGTGCCTATTTAGCCATGGTTTCATTTCTCATCAAAAGTTCCTGAAGAAAAAGATATGGGTCTGCCAAAACAAGTCTTTTTGGGAAAATTAGTCAAAATTGCCTTGGAAAAATGACCACCATAATTCATAGCTCAATAAAAATGCACGCCCCATCCTGTAAGGTTGTAGCTTATTTACTTGGATATCTAACCATGGTCTCATTTTGTCTTAATATTTTTCGTGGAGAAAGTTATAGATTTTCCAAAACTGGGGTTCAGGCAGTTTTTTCAACCAAGTTCACTAAAATGCACGCCTAGGTTAGAGGACGAATATTTCGAAGGTGAAATGAGTTGTGTTGTGCTTAGTGAGATATTCTACATCATCTAGTAAAATTGGTTCATGGTTTTGGTGAAATAAAAAATTCACCTTGAAAATGGCATAGTTGTCAGTGTTAAAACCAGTAATAAAAGGTCATTTAGAAATTCCCACCACATGCTGTTCCTGTGCCCAAAAATTTAGTAGATGACATGGGTCTGTTCCTTGGATATCTGTCTACCTATCCATGGTTTTATTTTTCTTTAAGGTGATCACATGTGCAAGGTAGTACATCTGTCAAAATGAGAAAAATCATAATCGCCACCAAAGATAAACTATGAAAATGTGTCCAACTGTTAAAAACATGAATTGAAGAGGTGGTTTAGAAATGCACGCCATAGGATGTGGTTGTGTAGATAATTTTATCCAAAGGTGTGGTTTTTTTATCTGGTAAGTTGCCTATCTATCCCTGGTTCAGTATCCGTAGTAAAGATCACATGTGTGAAATATAAATTTTTCAAATTGAAAAAGAAATTGTCTGAAAAGCCATTTTGAAATGCCCACTGGAGGATCTGTGTGGGCCAATAAATCTATTAAAAAGTATGAATCTCTTCTATGATGATTTATCCATCTATCCATGGTATCAGATCCTAATCTGGTGAACGCACATGTGAGATATGGGTTTTCCAAGTTGGAGAAAAAAAATGTTTGCTTAAGTGTTAAAACCAGTTACAGAAGGCTATTTTCAAATGCCCACCAACTGTTGTCCTTGCGCCAACAAATTAATCCAAAAACATGGGGATGTTATTTGGTGATATGGATATCCATCCATGGTCTCACATATTTATTCTAGTGTTCACAAGTGCAAAAGACAAGGCTGCAAATTTAAAGAAAAATAAAGTATGTCTGTGTAAAAAATATGACCAAGTGATAAAAAATTGACTAAGTGATGAAAAATTGCCCTAAAGCAGCTGCCTTATGAAAATGTCCACAATAATTCATAGGTAAAAGTAAATTCCTGCCCTGACTTGCCATGTTGTATCTTGTTGAAGTACCTATCTAACCATGGTTTCATTATTCATAAAAAGTGCCTGAAGAAAAAGACACTACTACATTTTGATCCAAAATTCGACGGTTTTTTCCGACGACGCGTGGATTTTTTATTTTAACTGTGCCAAAAATCAGAAAGATTATTTTTTTTTTGAAATAATGGGCATAAGCGTTGCTTAAGCGACGGACATCCTCCTAAGTGTCACTTAAGCGACGGCGCTAAAATTGCTATCCTCCTAAGTGTTGCTTAAGCGACGGTTTGCCTCCCAAGTGTCGCTTAAGCGACGGCTCTAAAAAGGTAGGATGAATAATAAATCGGTTGTCACCTTTGCATATGCCTCCACATTAACGTATTTCGGTTATTACCTTTGCATATGCCTCACATTAACGTGATTCACATAGCCTTGTTATGTATTATTTTTAAGTTCTCCTTTACTTAAATTTATTTTGAAGGCTAACATTAGGAACTACGTAGGTTTTCTTAACCAACAATAATAAAAAAGCTATTTTGCATCGTAGCATTAGAGACTAAGTAGGATTTC
This sequence comes from Pseudotsuga menziesii, assembly GCA_001517045.1. Classification (NCBI taxonomy): domain Eukaryota; kingdom Viridiplantae; phylum Streptophyta; class Pinopsida; order Pinales; family Pinaceae; genus Pseudotsuga; species Pseudotsuga menziesii. Next base: position 492,305 of record LPNX010510363.1, read on the forward strand.
TTAACAAAGAATAAAAAAATTCATTGCTGCAAACGTGCAAACGTACCTACAACTATTTGATAGAAAACCTCCTTCAAATTTTTTTAATCAATGTAAACAATAAATAATGTAATGTTGCATTTTACCATGTATATTGCATAACATCTTTTATTTGAGTCCAAAATTTTTGAGACCGTTGATCACCATTTTGGTTTATGAATACGAGTGAAAAGAGAATTTGAACTAAAATACCTTACATCTCAAAACCAATTTTCCTACACATATGGGTTTTTAAATTTTCAAATTAACGTTATACTCTATTCTTTGTGTTATAATCTATTCTTTGT
>LPNX010510363.1:498302-526419 GCA_001517045.1 Pseudotsuga menziesii
TGATGCTTCATTAATGGATTTCATGATGGTAGTGATGTCGGCATCTGATTAATTCCTTCCTACTTGGTAGATGAATACCATTTGTTGGTTATTTTTATGATGGAAAGAGTGCACGCTTTATGTTGAAGATTTCTTCTAAATTATGGCCTTTGTGACATCTATTTTTCACTATAATATTGTATTGTTTATTGTATAGTTTATTTCTTTTGCGTGGCTGGTTTGCACCGTCCAACCATATATTGGTGCATGCTTCACTAACGAGCTCGATTGTATATATATGGCTCTACTCGAGAACCCTAAATGAACAGTACATCAAGACATGTTAAACAAAGTTTCACAATATTTAAAAAAAAAAATTTCAGCAGGCGTCGCTTAAGCGACGCTTTCAACTGTCGCTTTTCCGACGTCTTTTGTAGATATCTGTCGCAAATCCGACGCTTTCAACTGTCGCTTTTCCGACGTCTTTTGTAGATATCTGTCGCAAATCCGATGCTTTCAACTGTCGCTTTTTCGACGTCTTTTGTAGATATCCGTCGCAAATCCGATGCTTTTAACTGTCTCTTTTCCGACGTCTTTTGTAGATATCCGTCGCAAATCCGACGCTTTTAAATGTAAGTAAAAAGGGTGGAGTCGAAGATATTCCGTCGCTTAACCGACGGTTACTTAGGTGTCGCTTAACCGACGGTTATTTCGGTGTCGGAAACCCGACGACAAGTTTCTGACGCTTAACAAAAAATCAAAGTGCCGTACATGCGACAGGGAAGTGTCGAAAATCCGACATGACGGCCGTCGGATTTTTGGTCAAAATGTAGTAGTGAGATATGGGTCTGCCAAAACAAGTCTTTTTGGGAAAATTAGTCAAAATCGCCTTGGGAAAATGACCACCATAATTAATAGCTTAATAAAAATGCATGCCCCATTTTGTAAGGTTTTATCTCATTTACCTAGATATCTAACCATGTCTCATTTTTTCTTAAGAGTGTTTGTGGAGAAAGTTATGGATCTACCAAAACAAGGGTTCAGGCAGTGTTTTGCACCAAGTTCACTAAAATGCATGCCTAGGTCAGAGGAAGAATATTCTGAAGGTGAAATGAGTTTTGTTGTGCTTAGTGAGATATTATACATCATCTAGTGACATTGGTTCAGGGTTTTGGTGAAATAAAAAGTTCACCTTGAAAATGGCATAGTTGTCCAAGTGTTAAAACCAGTAATAAAAGGTCATTTAGAAATGCTCTACAGATGTTGCTCCTGTGCCCAAAAAATCATCAGATGACGTTGATATGTTCCTTGGATATCTGTGTACCTATGCATGGTTTTATTTTTATTTAATCCGATCACATGTGCAAGGAATACATCTGTCAAAATGCGAAAAATCATAATGGCCACCAAAGATGAACTATGAAAATATGTCGAAGTGTTAAAAACAGGAATTGAAGAGGTGGTTTGAAAATGCATGCCATCGGATGTGGTTGTGTATATAATTTCATCCAAAGGTGTGGGTATGATATATGGTAACTTTTCTATCTATCCCTGGGTTCAGTATCCATAATAAAGATCACATGTGTGAAATATAAATTTTCCAAATTAAAAAAAAAAATTGTCTGAGAAGCCATTTTGAAATGCACGCCAAAGGCTTTGCATGTGCCAATAAATATATTAAAAGATATGAATCTCTTCTCTGATGACCTATCCATCTATCCATAGTATCAGATCCTAATCTAGTGAACACACATGTGAGATATGGATTTACCAAGTTGGAGAAAAAAAATGTTTGGCAGATAAAAATAAATGAAATTTGCTTGTGTTAAAACCGGTTACATCAGGCTATTTTCAAATTCCCACGAATTGTTGTCCTTGAGCCACCAAATTAATCCAAAGGCATGGGGATGTTATTTGGTGATTTGGGTATCCATCCATGGTCTCACATATTTATTCTGGTGTTCACAGGTGCAAAAGACAGTGCTGCAAATTTAAAGAAAAATAAAGTATGACTGTGTAAAAAATATAACTAGGTGATGAAAATTTTCCCTAAAGTAGTTGCCTTATGAAAATGTCCACCATAATTCATAGATAAAAGTAAATTCCTTCTCTGAAATTCCATGACGTATTTTGTTGAAGTACCTATGTATCCTTGTTTTCATTTCTCATAAACTTTGCCTGAAGAAAAAGATATGGGTTTGCCAAAACAAGTCTTTTTAGGAAAATTAGTCAAAATTGCCTTGGGAAAATGACCACCATAATTCATAGATTAAAAAAAATGCATGCCCTGTCCTGTAAGGCTGTAGCTTGTTTACCTGGATATCTAACCATGTTGTCAGCTTGTCTTAAGAGTGTTTGTGGAGAAAGTTATGGATCTGCCAAAACAGGGGTTCAAGCAGTTTTCTTCACCAAGTTCACTAAAATGCACACCTAGGTTAGAGGAAGAATATTCTGAAGGTGAAATGAGTTGTGTTGTGCTTAGTGAGATATTCTACATCATCTAGTGACATTGGTTCAGGATTTTGGTGAAATAAAAAATTCACCTTGAAAATGTAACAGTTGTCCAAGTGTTAAAACGAGTAATAAAATGTCATTTAGAAATGCCCGCCAAATGTTGTTCCTGTGCCCAAAAGTTCATCAGATGGCATGGGTCTATTCCTTGGATATCTATCTACCTATCCATGGTTTTCTTTTTCTTTTTGGTGATCACATGTGCAAGGAATACATCTGTCAATTTGAGAAAAATCATAATGGCCACCAAAGCTAAACTATGAAAATGTGTCCAACTGTTAAAAATAGGAATTGAAAAGGTGGTTTGGAAATACATGCCATAGGATGTGGTTGTGTAGATAATTTCATCCAAAGGTGTGGGTTTGCTATATGGTAACTTGCCTATCTATCCCTAGGTTCAGTATCCATAATAAAGATCACGTGTGAAATATAAATTTTTGAATTTGAAAAAAAAATTGTCTGAAAAGCCATTTTGAAATGCCCGCCAAAGGATCTGTGTGTGCCAATAAATCTATTAAAAAGTATGAATCTCTTCTATGATGATCTATCCATCTATCCATAGTATAATATCCTAATCTGGTGAACACACGTGTGAGATATGGATTTTCCAAGTTGGAGAAAAAAAATGTTTGCCTGTTAAAAATAAATGAAATCTGCCAAAGTGTTAAAACCAGTTACAGAAGGATATTTTCAAATGCCCACCAACTGCTATCCTTGAGCCAACAAATTAATCCAAATGCATTGAGATGTTCCTTGGAGATCTAGCTATCCATCCATGGTCTCACATATTTATTCTAGTGTTCACAAGTGCAAAAGACAGGGCTGCAAATTAAAAAATAAATAAAGTATGTCTGTGTAAAAAATATGACTAAGTGATAAAAAATTGACTAAGTGATGAAAAATTTCCCTGAAGCAGTTGCCTTATGAAAATGTCCACAATAATTCATAGGTAAGAGTAAATGCCCATCCTGACCTTCCATGTCATAGCTTCTTAAAGCACCTATCTAACCATGGTTTCATTTCTCATAAAATGTGCCTGAAGAAAAAGATATGGGTCTGCCAAAACAAGTCTTTTCAAGAAAATTAGTCAAAATTGCCTTGGGAAAATAACCACCATAATGCATAGCTTAATAAAAATGCAAGCCCCATTATGTAAGGTTTTAGATAGTTTACCTAGATATATAACCATGGTCTCATTTTGTCTTAATATTGTTTGTGGAGAAAGTTATGGATCTGCTAAAACAGGGGTTCAGGCAGTGTTTTCCACCAAGTTCACTAAAATGCATGCCTAGGTCAGAGGAAGAATATTCTGAAGGTGAAATGAGTTTTGTTGTGCTTAGTGAGATATTATACATCATCTAGTGACATTGGTTCAGGGTTTTGGTGAAATAAAAAATTCACCTTGAAAATGGCATAGTTGTCCAAGTGTTAAAACCAGTAATAAAAGGTCATTTAGAAATTCTCACCACATGTTTCTCCTGTTCCCAAAAATGCATCAAATGACATCGATTTGTTCCTTGGATATCTGTATACCTATCCATGGTTTTAGTTTTCTTTTTAGCGATCACATGTGCAAGGAATACATCTGCCAAAATGAGAAAAATCCTAATGGCCACCAAAGATGAACTATGAAAATGTTCAAGTGTTAAAAACAGGAATTGAAGACGTGGTTTGGAAATGCACGCCATAGGATGTGGTTGTGTATATAATTTCATCCAAAGTTGTGGGTCTATTATATGGTAACTTTTCTATCTATCCCTGGGTTCAGTATCCGTAATAAAGATCACATGTGTGAAATATAATTTTTCCAAATTGAAAAAACAATTGTTTGAGAAGCCATTTTGAAATGCATGCCAGAGGCTTTGTGTATGCCAATAAATCTACTAAAAAGTATGAATCTCTTCTCTGATGAGCTATCAATCTATCCATAGTATCAGATCCTAATATGGTGAACACATGTTTGAGATATGGATTTTCCAAGTTGGAGAAAAAAAATGTTTGGCTGTTAAAAATAAATGAAATTTGCGTTAAGTGTTAAAACCGGTTACATAAGGCTATTTTCAAATTCCCACCAACTGTTGTCTTTGAGCCAGCACAATAATCCAAAGACATGGGGATGTTCTTTGGTGATTTGGCTATCCATCCATGGTCTCACATATTTATTTTGGTGTACACAAGTGCAAAAGATAGGGCTGCAAATTTAAAGAAAAATAAAGTATGACTGTGTAAAAAATATGACCAAGTGATGAAAAATTACCCTAAAGCAGTTGCCTTATGAAAATGTCCACTATAATAAATAGGTAAAAGTAAATTCCCTCCCTCAACTTCCATGTCGTAACTTGGTGAAGTACCTATCTATCCATGGTTTCATTTCCCATAAAAATTGCTCGAAGAAAAAGATACGGGTCTGCCAAAACAAGTCTTTTTAGGAAAATTAGTCAAAATTGCCTTGGGAAAATGACCACCATAATTCATAGCTTAATAATAATACATGCCCTGTCCTGTAAGGCTGTAGCTTGTTTACCTGGATATCTAACCATGTTATCATTTTGACTTAAGAGTGTTTGCGCAGAAAATTATGGATCTGCCAAAACAGGGGTTCATGCAGTTTTCTTCACCAAGTTAACTAAAATGCACGCCTAGGTCAGAGGAAGAATATTCTGAAGGTGAAATGAGTTGTGTTGTGTTTATTGAGATATGATACATCATCTGGTGACATTGGTTCAGGGTTTTGGTGAAATAAAAAATTCACCTTGAAATTGGCACAGTTGTCCAAGTGTTAAAACCAGTAATAAAAGGTAATTTAGAAATGCCTGCCACATGTTGTTCCCGTGCCCAAAAATTCATCAGATGACATGGGTTTGTTCCTTGGATATCTATCTACCTATCCATGGTTTTATTTTTCTTTTTTATCATCACATGTGCAAGGAATACATCTATCAAAATGAGAAAAATCATAATGGCCATGAAAGATAAACTATGAAAATGTGTCTAAGAGTTAAAAACAGGAATTGAAGAGTTGGTTTGGAAATGCACGCCATAGGATGTGGTTGTGTAGATAATTTCATCCAAAGGTGTGGGTCTGTTATATGGTACATTTTCTATCTATCCCTGGGTTAAGTATCCGTAATAAAGATCACATGTGTGAAATATAAATTTTCCAAATTGAGAAAGAAATTGTCCGAGAAGCCATTTTGAAATTCCTGCCAAAGAATCTGTTTATGCCAATAAATATATTAAAAAGTATGAATCTCTTTGCTGATGATATATCCATCTATCCATAGTATCAAATCCTAATTTGGTGAACATAAGTGTGAGATATGGATTTGCCAAGTTGAAGGAAAAAATTGTTAGTCGGTTAAAAGTAAATAAAATCTGCCTAAGTGTTAAAACTTGTTACAGAAGGCTATTTTCAAATGCCTGCCAACAGTTTTCCTTGAGCCAACAAATTAATCCAAATGCATGGGGATTTTCTTTGGTGATCTGGCTATACAACCATCGTCTCATATATTTATGCTGCTGTTCACAAGTGAAAAATATAGGGCTACAAATTTAAAGAAAAATAAAGTATGACTGTACTAAGTGATGAAACATTTCCCTAAAGCAAATGCCTTACAAAAATGTCCACCATAATTCATAGGTAAAAATAAATGCCCGTCCTGATAGGCCATGTTGTAGCTTGTTGAATTTCCTATCTAACCATTGTTTAATTTCTCATAAAATGTGCTTGAAGAAAAAGATACGGGTCTACCAAAAGAAGTCTTTTTACGAAAATTAGTCAAAATTGCCTTGGGAAAATGACCACCATAATTCATAGCTTAATAAAAACGCACGCCCCATCCTGTAAGGCTGTATCTTGTTTACCTGGATATCTAACCATGGTCTCAATTTGTCTTAAGAGTGTTTGTGGATAAAGTTATGGATCTACCAAACTAGGGGTTCAGACAGTTTTCTTCACCAAGTTCACTAAAATGCACGCCTAGGTGAGAGGAAGAATATTATGAAGGTAAAATGAATTTTGTTGTGCTTAGTGAGATATTCTACATCATCTGGTGACATTGGTTCAGGGTTTTGGTGAAATAAAAAATTCACCTTGAAAATGGCACAGTTGTCCAAGTGTTGAAACTAGTAATAAAGGGTCATTTAGAAATGCCAGCCACATGTTGTTCGTGTTCCCAAAATTCATCAGATGACATGGGTCTGTTCCTTGGATATATGTATACCTATTCATGGTTTTAGTTTTTTTTTTGGTGATCACTAGTGCAAGGAATACATATGTCAAAATGAGAAAAATCATAATGGCCATTAAAGATAAACTATGAAAATGTCTTAAAAACAGGAATTGAAGAGGAGGTTTGTAAATGCACGCCATAGGATGTGGTTGTGTAGATAATTTCATCCACGTTATCTGGTAACTTTTGTATCTATCCCTCGGTTCAATATCTGTAATAATGATCACATGGGTGAAATATAAATTTTCCAAATTGAAAAGCAAATTGTCTAAGAAGCTAGTTTGAAATGCCCGCCATAAGCTCTGTGTGTGCCAATAAATCTATTAAAAAGTATGAGTCTCTTATCTAATGACCTATCCATCTATCCATATTATCAGATCTTAATCTGGTGAACACACGTGTGAGATATGGATTTTCCAAGTTATAGAAAAAAAACGTTTGCTTGTTAAAAATAAATGAAATATGTCAAAGTGTTAAAAACCAGTTACATAAGGCTATTTTCAAATGCCTGCCAATTGTTGTCCTTAAGCCAGCAAATTAATCCAAAGGCATGGGGATGTTCTTTGGTGATCTGGCTATCCGACCATGGTCTCACATATTTATTCTGGTGTTCACAAGTGCAAAAGACAGGGCTGCAAATTTAAATAAAAATAAAGTATGACTGTGTAAAAAATATGACTAAGTGATTAAAAATTGCCATAAAGCAGTTGCCTTATGAAAATGTCCACCATAATTCATAGGTAAAACTAAATGCCCACCCTGACCTTCCATGCCGTATCTTGTTGAAGTACCTATCTAACCATGGTTTCATTTTTCATAAGAAATGCCCGAATAAAAAGATATGGATCTCACAAAACAAAGTCTTTTTGGGAAATTTAGTCAAAATTCCCTTTGGAAAGTGACCACCATAATTCATAGCTTCAGAAAAATGCAAGTCCCATCCTGTAAGGTTGTAGCTTGTTTTCCTAGATATCTAACCATGGTCTTAGTTTGTCTTAAGAGTGTTTGTGAAGAAACTTATGGATTTGCCAAAACAGGGATTCAAGCAGTTTTCTTCACCAAGTTCACTAAAATGCATGCCTAGGTTAGAGGAAGAATATTATGAACGTGAAATGAGTTTTGTTCTGCTTAGTGAGATATTCTACATCATCTGGTGACATTGGTTCAAGTTTTTAGTGAAATAAAAAATTCACCCTGAAAATGGCACAGTTGTCCAAGTGTTAGAACCAGTAATAAAAGGTCATTTAGAAATGGCCACCACATGTTGTTCCTGTGCCCAAAAATTGATCAGATGACATGGGTCTGTTCCTTGAATATTTTTCTACCTATCAATGGTTTTAGCTTTCTTTTTGGTTATTACATATGCAAGGAATACATCTATCAAAATGAGAAAAATCATAATGGCCACCAAAGATAAACTATGAAAATGTGTCCAAGTGTTAAAAACAAGAATTAAAGAGGTGGTTTGGAAATGCACGCCATAGGATGTGGTTGTGTAGATAATTTCATCCAAAGGTGTGGGTCTGTTGTCTGGTAAATGTTCTATCTATCCCTGGGTTCAGTATCCGTAATAAAGATCACATGTGTGAAATATAAATTTTTCAAATTGAAAAACAAATTGTCTGAGAAGCCAGTTTGAAATGCCCGCCAAGGGCTCTATGTGTGCCAATAAATCTATTAAAAAGTATGAGTCTCTTCTCTAATGATCTATCCATCTATCCATATTATCAGATCCTAATATGGTGAACACAAGTGTGAGATATGGATTCGCCAAGATGGAGAAAAAAAAGTTTTCATGTTAAAAATAAATGAAATCAGTCAGTGTTAAAACCAATTACAGAAGGCTATTTTCAAATGGCCGCCAATTGTTGTCCTTGAGCCAACAAATTAATCCAAAGGCATGGGGATGTTCTTTGGTGATCTGGATATCCAGCCATTGTCTGACATATTTATTTGGGTGTGTACAAGTGCAAAAGATAGGGCTTCCAATTTAAATAAAAATAAAGTATGACTGTGTAAAAAATATGACTGTGATGTAAAATTGACTAAGTGATGGAAAATTTCCCTAAAGTAGTTGCCTTATGAAAATATCTACCATAATTCGTATGTAAAATTAAATTACCGTCCTGACCTGCTATGTCGTAGCTTGTTGAATTACCTATCTAACCATGGTTTCATTTCTCATAAAAAGTGTTTGAAGAAAAATATATGGGTATGCCAAAACAAGTCTTTTTGGGAAAATTAGTCAAATTTGCATTGGGAAAATGACCACCATAATTCATAGCTTAATAAAAATACACGCCCCATCCTCTAAGGTTGTAGCTTGTTTACCTGGATATCGAACCATGGTCTCAATTTTTCTTAAAAGTGTTTGTGGATAAAGTTATGGATCTGCCAAAACACAGTTTCAGGCAGTTTTCTTCACCAAGTTCACTAAAATGCACACTTAGGTGAGAGGAAGAATATTCTGAAGGTGAAATGAGTTCTGTTATGCTTATTGAGATATTCTACATCATCTAGTGACATTGGTTCATGGTTTTGGTGAAATAAAAAATTCACCTTGAAAATGGCATAGTTGTCCAAGTGTTAAAACCAGTAATAAAGGGTCATTGAGAAATGATTTCCACATGTTCCTGTGCCCAAAACTTGATCAGATGACATGGGTCTGTTCCTTGGATATCTGTCTACCTATCCATGCTTTTAGTTTTCTTTTGGGTGATCACTTGTGCAAGGAATACATCTGTCAAAATGAGAAAATTCATAATGGTCGCCAAAGATAAACTATGAAAATGTGTCTTAAAAACAGGAATTGAAGAGGAGGTTTAGAAATGCACGCCATAGGATGTGGTTTTGTAGATAATTTCATCCAAAGGTGTGGGTCTGTTATCTGGTAACTCTCCTATCTATCCCTGGGTTTAGTATCCATAATAATGATCACATGTGTGAAATATAAATGTTCCAAATTGAAAAACAAATTGTCTAAGAAGCTAGTTTGAAATGCCCTCCAGAGGCTCTGTGTCTGCCAATAAATATATTAAAAAGTATGAGTCTCTTCTTTGATGATCTATCCATCTATCCATATTATCAGACCCTAATCTGGTGAACACACATGTGAGATATGGATTTTCCAAGTTGGAGAAAAAAAAAGTTTGCCTGTTAAAAATAAATGATATCTGCCAAAGTGTTAAAACGACTTACAAAAGGCTATTTTCAAATGCCCGCCAATTGTTGTCCTTGAGGCAACAAATTAATCTAAAGACGTGGGGATGTTCTTTGGTGATCTGGCTATCCGACAATGGTGTCACATATTTATTCTGGTGTTCACAAGTGCAAAAGATGGGGATGCAAATTTAAATAAAAATAAAGTATGACTATGTAAAAAATATGACTAACTAATGAAAAATTGTCCTAAAGCAGTTGCATTATGAAAATGTCCACCTTAATTCATAGGTAAAACCAAATGCCCACCCTAAACTTTCATGTCGTAGCTTGTTGAAGTACCTATCTAACCATGGTTTCATTTCTCACAAAAAGTGTCTGAAGAAAAAGATATGGGTCTGCTAAAACAAGTCTTTTTGGGAAAATTAGTCAAAATTGCCTTGGAAAATGACCACCATAATTCATAGCTTAAGAAAAATGCATGTCCCATCCTGTAAGGCTCTGGCTTATTTACTTGTATATCTTACCATGGTCTCATTTTCTCTTAAGAGTGTTTGTGGAGAAATTTATGGATTTGCCAAAACAGGGGTTGAGACAGTTTTCTTCACCAAGTTCACTAAAATGCTTGCCTAGGTCAGAGGAAGAATATTCCGAAGGTGAAATGAGTTGTTTTGTGCTTAGTGAGATATTCTACATCATCTGGAAACATTGGTTCAGGGTTTTGGTGAAATAAAAAATTCACCTTGAAAATGGCATAGTTGTCCAAGTGTTAAAACGAGTAATAAAATGTCATTTAGAAATGCTCGCCACATGTTGTTCCTCTGCCCAAAAATTCATCAGATGACATGGGTTTGTTCCTTGAATATTTCTCTACCTATCCATGGTTTTAGTTTTCCTTTTGGTGATTACATGTGCAAGAAATACATCTGTCAAAATGAGAAAACTCATAATCGCCACCAAAGATAAACTATGAAAATGTGTCGTGTTAAAAGCAGGAATTGAAGAGGTGGTTTGGAAATGCACACCATAGGATGTGGTTGTGTAGATAATTTCATCCAAATGTGTGGGTCTGTTATCTAGTAACTTTTCTATCTATCCTTGGGTTCAGTATCCGTAATAAAGATCACATGTGTGAAATATAAATTTTCCAAATTGAAAAACAAATTGTTTGAGAAGCCAGTTTGAAATGTCCGCCAAGGGATCTTTTTGTGCCAATAAATCTATTAAAAAGTATGAGTCTCTTCTCTGATGATCTATCCATCTATCCATATTATCAGATCCTAATCTGGTGAACACACGTGTGAGATATGGATTTGCCAAGTTGGAGAAAAAAAAGGTTCACCTGTTAAAAATAAATGAAATCTGCCAGTGTTAAAACCAGTTACAGAAGGCTATTTTCAAATGCCCGCCAATTGTTGTCCTTGAGCCAACAAATTAATCCGAAGGCACGGGGATGTTCTTTGGTGATATGGCTATCTGGCCATGGTCTCACATATTTATTCTGTGTTCACAAGTGCAAAAGACATGGCTGCAAATTTAAATAAAAATAAAGTATCACTGTGTAAAAAATATGACTAAGTGATGAAAAATTGACTAAGTTATGAAAATTTGCCCTAAAGCAGTTTCCTTATGAAAATGTCCACCATAATTCATAGGTAAAACTAAATTCCCACCCTGACCTTCCATGTCGTAGCTTGTTGAAGTACCTATCTAAATATGGTTTCATTTCTCTCAAAAAGTGTCTGAAGAAAAATATACGGGTATGCCAGAACAAGTCTTTTTTGGAAAATTAGTCAAAATTGCCTTTGGAAAATGACCACCATAATTCATAGCTTAATAAAAATGCACGCCCCATCCTGTAAGGTTGTAGCTTGTTTACATGGATATCTAACCATTGTCTCATTTTCTCTTAAGAGTGTTTGTCGAGAAAGTTATGGATATGCCAAAATAGGGGTTCAGATAGTTTTCTTCACTGAGTTCACTAAAATGCACGCCTAGGTCAGAGGAAGAATATTCTGAAGGTGAAAAGAGTTGTGTTGTTATTAGTGAGATATTCTACATCATCTTGTGACATTGGTTTAGGATTTTTGTGAAATAAAAAATTCACCTTGAAAATGGCACAATTGTCCAAGTGTTAAAACAAGTAATAAAAGGTCATTTAGAAATGCCTGCCACATGTTTTTTCCTGTGCCCAAAAATTCATCAGATGACATGGGTTTGTTCCTTGAATATATGTCTACCTATCCATGGATTTAGTTTTATTTTTGGTTATTACATGTGCAAGGAATACATCTGTCAAAATGAGAAAAATCATAATGGCCAGCAAAGATAAACTATGAAAATGTCTAAGTGTTAAAAACAAGAATTGAAGAGGTAGTTTGGAAATGCACGCCATAGGATGTGGTTGTGTAGATAATTTCATCCAAAGGTGTGGGTCTATTATCTGGTAACTTTTCTATCTATCTCGGGTTCAATATCCGTAATAACGATCACATGTGTGAAATATAAATTTTCCAAATTGAAAAACAAATTGTTTGAGAAGCCAGTTTGAAATGCTCATGAGAGGCTTTGTGTGTTACAATAAATCTATTAAAAAGTATGAGTCTCGTCTCTGATGATCTATCCATCTATCCATGTTATCAGATCCTAATCTTGTGAACATAAGTGTGAGATATGGATTTTCCAAGTTGGAGAAAAAAAAAGTTTGCCTGTAAAAAATAAATGAAATCTTCCAAAGTGTTAAAACCGGTTACAGAAGGCTATTTTCAAATGCCAGCCAATTGTTGTCCTTGAGCCAAAAATTTAATACAAAGGCATGGGAATGTTCTTTGGTGATCTTGCTATCTATCCAATGTCTCACATATTTATTATGGTGTTCAAAAGTGCAAAGGACAAGGATGAAAATTTAAATAAAAATAAAATATGGCTGTGTAAAAAATATGACTAAGTGATGAAAAATTGCCCTAAAGAAGTTGCCTTATGAAAATGTCCACCATAATTCATAGGTAAAACTACATGCCACCCTGAGCTTCCATGTCCTAGATTGTTGAAGTATCTATCTAACCGTGGTTTCATTTCTCATAAAATGTGTCTGAAGAAAAAGATATGGGTCTACCAAAACAAGTTTTTTTGGGAAAATTAGTCAAAATTGCCTTTGGAAAATGACCACCATGATTCATAGCTTAATAAAAATGCATGCCTCCTCTTGTAATGTTGTAGCTTGTTTACCTAGATGTCTAACCATGGTCTATGTTTGTCTTAAGAGTGTTTGTGGAGAAAGTTATGGATCTGCCAAAATAGGGGTTCGGGCAGTTTTCTTCACCAAGTTCACTAAAATGCACGCCTAGGTCAGAGGAAGAATATTCTAAAGGTGAAATGAGTTGTATTGTGCTTAGTGAGATATTCTACATCATTTTGTAACATTGTTTCAGGGTTTTGGTGAAATAAAAAATTCACCTTGAAAATGGCACAGTTGTCCAAGTGTTAAAACCAGTAATTAAAGGTCATTTAGAAATGCCCGCCACATGTTGTTCATGTGCCCAAAAATTCATTAGATGAGATGGGTCTGTTCCTTGGATATCTGTCTACCTATCCATGTTTTTAGTTTTATTTTTGGTGATCACATGTGCAAGGAATACATCTGTCAAAATGAGAAAAATCATTCTGGTCAGCAAAGATAAATTATGAAAATGTGTCGAAGTGTTAAAAACAGGAATTGAAGAGGTGGTTTGGAAATGCACGCCACAGGATGTGGGTGTGTAGATAATTTCATCCAAACTTGTGGGTTTGTTATATGGTAACTTTTCTATCTATCCGTGGGTTCAGTATCTGTAATAATAATCACATGTGTGAAATATAAATTTTCCAAATTTAAAAACAAATGGTCTTGAGAAGCCATTTTGAAATGCCCACCAGAGGCTCTGTGTGTGCCAATAAATCTATTAAAAAGTAGGAGTATCTTCTTTGATGATCTATCCATCTATCCATTTTATCAGATCCTAATCTGGTGAACATATGTGTGAGATATGGATTTTCCAAGTTGGAGAAAAAAAATGTTTGTCTTAAAAATAAATAAAATCTTCCAGAGTGTTAGAACTAGTTATAGAAGGCAATTTTCAAATGCCCGCCATTTTTTTTCCTTGATCCAAAAAAATAATCCAAAGGGATGGGTATGTTCTTTTGTGATCTGGATATCCAACCATGGTATCACATATTTATTCTGGTGTTCACAAGTGCCAAAGGCAGGGTTGCAAATTTAAATAAAAATAAACTATGATTGTGTAAAAAACATGACTAAGTGATGAAAAATTGTAAAGCAGTTGCCTTATGAAAATGTCCATGTTGATGAAATTGTCATTGATGCCAACATGGGCTTGCAGTGGCCTTTGAGATGTCCTTGGACCTTTTGTTGGGTCATGATGATGTGGTGGTGGTCACACTTCTCTGCTCTTGAAGATGACCTTGATTCCCTTGATAAGATCATGGAGTCCTTAGAGATGGGCATATGACCTTCTTGCTTATGGTCATTTGTTTTTGATGAAGCCCTTGAGGCTTGTGAACAGAGGTGGAGCCTATGGACGTGGCTAGTGAACAGCCGTGGAACTCAGTCAACTCCCAGTCAAGTCGGCTCCATCAAAAATAAAATAATAGAAACAAAAATGTGATGTCGGCGCAGAAGAAAAATTCATTGTTATGTCGGCTTAAAAATAAAAAATAAAAATGATAAATTATCAAAATGAGGTCGGCTTCAAATATAGCAGGTCGGCTCATAAATTGATGTGAAAATCAAATATAAATAAGTCCTCACGATTTTCTCTCGTGTATGAGTTTTGTGGGAGATTTGTTTTTGGCTCTGAAATTTATTTTGCTGACTGAGGAATTCGGGAGAAGGAGCAGCAGTCAAAGGTTTGTAACAGACCCTAATTTTTGTAGCATCATTTTATTTTATTTTTAACCTACGGGTGGATTTCGTGGGTGTGTTAAGCTCTGAAGAATTTCGGACTGAGGTGCAGTAGCAGTGAAGAATGATATTCTTTCATGAAGTAGCCGCAGTTTGTGGAGTTGTTTAGCTCTGATCTCCGGGCTTCCTTCTTCTTCAATTTCGGACTGTTCTCCTTCTTTAAAATTTTGGGCTTCCACAATTCAAGTCTTGAGATTAAGGATTGAACAATCAACCTCTGAGTTTGTGCATACCTGAGACAGCCACAGTAATTGAAGAGCATAAAACCCAGCCCTAAAGTATGGAGATGACAGTAAAGTAGAGAGCGTGGAAATTCCAGCTCTGAAACTCTGATAGTGAAAGGTTGTGTAACATATAGACATGAAAAGGAGCTAAAGCCATAGCTAACCTCTGGGATTAAGCTTTTAAAACGTGGATTAGCTAGGTGTGCGGATCTGAATGACAAACCACAAGATCTACAAGGCCATGGTGGTCTGTAAGTGCCAAAAGACATACACTGAGCTTGCAGTTGTTTGTTAGACTAAGGATCTGCACTGGTTTGACTGAGGCAGTAGCAAAATTTTGAAAGTTGCAGCAATTGGAGGATAACTCTCTTGTTTTTTTACTTTTATATTTTTCCCTTGCTACTAGAAAGTCAAAATTTGTGACTGCTATTGTAGGCTTTATCCACAGTCCCGAACTGAACAAATTGTTTGCAAGTTTGACTGGGTTTTGAGTTCCAGGGTTACTTTCTCCTCCACCCATATGAACTATTTGTGAAGACAGTTTAAGTCTGAGCTAAGAAGGCTTCCAATGAAGATGAGGAAGATGAGCTTGCTGACTATGGAGGACTGAGGCAAAAGTGACAGTGGTAATTTTCATGATAGCAACAAGAAGACACAATCCTACGGTTAGGATCTTCTACAGATGACAAGTTTTGACAAGGTATGTGTGAAAGAGTGAAGTGGACAGGTATGTTTTCATGAACAATAAGTGCACAAGTAAATACATGCTTTATTACAGTACTTATGAGAACATTGAGTGAGTAGTATGAATAGGAATGAACAACAGTATTGCTGCCTCGAGGGTTGACTCATTTTTATCTTCTTATAAACTGTTTGTAAGTGTTTCTCATGACGAATGCTTGAAGAGTGATGACTGAGATTGTGGATTGGAAAGTCAGTGAACAATATTGCCAAAGCAAAGATGAACCTATGTAAGAATGTCAGAAAGATTTGATTGCAGTATTAAATATCCAAGAACCCAAGTGCCTGAGAAGGATCAAGCCTGGTTCTGTCCACTGGAGCATCAGCAACCACAAGAATATTTTGAGGCAGCCTATCAAACTCTGAGGCATCCAAGCTGCACATTGTATTCATGATCTGCAGGTGTTGTCAAAGATTGAAGCCAAGTATCCTACAGTTACAAATGACCTGATTGATGTAACAAATGATAATGTGAAGGCATCTATAATTATATTCAAACATTCTGATTCAAGTAAGTACTCCTTGTGTTATTAAGGGTTGGAAAACTTTCCTAGACATAGTCTTATATTGTTTAAGTTCAGATATGCATTGACAAGAAATGATTAAGTAAGAAGATAAGCAGTTGGATAAATTGGCAAGGGTTTATGAGCAGTGAATGAGCAGATTGGCTAAAGAAGATGATAACAGTTTATTGAGTTGACTTTGGGTGAGTGAGTTTGAAGACAGTGATATGATGTGCTAGTGATGGTTGATGATGCCTATACATAGCTGAGCGTAATTACACAATGATATGAAGTTTACTTAGTGACAGTATGCTAAACCAGCAGTACACATTGCACAGTGAAATAATGATTACACTATATGCTCAGTAATGATATACATAACCAGTTATAACATAGAAATGAGTAGTGTAGGCTTGACATAAGCTGTATATCAACAGACTCTTTGGTATTGTGGCTTGAGCAATGAAGGAGCAGACTTGTTTGATCCTAACAGTGACATGCATGAGTATATGAAGATGATAGTCCTATGATATGAGTAGAATGTTGATTAAACAGTGTGACAAAAGTAATATCTTGATGTGCACAAATACATTGACCCTGATGTTGAACTGTGTGATGAGATGAAAATGTCTTTACTCAGCCAAGACTTGACAGGTGCAGACCTTTGAAGCCATGAACAGATTGCTGAAAGGATGAGCAGTAAGTGTTTGAGAAGACCTCTTAACCAAGTTGTGATAATAACAGTTTGAGATCTATATTTGATTCAAGAAGTGACATACTTCATCCTTTGGGATAAACACTAGCAAAAGGAATATCTGTGGAGTGAGCTAGGCATCTTCGTGGAGTCCATAATTGAAGAGTCTGACAGAGAACCAGCAGAGTTTGTTGAGCAGACCATGATGACTTGACAGTAAGCAGCATTGATGATGAGGAGATGAGCATGATCAGAGTTGAGCAGAGATTGAGACTATGACCAGTAGCAGGGGTGATGAGCCAAGATGATGAGCAGCATTGATGAGCAAGAAAAATGAGCAGAGATTAATGAGCAGCAGTGAGCAGTGGTACAACAGAGTTGATGTGACTGCAGATTGATGAGCTGATGTGATAGTAAGCCTTAATGTAAAAGCAAGCTTGTCTTGCTTTTGAGGTTAGGATACCTCAAACCCTTCTTAGCAGGGTCTAAGAAAACTAGGCAGGGTCCTGGATTAAGAGTAGGTGCTCTATATATTAGTAGGTGCTGATTTCGCCTAACGGTTGTAGCCGGACCAAAATAATATAAAAAGATTACAAATTTATATGGTGTGGTGTTCTTCTGTGTTATGGTTCTTGATGAGTTAAATGCTATGATATGTGAATAATGTGTTTATGAAATGTTTATGTGATTGATGAATTGGTAGTTATCTGTGTCGAGCGAAGAAAAGGTTTAATATTGGCTCTACACTGATTCACCCCCCCTCTCAGTGTCAACAATTGGTATCAGAACCCAGGCCTTCGTCTCAAGCCTAGAAAGGTTGAAGGAGATCCTTAGACAAAATGGAGGAAAAGAAAGAGTCATCAAGCAATGACGCGCCTGTACTGGATATTGCAGATTATTTTAGTTGGAGAAGCAAAATGAAGGCTTATCTGAAGAAGTTTGGTGTTTGGAAAATTGTCATCAATCCACCCGCTCCATCAAACAAGAAAGGAAAATCAGCTGCACAGATGGAAGCAAAGAAGGACAACACTACAGCCTTGAAGTTCCTCAAGGATGGACTTCCCAGCTCAGTGAAGGAAAGTGTAGGAGAGTACACTTCGGCAAAAGACCTGTGGTTCAAGCTGGAGAGTGAGTATCAGAAGGCAAGACCAGAAATCGAAAAGACATATAAGAAATCAGAAGACAAGCCCCCAGAAGAGCTAAATCAAGAAGAAGATAAACAAGAAGAGGACTCTAGTAAAGGTATGAACTCTTGTGATTATGATAGCTTATGTGATGAAATTGAAAAGGTTCTTGCAGATGATGATGAAGCAATGTTGAAAGCTAAACAGAGAATTATAAACTATGTATGCAACATAGATCTCAGAGCCGATTGGTTCTTGAACAAGGTTGATCTTAATCAATCTAATTACAAGATGTTTAGGATGACAACCTTTGATTATATGGATAATATCCAAAAGCAGAATGTTGAACTAAAGGAGTTGCTTAAGAAACTTGAGCATGAAGGAGTAGGTTGGATGAAATTGCTGAAGGAAAAGGAAGTAGAAAAGGAACAGCTAAAGATTGATTTGATCGACTTAACCCTAGAACAAAAGAACCATGATAAAGAAGCAAGAGAGGTAAATCATGACTTGAAGACTCAGCTGGAGGAAGCCAAGAGGACAGAAGAAATCTTGAAAAGACAGCTAGAGGAAAAGGAGGAAACAGTCCAGAAGCTGGAAATGGAGGTAGTTGGTCTCGGGAAGAAAGGTAAGAAAAATGAATCCTTGGTCAAGCTCCAGGACAGTTCAATTGTCTTAGATAAGATCTCAGATTGCCAAAGATCTCCACTCGACAAAACTGGTCTTGGTTACAAGAAGAACAAAGAAAAATTTGAAGATGACACTTGGTCTCTGAAGACTCCAGAAGCAGGTCCATCATCGTCCAAAACTGCTCCCCAGGCACCTGCGCATGACAACAAGGAGTTTGGAAGTTCAAAGATGAAACAAGGAGTTCTGTTCATCAAAGCAACTTCTTAAAGGAAACAAATCCAAGACCCAGGTATGAAAGTGGCTTCAATGGTTATTGTTATTCTTGTTCTAACTTTGGTCATAAGGATATGGATTGTAGGTTCCATGGAAGAAGAAGGGATGGAAGCCCCAATGTCACAGTTAGATGTTGGACATCCAATCAAGTCGAACATGTTGCTGCCACATGTCGCACAGTGAGATGCTACTCCTGCAGTGGGTTTGGACACAAAGCACATGAATGTGCCAGTCAAAGAAGTCAACCAAGAAGGAATACTCCATTCACATCAGCAAGAAGATTTGAAGATCAGAAGTCAAATGTCTACTATCAGGGATGGAGAAATGAAGTTGATCAAAGAAGTGTTGGAGGCTCCAACAGCTCAGCCAGATGTTGGTCATGCAACAAATTTGGGCACAAAGCACAAAACTGTTGGAATGATATGAGAAGACTAACATAAAGCTCAACCAAGAAAACCAGGAAGGACAATGAAGGAACACATGCTCAAAGGACAGATGCCAAGAAGCAAGTATGGATAAGGAAGACCGAGCAGTTGCAGAAAGGAGACGCTGATCAGAGTAGGGAGGATGGCTGCCATATGTCATGCCAAGTGTAAGGTCTCTCAAAGACCTTAGCACACCTTGAGTTCATGAGGCTGGAGAATGAACTCAAAGGAGAAAGGATGGTTACTCCAGGAATATAGACAGGTCCTAGGATCGTGCATATTGATAGGGGGAGCAGTCAGCAGTGATCAGAGATCTCAGACACAGGTAAGTGGACACCCTTTTCCATTGATGCCAAAGGGGGAGAGATGAAGACAAAGGGAGAGATGCAGACAAAAGAGGACCATGCTCATAGGGGGAGCATGAGTTGTTGTCATCAATGACAAAGGGGGAGATTGTTGATGAAATTGCCATTGATGCCAACATGGGCTTGCAGTGGCCTTTGAGATGTCCTTGGACCTTTTGTTGGGTCATGATGATGTGGTGGTGGTCACACTTGTCTGCTCTTGAATATGACCTTGATTCCCTTGATAAGATCATGGAGTCCTTAGAGATGGGCATATGACCTTCTTGCTTATGGTCATTTGTTTTTTATGAAGCCCTTGAGGCTTATGAACAGAGATGGAGCCTATGGACGTGGCTAGTGAACAGCCGTGGAACTCAGTCAACTCCCAGTCAAGTCGGCTCCATCAAAAATAAAATAATAGAAACAAAAATGTGATGTTGGCCCAGAAGAAAAATTTATTGTTATGTCGGCTTAAAAATAAAAAATAAAAATGATACATTATCAAAATGAGGTCGGCTTAAAATATAGCAGGTCAGCTCATAAATTGATGTGAAAATCAAATATAAATAAGTCCTCACGATTTTCTCTCGTGTATGAGTTTTGTGGGAGATTTGTTTTTGGCTCTGAAATTTATTTTGCTGACTGAGGAATTCGGGAGAAGGAGCAGCAGTCAAAGGTCTGTAACAGACCCTAATTTTTGCAGCATCATTTTATTTTATTTTTAACCTACGGGTGGATTTCGTGGGTGTGTTAAGCTCTAAAGAATTTCGGACTGAGGTGTAGTAGTAGTGAAGAATGATATTCTTTCATGAAGTAGCCGCAGTTTGTGGAGTTGTTTAGCTTTGATCTCTGGGCTTCCTTCTTCTTCAATTCCAGACTGTTCTCCTTCTTTAAAATTTTGGGCTTCCACAATTCAAGTCTTGAGATTAAGGATTGAACAATCATCCTCTGAGTTTGTGCATACTTGAGACAGCCACAGTAATTGAAGAGCATAAAACCCAGCCCTAAAGTATGGAGATGACAGTAAAGTAGAGAGCGTGGAAATTCCAGCTCTGAAACTCTGATCGTGAAAGGTTGTGTAACATATAGACATGAAAAGGAGCTAAAGCCATAGCTAACCTCTGGGATTAAGCTTTTAAAACGTGGATTAGCTGGGTGTGTGGATTTGAATGACAAACCACAAGATCTACAAGGCCATGGTGGTCTGTAAGTGCCGAAAGAGATACATTGAGCTCGCAGCTGTTTGTTAGACTAAGGATCTGCATTGGTTTGACTGAGGTAGTAGCAAAATTTTGAAAGTTGCAGCAATTGGAGGATAACTCTCTTGTTTTTTTATTTTTTTTATTTTTCCCCTGCTACTAGAAAGTCAAAATTTGTGACTGCTATTGTAGGCTTTATCCACAGTCCCGAACTAAACAAATTGTTTGCAAGTTTGACTGGGTTTTGAGTTCCAGGGTTACTTTCTCCTCCACCCATATGAACTATTTGTGAAGACAGTTTAAGTCTGAGCTAAGAAGGCTTCCAATGAAGATGAGGAAGATGAGCTTGCTGACTGTGGAGGACTGAGGCAAAAGTGACAGTGGTATTTTTCGTGATAGCAGCAAGAAGACACAATCCTACGGTCAGGATCTTCTACAGATGACAAGTTTTGACAAGGTATGTGTGAAAGAGTGAAGTGGATAGGTATGTTTTTATCAACAATAAGTGTACAAGTAAATACATGCTTTATTACAGTACTTATGAGAACATTGAGTCAGTAGTATGAACAGGAATGAACAACAGTATTGCTGCCTTGAGGGTTGACTCATTTTTATCTTCTTATAAACTGTTTGTAAGTGATGCTCATGTTGAATGCTTGATGAGTGATGACTGAGATTGTGGATTGGAAATTCAGTGGACAATATTGCCAAAGCAAAGATGAACCTGTGTAAGAATGTCAGAAATATTTGATTGCAGTATTAAATATCCAAGAACCCAAGTGCCTGAGGAGGATCAAGCCTGGTTCTGTCCACTGGAGCATCAGCAACCACAGGAATATTTTGAGGCAGCCTATCAAACTCTGAGGCATCCAAGCTGCATAGCGTATTCATGATCTGCAGGTGTTGTCAAAGATTGAAGCCAAGTATCCTACAGTTATAAATGACCTGATTGACGTAACAAATGATAATGTGAAGGAATCTATAATTATATTCAAACATTCTGATTCAAGTAAGTACTCCTTGTGTTATTAAGGGTTGGAAAACTTTCCTAGACATAGTCTTATACTGTTTAAGTTCAGATATGCATTGACAAGAAATGATTAAGTAAGAAGATAAGCAGTTGGATAAATTGGCAAGGGTTTATGAGCAGTGAATGAGCAGATTGGCTAAAGAAGATGATAACAGTTTATTGAGTTGACTTTGGGTGAGTGAGTTTGAAGACAGTGATATGATGTGCTAGTGATGGTTGATGATGCCTATACATAGCTGAGCGTAATTACACAATGATATGAAGTTTACATAGTGACAGTATGCTAAACCAGCAGTACACACTGCATAGTGAAATAATGATTACACTATATGCTCAATAATGATATACATAACCAGTTATAACACAAAAATGAGCAGTGTAGGCTTGACATAAGCTGTATATCAACAGACTCTTTGGTATTGTGGATTGAGCAATGAAGGAGAAGACTTCTTTGATCCTAACAGTGACATGCATGAGTATATGAAGATGACAGTCCTATGATATGAGTAGAATGTTGATTTAACAGTGTGACAAAAGTAATATCTTGATGTACACAAATACATTGACCCTGATGCTGAACTGTGTGATGAGATGAAAATTTCTTTACTCAGCCAAGACTTGACAGGTGTAGACCTTTGAAGGCATGAACAGATTGCTGAAAAGATGAGCAGTAAGTGTTTGAGAAGACCTCTTAACCAAGTTGTGATAATAACAGTTTGAGATCTATATTTGATTCAAGAAGTGACAGACTTCATCCTTTGGGATAAACACTAGCAAAAGGAATATCTGTGGAGTGAGCTGGGCATCTTCGTGGAGTCCAGAATTGAAGAGTCTAACAGAGAACCAGCAGAGTTTGTTGAGAAGACCATGATGACTTGACAGTAAGCAGCATTGATGATGAGAAGATGAGCATGATCAGAGTTGAGCAGAGATTGAGACTATGACCAGTAGCAGGGGTGATGAGCGAAGATGATGAGCAGCATTGATGAGCAGGAAAAATGAGCAGAGATTAATGAGCAGCAGTGAGTAGTGGTACAGCAGAGTTGATGTGACTGCATATTGATGAGCTGATGTGACAGTAAGCCTTAATGTAAAAGAAAGCTTGTCTTGCTTTTGAGGTTAGGATACTTCAAACCCTTCTTAGCAGGTTCTAAGAAAACCAGGCAGGGTCCTGGATTAAGATTAGGTGCTCTATATATCAGTAGGTGCTAATTTCTCCTAACGGTTGTAGCCGGACCAAAATAATATAAAAAGATTACAAATTTATATGGTGCGGTGTTCTTCTGTGTTATGGTTCTTGATGAGTTAAATGCTATGATATGTGAATAATGTCTTTATGAAATGTTTATGTGATTGATGAATTGGTAGTTATCTGTGTCAAGCGAAGAAAAGATTTAATATTGGCTCTACACTGATTCACCCCCCCTCTCAGTGTCAACAGTCCACCATAATTCCTAAGTAAAACTAAATTCCTACCTTGAATTTCCATGTCGTAGCTTGTTGAAGTAGCTATCTAACCATGGTTTCATTTCTCATAAAAAGTGTTTGAAGAAAAAGATATGGGTATGCCAAAACAAGCCTTTTTGAGAAAATTAGTCAAAATTGCCTTTGGAAAATGACCACCATAATTCATAGCTTAAGAAAAATGTATTCCCCATCCTATAAGGATGTAGCTTGTTTACCTTGATATTTAACCATGGTTTCATTTTGACTTAAGATTTTTTTGTGGAGAAAATTATGGATATGCCAAAGCAAGGGTTTAGGAAGTTTTCTTCACCAAGTTCACTAAAATTCATGCCTAGGTCAGAGGAAGAATATTCTGAAGGTCAAATAAGTTTTGTTGTGGTTAGTGAGATATTCTACATCATCTGGTGACATTGGTTCAGGGTTTTGGTGAAATAAAAAATTCACCTTGAAAATGGCACAGTTGTCCAAGTGTTAAAACCAGTAATAAAAGGTCATTTAGAAATGCCTGCCAGATGTTGTTCCCATGCCCAAAAATTTATCAGATGACATGGGTTTGTTCTTTGGATATCTGTCTACCTATCCATGGTTTTAGTTTTCTTTTTGGTGATCACATGTGCAAGGAATGCATCTGTCAAAATGAGAAAAATCATAATGGCCACCAAAGATAAACTATGAAAATGTGTCCAAGTGTTAAAAACAAGAATTGAAGAGGTGGTTGTGAAATGCATGCCATAGGATGTGTTTGTGTAGATAATTTTATTCAATGGTTAGGGTCTATTATATGGTAACTTGTCTATCTATCCCTGGGTCTAGTATCCGTAATAAAGATCACATGTGTGAAATATAAATTTTCCAAATTGAAAAAAACTTTGTCTGAGAAGCCATTTTGCAATGCTCGCGAGAGGCTCTGTGTGTTCCAATAAACCTATTTAAAAGTATGATCCTCTTCTCTAATGATCTATCCATCTATCCATATTATCAGATCCTAATTTGGTGAACACATGCGTTAGATATGGATTTGCCAAGTTGGAGAAAAAAAATGTTTTCCTGTTAAAAATAAATGAAATCTACCCAAGTGTTAAAACGAGTTACAAAAGGCTATTTTCATATGCCCACTATTAGCACATCTACTAAATTTTATCCCTATGAGAGTTAGTTTTCTCGATCGGGTAGGTTTGCAAGAGAAAATGATTTCATTGGTCATTTGGGCAAAAAGAAAGGAATCCTGATGAATTAAAAGGTTTTTACTCATTTTAAAATGAAATATGAACATTGGTCACATAGGCCCACACATTCAACACACCAATTGAATCCCAAGAAACCAAGCACCCAGCTCAAGGATTATTATCATTTCTTGTTCCTTATATTATCTTGAAACAATCGGCAAATATAAACCATGCTAGTATTTATCATCATATGCATGTGGGACAATAATTTCTGTAAAAAACATATAAAATGATCATTTCTTGTCTTTTCCTCCACGTGGATATGAGATTTTGCATTGTGAAAACACACAGATAAATTGAAGCTCAAGCATTGTGAAATGGCATTTTCCCGCTAACCAAATCAACGGTCACATGGGCAGGTGGAAACAAATCCACGGCGGAGGTGGGTTTCGCACTCACAACAAGCAAGGACGAAGGACGTTTTTGGATCTGGGAAATCTAGTACAAGCTCCACTATTAAATGGATCAGATCATATCTAATCCCGATTAACAATCCACATTTATCTCGTAGTGGCAAATTGTAGGATATTTAAGTTTTAAAAGCTCAACGAAATTTTATACATTACAACAAAACATGTCTCTTTATGAAAATGACTGTTTTAGTCATTAACTTAATAGAGATTTTCCCACCGAACCAAGATGAATTTGCAAAAACTGAAAGAGGCTTCTCTTCATAACATTCTGATCTACAATAAAATCCTTCAATTGTTACACAGGTGTTATGGTTCGGGATCAAAGCCATCTTCAAAGGGTGATTTTCCAGATTTTCAAATAATTGTTTGGTCAGTAACTTCCGAGACCTGTTTTTTTCCAAATAAAGAAGTATTTTGAGAAAATGAGAGAGGTTTTTCTTTAGAACATTCTCATATACAATAACCTCTCTCAAGTTTTATACAGGTATTATGGATTGGTAGAATCGAAGGGATCTTCAAAGGGAATATTTCCAGAAATTTGCTATCATGTCTGAGTCATCAAGTACAAAAGCAAATTTTGAAGAGATGGAGGGGAACTTGGCCAAATGAATACATGGGTTTTGTTGGGAAGATGATAAATTACAAAAACCTCTCTCATATTTCACACAACTATCACCATTTGAGGTATGTATGTGGAGCTCTGAAGCCTATTTTTCAGTGATTCAACTCCTAAAAGAGGTGAAATGGTGAAGATTTGGGGGCAGTTGTATAAGAACAAGTGCTTGTAATGAAGAAATGATCCTTCACCTCTATTTTTGAATAGAAATACAAATCTGAGTCAACACCATATGATTAGAGGTGCTCTGAAACGTCACTTTCAACTAGCCAACCTTAGTCCTAGATGCCATACTTGTTGTTTTTAATCAAGCATGTGCATCACCTCATATTTTCCCAATTTGTTTGTGATAATGAAAAATATGCCACCTCAGGCATTTGTCAGGACTTTGATACCCACGACGTAACAGAATTGGGCTATGTTACGGGGTTGGTCCTGGGAGCCATGGAATTCTAAATAGGACCTCAATTGATGAGGAAAGGGTGGGAAATTTCATTCAAAAAGCATTCTACTCCTGGTTTTGCATATCTGCAATTTTATTGGAATATTTAATGAGAAGTATGCTCTGCGAGATGTTCAAAGCCACATATATGTGTTTTTTTCCTCTGTTAAAAGAAAGAGCCCTCTCTGACTGTATCAACTAGAATACAGTGTAAAGTTTGGTTGAAATGGTTACCCCTGTGACTTCGTGCGACAACGATAGGAAAATTGTAGGGTGCTAACACCCACCAATGGTTTTCCTTGAGCCAAAAAAGTAATCCAAAGGCATGGGGATGTTCTTTGGTGATCTGGCTATCCATCCATGGTCTCACATCTTTATTCTGGTGTTCACAAGTGCAAAAGATAGGGATACAAATTTAAAGAAAAATAAAGTATGACTGTGTAAAAAATATGACTGCACAGACAATCAATTCCAGGGAGGATAGGTAAGTCCCATGGCCAATAAGAGACCATTGGGTAGTAGAGAATGGAAGGGGATACTGTGCATCTTGCTGAAGACACTAGTTTGGTATTTTGATATAGTATCCACATCCATATCTAAGAGGTTTCAAGTTCTAACTAAAAAGACACTGACAAATAAGTTAATGCAGGGAAAAATACCCAATGTATAGGATTCGCATAAGTCACTATGAATGCAGAAATGATCCACATGCAAGATATTCATTCTTCACTCTAATCCTTGACAATTTTCATCATTAATTTTCTAAAAGTTAAAAAACTACAGTAAGAAAAAATAAAATGAGCTGCTTGTTTACCATACTGGAAAGTAATAGATATCAAGCTTACCTCACTAGCAAGGCTATATTTTGCATAGTCAATAGCATGACGTGATGCGCTGCCAATACTTTTCTCTGTCCTTGACAACATCTCTAGCATTCCTTCAAAAGTGTCCCTGGAAATTGCTGCTTCTGTATCCAAACTAAGTGTCCTTGGCAATTGCTGCTTCTATATCCCCACTAAGTGTCCCTCCAATCGATTTTCACTCTGAGGTTATTTTACCTTCTTTAATTGATTATGGATCCATCGTATTTGGAAGACCCCACTGCTGCACATTTAAATATGATCGACATTTGAAATATTGTAAAAATAATAGAGAGGAGAATGAATTTAGTGCCTTTCCCAGGAATGAGAAGGTGCCTGCTAAAAAAGAGTATTCTGAGAATATTACTGTCAAACAAAATAAAAAAATTCAAAGTCTTGCAGCGCATCAAATTAAAGTAATCACTCTGCTTCCTCTAAAGTTACTTAGCCACTTTTTGATAACTATGTTGATGTTGGCAACAGAGGGTGAAAATTAAAGTTGGCCATATCATATTGGAAACTATAAATAGTATTAAGAGGATTGACCTTCAATTGCTATTTGAGGAATAGATTCCTGTCAAAATATTTATTTAGTGCAAGGATCTACCCCAAAAAAGCTTCATGGGATGGCCCAAGAATACTTCCACATCTAGTACTTTAGGGATAATTTTTTTTATCAAGGGGCCTCTATCAACATTGTCAAAGGACAATGTATTGTCTCAAGCTAAGAGGAAATGCCCAGCAATGATTAAAATTAGAGCAGGTGAGACCAATGATTTATTAGAAGGGTTAACACAGGTCAAGGATTCCAAAGACATGGGCCATGGAAAAGGAAAAGGGATCCATTACTCTTCCCTACCTATATTTTATTTTTCTAAAATCAAGCTAGATCAACTCTTTTATCTCATTCTCTGACTTTGTTGACATACATAAGGCCACTATCTAAAGGAATAGTAGCATATTTTGATCTTCTGATATGTTAAATTGCACAAGTATTCCTCAAACAACTAAGATTTGATAAGGCCACATTTATGTGAGCAAGTGGTCTTGTAATTGGTTGCAACAAAC